>CM076971.1:5249498-5259498 GCA_039105355.1 Benthosema pterotum | reverse complement strand
CAGAGCTAGTCCTACCATCATGGTAGACCTAGTCCTACCATCTAAACCTAGTCCTAAACCTAGTCCTTTCATCATGGTAAACCTAGTCCTACCACCATGGTAGACCTAGTCCTACCATCATGATAAACCTAGTCCTAAACCTAGTCCTACCATCATGGTAAACCTAGTCCTACTACCACCATGATAAACCTAGTCCTAAACCTAGTCCTACCATCATGATAAACCTAGTCCTAAACCTAGTCCTACCATCATGGTAAACCTAGTCCTACCACCATGGTAGACCTAGTCCTACCATCATGATAAACCTAGTCCTAAACCTAGTCCTACCATCATGGTAAACCTAGTCCTACCATCATGGTAAACCTAGTCCTAAACCTAGTCCTACCATCATGGTAAACCTAGTCCTACCATCATGGTAAACCTAGTCCTAAACCTAGTCCTACCATCATGGTAAACCTAGTCCTACCATCATGGTAAACCTAGTCCTACCATCATGGTAAACCTAGTCCTAAACCTAGTCCTACCATCATGGTAAACCTAGTCCTACCATCATGGTAGACCTAGTCCTAAACCTAGTCCTACCATCATGGTAAACCTAGTCCTAAACCTAGTCCTAAACCTAGTCCTAAACCTAGTCCTAAACCTAGTCCTACCATCATGGTAAACCTAGTCCTAAACCTAGTCCTACCATCATGGTAGACCTAGTCCTAAACCTAGTCCTACCATCATGGTAAACCTAGTCCTAAACCTAGTCCTAAACCTAGTCCTAAACCTAGTCCTACCATCATGGTAAACCTAGTCCAACCATCATGGTAAACCTAGTCCTAAACCTAGTCCTAAACCTAGTCCTAAACCTAGTCCTACCATCATGGTAAACCTAGTCCTAAACCTAGTCCTACCATCATGGTAAACCTAGTCCTAAACCTAGTCCTACCATCATGGTAAACCTAGTCCTACCATCATGGTAAACCTAGTCCTAAACCTAGTCCTACCATCATGGTAAACCTAGTCCTACCATCATGGTAAACCTAGTCCTAAACCTAGTCCTAAACCTAGTCCTAAACCTAGTCCTACCATCATGGTAAACCTAGTCCTAAACCTAGTCCTACCATCATGGTAAACCTAGTCCTAAACCTAGTCCTACCATCATGGTAAACCTAGTCCTACCACCATGATAAAACCTAGTCCTAAACCTAGTCCTAAACCTAGTCCTAAACCTAGTCCTACCATCATGGTAGACCTAGTCCTAAACCTAGTCCTACCATCATGGTAAACCTAGTCCTACCTCCATGGTAAACCTAGTCCTAAACCTAGTCCTAAACCTAGTCCTACCATCATGGTAAACCTAGTCCTACCATCATGGTAAACCTAGTCCTAAACCTAGTCCTACCATCATGGTAAACCTAGTCCTAAACCTAGTCCTACCATCATGGTAAACCTAGTCCTAAACCTAGTCCTACCATCATGGTAAACCTAGTCCTAAACCTAGTCCTACCATCATGGTAAACCTAGTCCTACCACCATGGTAAACCTAGTCCTAAACCTAGTCCTACCATCATGGTAAACCTAGTCCTAAACCTAGTCCTAAACCTAGTCCTACCATCATGGTAAACCTAGTCCTAAACCTAGTCCTACCATCATGGTAAACCTAGTCCTAAACCTAGTCCTACCATCATGGTAAACCTAGTCCTAAACCTAGTCCTAACCTAGTCCTAAACCTAGTCCTAAACCTAGTCCTACCATCATGGTAAACCTAGTCCTAAACCTAGTCCTACCATCATGGTAGACCTAGTCCTAAACCTAGTCCTACCATCATGGTAAACCTAGTCCTAAACCTAGTCCTACCATCATGGTAAACCTAGTCCTAGTCCTACCATCATGGTAAACCTAGTCCTACCACCATGGTAAACCTAGTCCTAAACCTAGTCCTAGTCCTACCATCATGGTAAACCTAGTCCTAAACCTAGTCCTACCATCATGGTAAACCTAGTCCTAAACCTAGTCCTAAACCTAGTCCTAAACCTAGTCCTACCATCATGGTAAACCTAGTCCAACCATCATGGTAAACCTAGTCCTAAACCTAGTCCTAAACCTAGTCCTACCATCATGGTAAACCTAGTCCTACCATCATGGTAAACCTAGTCCTAAACCTAGTCCTACCATCATGGTAAACCTAGTCCTACCATCATGGTAAACCTAGTCCTAAACCTAGTCCTACCATCATGGTAAACCTAGTCCTAAACCTAGTCCTACCATCATGGTAAACCTAGTCCTAAACCTAATCCTACCATCATGGTAAACCTAGTCCTAAACCTAGTCCTACCATCATGGTAAACCTAGTCCTACCATCATGGTAGACCTAGTCCTACCATCATGGTAAACCTAGTCCTAAACCTAGTCCTACCATCATGGTAAACCTAGTCCTAAACCTAGTCCTACCATCATGGTAAACCTAGTCCTAAACCTAGTCCTACCATCATGGTAAACCTAGTCCTAAACCTAGTCCTAAACCTAGTCCTACCATCATGGTAAACCTAGTCCTAAACCTAGTCCTAAACCTAGTCCTAAACCTAGTCCTAAACCTAGTCCTACCATCATGGTAAACCTAGTCCTAAACCTAGTCCTAAACCTAGTCCTAAACCTAGTCCTACCATCATGGTAAACCTAGTCCTACCATCATGGTAAACCTAGTCCTAAACCTAGTCCTACCATCATGGTAAACCTAGTCCTAAACCTAGTCCTACCATCATGGTAAACCTAGTCCTAAACCTAGTCCTAAACCTAGTCCTACCATCATGGTAAACCTAGTCCTAAACCTAGTCCTACCATCATGGTAAACCTAGTCCTAAACCTAGTCCTACCATCATGGTAAACCTAGTCCTAAACCTAGTCCTACCATCATGGTAAACCTAGTCCTAAACCTAGTCCTACCATCATGGTAAACCTAGTCCTACCATCATGGTAGACCTAGTCCTAAACCTAGTCCTACCATCATGGTAAACCTAGTCCTAAACCTAGTCCTACCATCATGGTAAACCTAGTCCTAAACCTAGTCCTACCATCATGGTAAACCTAGTCCTAAACCTAGTCCTACCATCATGGTAAACCTAGTCCTAAACCTAGTCCTAAACCTAGTCCTACCATCATGGTAAACCTAGTCCTAAACCTAGTCCTACCATCATGGTAGACCTAGTCCTAAACCTAGTCCTACCATCATGGTAAACCTAGTCCTAAACCTAGTCCTACCATCATGGTAAACCTAGTCCTAAACCTAGTCCTACCATCATGGTAATCCTAGACCTAGTCCTACCATCATGGTAAACCTAGTCCTAAACCCAGTCCTACCATTGGTTGTCCATCATGCTGGTTATCATGCATTGCTGTCAGAATTGTCCATTGTGCTTTTATTTATTTGTAAACAACATGAATCTCCTGCTGGCTCCTATCGTCATATTACTCTGGTTACTTCTATCTCGGTCAGGGGTGGATCTAACATTTCCCAATTGGGGGGGGGGGGGGTGGCAGGAGAAAATGGTCAGTTACAGGCCTTTTTTGTTGCCTTTTTTACTATTTTGAATAACATTTTAATAGCTAAAATGGCACACAAGCTCTCAATGGAGACATGAGGGTGGGCTGGAAGAATGGCAGGGTGGGCAACTTTAAAGTTTTTCATATGAAGCAATCAATGGTTTTCAGCATTTGAGCTTTTGCTTTAGTCCACAATTCCAGGCTGGATTTGGGGAAACCAAACAGTCCAACATCCAGATCAAAATGACCATTAATCTTCTACATTCTCTAGTTGTGTAGACTTGGGATAATTCACATGATGAATATTTTAACTCTTGAGAATGTAAACATGAACATAAAACATAAACGGTCCATTTGGTTTCATTTTCACGCTCTCAAAGAGTTCTAGATCCGGCCCTGGTTATATAGTGTTTTTGAACTCTGATCTTCCTTCCAGACGATCACTCCAGGGTCCACTTGTCGTCCTTAGAGGGGGTCCCCGACTCCGACTTCATCAACGCCTCCTTCATAAATGTCAGTATGATGATTTTTATCCATGTTTTTATCCATGTTTAGACTCGTCTATAAATGCCAGAATATGTTGTTATTTTTCTCCTGTTCTGTGTGTTTGTACAGGGATACCAAGAGAAGAATAAATTTATTGCAGCTCAAGGTAAACAGAAAATACATAAATATAAATAATGATTATGAGAATTATGAGCTATAAGAAAACTGTTCTGTGACTGTCACTGATACAAACTGTTTATTTGAGGGACAGAAGTGAGGAAAAACGGACAAAATGTGTTTAGAAAATTATTACCGTAATATTTTTGCCGTATTCAAAAAATATATTCAAGATATCATTTCAAATATAGTAAAAAAAGAAGAAAAAGAAAATAGCAGATCTGCAAGCTCTCAAAGCTAAAGTGATTGTGAAAATATCTTCTTTCATGATCATTCTGCTGTGGTTTTGGTGAACTAGTAGTTCTGGTCATTTTCTGGAGGTCACTGCAGTAAAAGTAAAAAACTAACGTAACTTGTAGTGTTGAAATATTTCTAAAATATCACCTCCTTCATGTTCATTTTCATATTTCACCAAAACCAGAGCAGAACTCCTACCACAAGACTCTGGACATCAATTACATACAGTTGCAAACAATATATTAATGGGAAGTATTTCATAGAGCTTAACAAACAATCTGAACTAAAAGGCATTTGAACACTCATGTCTGCCAGTCACTATGTGGAACAGGCTCTGAATATACACTATGAACTGTCCAACGCAAAGACGGAACATCTGCTCACGTCTGTCTGTCTGTCTGTTTCTCTGTCTGCCTGCCTGTCTCTCTGCCTGCCTGCCTGCCTGCCTGCCTGCCTGCCTGCCTGCCTGCCTGCCTGTCTGCCTGCCTGCCTGTCTCTCTCTCAGGGCCAAAGGAGGAGACAGTAAATGACTTCTGGAGGATGATCTGGGAGCAGAACACTGCGACCATCGTCATGGTGACCAACCTGAAGGAGAGGAAAGAGGTAGGAATGATCCTGTCATGTGATCACAGGGTGAATCATGTGTCAGAAACTAGAATCTAGTGTTGGAAACTAGAATCTAGTGTCAGAAACTAGAATCTAGTGTCGGAAACTAGAATCTAGTGTCAGAAACTAGAATCTAGTGTCAGAAACTAGAATCTAGTGTCAGAAACTAGAATGTAGTGTCAGAAACTAGAATCTAGTGTCAGAAACTAGAATGTAGTGTCAGAAACTAGAATGTAGCATCAGAAACTAGAATCTAGTGTCAGAAACTAGAATCTAGTGTCAGAAACTAGAATGTAGCATCAGAAACTAGAATGTAGTGTCAGAAACTAGAATGTAGCATCAGAAACTAGAATCTAGTGTCAGAAACTAGAATGTAGCATCAGAAACTAGAATGTAGTGTCAGAAACTAGAATGTAGCATCAGAAACTAGAATCTAGTGTCAGAAACTAGAATCTAGTGTCAGAAACTAGAATCTAGTGTCAGAAACTAGAATCTAGGGTCAGAAACTAGAATCTAGTGTCAGAAACTAGAATCTAGAGTCAGAAACTAGAATCTAGTGTCAGAAACTACAATCTAGTGTCAGAAACTAGAATCTAGTGTCAGAAACTAGAATCTAGTGTCAGAAACTAGAATCTAGAGTCAGAAACTAGAATCTAGTGTCAGAAACTAGAATCTAGTGTCAGAAACTACAATCTAGTGTCAGAAACTAGAATCTAGTGTCAGAAACTACAATCTAGCGTCAGAAACTAGAATCTAGCGTCAGAAACTACAATCTAGCGTCAGAAACTAGAATCTAGCGTCAGAAACTACAATCTAGCGTCAGAAACTAGAATCTAGTGTCAGAAACTAGAATCTAGTGTCAGAAACTAGAATCTAGTGTCAGGGCGAAATGGGTAAAGAAAAAAAAAGTAGAAAGTAAACTTGCCCCGTATTTCAGGATTTCAAATGCATAGACATCTTTAGAAAATAGCAGATCTACAAGCTCACCATGTGTCACAGCACAAGGCAGCTTGTAGATTATGACCAAAATGTAAAATTAAATGCCAGTTATTGCTTTGAGAATTCTCTTGTAAAGAAAAATCAATTAGCACGTGTTTAAAAAAATAAATGTCCAAAATGTAGTATATATACAGTACAAGGGTATGTAGCATATATACAACATAGCATATATACAAGGGCTGAATGAATTTTCTACAGCCTGCAGCTTTCATTCCTAAAGTGCATTTTATGAACAGCCAGCCAGCGCAGCAAAACAAGAATGAATCATTCATACAAATACAACTTGCAATTTCTTGTTTTGCCTCAAGGTGGCAGCAACTTCCCTATGTAATGATTACATAGATCAGTGGTTTTCAACCTTTTTCATACCAGGGACCCTATTTATTCAGGATTTGAGCCACTGACACCATTTGATGACACAGACCCCCAAAACTAAAGATTAATTTTGTTTTTGTCCACAATTCCAGACTGGATTTGGGAAACAAAACAGTCAAACGTACAGATCAAAATGACCATTAATCTTCTACATTCTCTAGTTGTGTAGACTTGGGATAATTCACATGATGAATATTTTAACTCATGAGAGTGTAAACATGAAATGATGGACCCCTGGACCACCACCAGCCATAGACATGTCCGTTGAATAATCCTCCCTTGACTGGACTAGTGCTAACTGGTGGTCCCTGTGTCACTGGACTAGTGCTAACTGGTGGTCCCTGTGTTTTCTGGACTAGTGCTAACTGGTGGTCCCTGTGTTTTCTGGACTAGTGCTAACTGGTGGTCCCTGTGTCACTGGACTAGTGCTAACTGGTGGTCCCTGTGTCACTGGACTAGTGCTAACTGGTGGTCCCTCTGTCTGTGTATGTGTCATTGGACTAGTGCTAACTGGTGGTCCCTGTGTCACTGGACTAGTGCTAACTGGTGGTCCCTGTGTCACTGGACTAGTTCTAACTGGTGGTCCCTGTGTCACTGGACTAGTTCTAACTGGTGGTCCCTGTGTCACTGGACTAGTTCTAACTGGTGGTCCCTGTGTCACTGGACTAGTTCTAACTGGTGGTCCCTGTGTCACTGGACTAGTTCTAACTGGTGGTCCCTGTGTTTTCTGGACCTGTGCTAACTGGTGGTCCCTCCCTGTGTTTTGTGCTGTCCAGTGTAAGTGTGCTCAGTACTGGCCGGACCAGGGCTGTTGGACCTACGGGAATATCAGAGTATCAGTGGAAGACATGATGGTGTTGGTGGATTACACCATCCGCAAGTTCTGCATCCAACAGGTAACACTAACCCACTACACCATCCAGCAAGTTCTGCATCCAACAGGTAACATTAACCCACTACACCATCCGCAAGTTCTGCATCCAACAGGTAACACTAACCCACTACACCATCCAACAGGTAACACTAACCCACTACACCATCCGCAAGTTCTGCATCCAACAGGTAACATTAACCCACTACACCATCCAACAGGTACCATTAACCCACTACACCATCCAACAGGTAACATTAACCCACTACACCATCCGCAAGTTCTGCATCCAACAGGTAACATTAACCCACTACACCATCCGCAAGTTCTGCATCCAACAGGTAACATTAACCCACTACACCATCCAACAGGTAACATTAACCCACTACACCATCCGCAAGTTCTGCATCCAACAGGTAACATTAACCCACTACACCATCCAACAGGTAACATTAACCCACTACACCATCCGCAAGTTCTGCATCCAACAGGTAACATTAACCCACTACACCATCCAACAGGTAACATTAACCCACTACTACCATCCGCAAGTTCTGCATCCAACAGGTAACATTAACCCACTACACCATCCGCAAGTTCTGCATCCAACAGGTAACATTAACCCACTACACCATCCGCAAGTTCTGCATCCAACAGGTAACATTAACCCACTACACCATCCAACAGGTAACATTAACCCACTACACCATCCGCAAGTTCTGCATCCAACAGGTACCATTAACCCACTACACCATCCAACAGGTACCATTAACCCACTACACCATCCAACAGGTAACATTAACCCACTACACCATCCGCAAGTTCTGCATCCAACAGGTAACATTAACCCACTACACCATCCAACAGGTACCATTAACCCACTACACCATCCAACAGGTAACATTAACCCACTACACCATCCGCAAGTTCTGCATCCAACAGGTAACATTAACCCACTACACCATCCAACAGGTACCATTAACCCACTACACCATCCAACAGGTACCATTAACCCACTACACCATCCAACAGGTAACACTAACCCACTACACCATCCGCAAGTTCTGCATTCAACAGGTAACACTAACCCACTACGCAAGTTCTGCATCCAACAGGTAACATTAACCCACTACACCATCCGCAAGTTCTGCATCCAACAGGTAACATTAACCCACTACACCATCCGCAAGTTCTGCATCTGTGTTCCCTAGAAATGGAGGTCTGAAGAAAACCACTAACATGGTGAAACATCTTGATGACATCATCAAGATGTATTTTCACCATGCTAATGGATTTCTGTAGACACTTCTTTTTTTCTGAGAGCGTACAAATGGAACTGTTATTGCAATCTGTCAAGAGTACTCATAAAAGAGACAAAGAGACACAAGAAATAATGATAAATACACCAGAGCTTCAGAATAGTGATATATTAAAATGTGGTACCACAGGTGAAAATGGGGAATCCCCCTAGTCAGAAATCACAATGACTAAGGTAACTGACTGAGCTTTTACAGAAACACAAAGAACACACCCCCATGTGACAGAAAAGGGTTTGACCAAAATAAACTCCATCTTAGGACACAAACTCAAGAAACAGTCATTGACACAAAAGTATCTTTAAGAGGAACAGAAAATAGAGGTGTGAAAATAAACACAGCTGTCAGTCTTTTTTTTTTTTTTTTTTTTAGCCTAACTACTTGTGTCCTTACAACTTCTTTGACAGAACCAAATCTCAGAGAAAATGTTGAAAATGGGTGGAATTCCACTTTAAACCTGGTGGTGTGTGGTGGTGTGTGGTGGTCTGTCTTCTCTTCTCTTCTCCTCTCCTCCAGGTTGGAGATGTTTCTGGTAAGAAACCACAGAGACTGGTCACTCAGTTCCATTTCACCAGCTGGCCAGACTTCGGCGTTCCGTTCACTCCCATCGGGATGCTGAAGTTCCTCAAGAAGGTCAAGACCTACAACCCTCAGTATGCAGGAGCCATCGTGGTCCACTGCAGGTATACCATACAACTTTATTGTCAGTTTACACTGAAATTTGTCTTGCCTCCATGGCAACACCGTTCACATAAGACAACATACAATACATTACAAACACGACAGCAGAAATAAATGGCAAAAACATGACAATCATGACCTTCGATTTATCGATTCTGGTTTAGAAGTAGGACAGACTGGTGTACAAAAGAGTTCTTTAGTCTGTTTTTCTTAAATTTAGGAACTCTGAACCTCCTCATAGATGGCAACAGCTGGTATTCTTCATTCAGGACATGTGAGGGGTCAGAGGAAATACTATTTTCCAGTCTGAACTTGCTCTTAGTGTGAGCTTCTCTGAATGAGTGCAACACCTGCCTCAACCGCCTGCCAGTAATTTTACCACAGATCTTAATTTGATCTTAATCTTATTGATACCAGGGCCCACTATTCATTCAGCATTTGAGCCACAGACCACCATTGGAGGACAGACCCCAAAACTAAAAATGTATTTTTGCTTTTGTCCACAATTCCAGGCTGGATTTGGGAAACCAAACAGTCCAACATACAGATCAAAATGACCATTAATCTTCTACATTCTCTAGTTGTGTAGACTTGGGATAATTCACATGATGAATATTTTAACTCTTGAGAGTGTGAACATGAAACCCAATGGACCCCGCAAGGGTCCATTTGGTTTCATTTTTACACTCTCAAAGAGTTACATCTGGTTAGCCAACTTTCCATC
>CM076971.1:5239498-5246998 GCA_039105355.1 Benthosema pterotum | reverse complement strand
CTGTGGAGGCATGGAGACAGAGTTCAAGGTGAGACAGGAACCTGTAGATCTGTAGATCTGTGGAGGCATGGAGACAGAGTTCAAGGTGAGACAGTAACCTGTAGATCTCTAAACTCTACGCTCCGTCGCCGGGGTCCAGCTGTGGAGGCATGGAGACAGAGTTCAAGGTGAGACAGCAACCTGGAGATTCTGTTAGTGCAGTGGTTCTCAACCTTTTTCATACCAGGGCCCACTGTTCATACAGAATTTGAGCCACAGACCACCATTTGGGGACATTTTAGCCCCACAGACCCCAAAACTAAAGATTTATTTTGATTTCTTTTGTCCACAATTCCAGGATGGATTTCGGAGAAAACCAAACAGTCCAACATACAGGAATCTAGTTGTGTAGACTTGGGGCTAATTCAATTTTAACTCTTTAGAGTGTAAACATGAAACCAAATGGACCCGCAAGGGTCCATTTGGTTTCATTTTTACATTCTCAAAGAGTTACATCTGGTTAACCAACTTTCCATCATTTAGCTTGGGGACCACCTGGAACCCCCTCAGGCACCACTGGTGGTCCCCGGACCACCTGTTGTGCTTATGTAAACACTGCATAGGTGGTTCAGAGTCCCTGCCTGATGACCAAAAAGTCATAATCATTATATCCCCTGACCAGGAGGGAATTCCCTTTTAAACTAATGCTTGGCTTTCCACATAGAAGTCCGGGGTTTGAGTCCCAGGTGTTACACTCCCCATGGTCAGTGGCCCAGAGAGCCACCGTTCCTTTCATTGTGAGAGAGAGAGAAGCCTGGCTGGGGTCAAGGTTCAAGGTTATCTCTTATTGTCCCTTACGGGAAATTGATTTGCGGCCAGTTAAAATAGACAGGGATCAGAGGTTGATATGTGGCTTTTTGGCCAGAGCATCAGAAATGACATGTTTTATAATAATCTTCTGTTATAGAAACTGACCTCCATCAAGATCCAGAATGATAAGATGAGAACAGGAAACCTTCCTGCTAACATGAAGAAGAACAGAGTCCTGCAGATCATCCCATGTGAGTTAAGTGTGTGTGTGTGTGTGTGTGTGTGTGTGTGTGTGTGTTGTGTGTGTGTGTGTGTGTGTGTTGTGTGTTGTGTGTGGTGTGTGTGTGTGTGTGTGTGTGTGTGTGTGTGTGTGTGTGTGGTGTGTGTGTGTGTGTGTGGTGTGTGTGTGTTTCCAGTTGGCAGAGGTTGACAGCTCATACTGCTCATACTTCAACACCCAGCTCACTCTTCTTTTCATTCTGTCTCGATGACTGTCTCTCTCTCACACACACACACACACACACACACACACACACACACACACACACACACACACACACACACCACACACACAATCACACGTTGAACTCACTTCACACAGGTGTGATTGTTGGTATTTCTTGGACCTGCCTTTCACATAATAAACTTTTATTATTTTTCCGCATATCTTTGCTGACAGGCAAAAACCATCTCCATGTTTCATCTGTTTGTTTTAGTTTTTTTGTATATAAATCAAAGCCCAGGTTTATACTTCCATCAGCCGGTGAGACAGTGGTATGTAGTCGTTAAAAATAGAAGATCTACAAGACCGCAGATCTGATGTGTTTGCCTTCTTTTAATAACAACAGTAATGCATGACAAGTATTGAAGGTAATAGAGGCAGCGTTTTATCCAATCACAGCACAGCAGTCTCCATCAGATTGATAATGAGCCAATAGAGTGGAGGAGAGGTGGAGTTAGATTGATAATGAGCCAATAGAGTGGAGGTGAGGTGGAGTTAGATTGATAATGAGCCAATAGAGTGGAGGTGAGGTGGAGTTAGATTCTGGTTTTAAACTAATCTGTTTACAAACACAGTGTTTGTAAAGTTGCCTATATTACTTTTAAAACAATGATTGTGACTAAATATAATCACATTGGGTGATTGGATGGATCAGATAAAAAGCTAAAAAAAAAAAATGCTACAGTTATAAAAATAATCAGTCCAACATGCGTACAGTAAACATGTACTGTTTATTAACCAATAAGTAGAAGTATTACACAGAATACACTCTATATGGTAATGGTACCAGTAGAAGTATTACACAGAATACACTCTATATGGTAATGGTACCAGTAGAAGTATTACACAGAATACACTCTATATGGTAATGGTACCAGTATCAGTTACATAGTATAGACCAGAACACCAGTCCATGTGGTGTAGTTGGCTGAGTCATCATAGAGGCTGTTCCCAGAAAAAGGTATTCTCATGTACACTGTGTCACCCTGCTCCAACTGTAGGATCACTCCATTAGAGATGGTTTCCATCTATCCATGATTATTGTATCCGTGGTTATACATGACACGCTGACCATTTTTAACCATTTCAATATGGAAAGTTGTTTGTGTATTCCAGAGAGCTGCAGTAAAGGTGAAGTGATACGCCCCTTTAACAGGAGATGTGAAGATGCCTAAAAACAAACAAACAAACAAATAAATAAACATATTGAACCAGAGAAAAGTCTTAAACAAGAGCTTTGATCATTGACAAAACTATTTATTTTTCTCCTTTCCTGTAGTATTTTTTAATTAGCTGTTTCCATCTGGCTGTATATTATGCAATAATATCACTGTATAATTGTGTCAGTAGTTGGTGAGAGCTATTGAATTAATAAAGGTAATTAACATGACTTAATGGCCTCCTACCTGTAGAAGGATCGTATGCGTTGCCGATGTTAGTGATGACTCTCTTATAGACCAGAGTGGTGGCAGAACTAACTGGACCAATTGATTCACCCAAACCAGCAGAGAAGGCAACCTGTGGCTGATCTGTCAACACAGGAAAATTATAAAACACTTCATATCAGTCCTATATTAAAGCCCCATATGCTTATGATGTGTTTTTTTGTGTGTTTGAGAAATATAATACAAATGCTGATAAACGTTACTTACTCCTCAGTTCCTCCACTTTGTTGTCAGTGTCAGTGAGTCTGGTCTCGATGGTGGACAGTTTAACATGCAGGGCTGAAATCAATATTAATGTTAATTCATCCATAAATACACCATATCATAAGCACAGTTAGCATAATCACATTGTATCATAATTATGGGCCCTCTTAAGAAACTCAAATTAGAACATTGCAGAATGCAGTTGTGTGTCTGTGAGTGACTTTTGGAGAAATGTATCGGTATTGGTTGGTATTGTAAATTAGGAGTTATATTGGACTATTGGATATCAGTAAAATAGTCAATATCAGACATCCTTATCAATTTCATTACAATTCAAATTAAATGGCACCAAATTAAGTCATGTTTAGAACACTGTTCTCTCCTGCCTGCATCCACTGGACATCATTGAGTTTTAAATACCTTCACTTTCTTTCTTCAAGTCCTCCACAATGTTCTCAGTGGTTCCCAGTCTGGTCTGTAGGACCTGGACTTGGTCTTCAGTGGTTCCCAGTCTGGTCTGTAGGACCTGGACTTGGTCTTCAGTGGTTCCCAGTCTGGTCTGTAGGACCTGGACTTGGTCTTCAGTGGTTCCCAGTCTGGTCTGTAGGTCCTGGACTTGGTCTTCAGTGGTTCCCAGTCTGGTCTGTAGGACCTGGACTTGGTCTTCAGTGGTTCCCAGTCTGGTCTGTAGGTCCTGGACTTGGTCTTCAGTGGTTCCCAGTCTGGTCTGTAGGACCTGGACTTGGTCTTCAGTGGTTCCCAGTCTGGTCTGTAGGACCTGGACTTTGGTTTCACTGCTGCTCAGTCTGGCCTGAAGGTCTTTCAGAAAATTACAGCAAAATGATAATTTTAAAACACAGGCAGTACCTTCACAACGTTTTCAAGCTTCATTTTTTAAATGGCAGTTTACAAAAAATCAGTAAATTATTATATAAATGATTCGATTATTATTTGTTCTCTCTCACTTGCACTATAATGTTCTACTGAACATAACAGTGTTCTCATCACCTTCACTTTCTTTCTTCAAGACCTCCACGTTCTTCTCACTGCTGCTCAGTCTGGTTTGAAGGACCTGGACTTGGTCTTCAGTGGTGCCCAGTCTGGTTTGAAGGACCTGGACTTGGTCTTCAGTGGTTCCCAGTCTGGTTTGTAGGACCTGGACTTGGTCTTCAGTGGTGTTCAGCCTGGTCTGTAGGACCTGGACTTGGTCTTCAGAGATACCCAGCCTGGTCTGTAGGACCTGGACTTCAGTTTCACTGCTGCTCAGTCTGGCCTGAAGGTCTTTCAGCTCTTTCTCACTGGCACTCAGTTTGGCAGCCATTTCTGAAGAGAAAAAAACAAAAATAATAATAAATTTAAAAAATTATGAAATTTCAAAACACAGCTTGTACTTTCACAAATTCTTCAAGCCTAATTTAGTTTCTTGAACATCCTGACCTGCATTTTCCTTGACCATTTGCTCCATCTCGTGTTTGGTGATGCCCAGCTCCACCCGAAGATCATTCACTGAGTTGGTCTGATCTTTGATGTCTTCCTCCATGTTGTTCAGACTCTCTCTGGTCTCCACCACAGAGGTTCCTAGGCTGTACACCATACCTCTCTGCTTCTCCACCTCTCCCTCCATGTTGTTCAGACTCTCTCTGGTCTCCACCACAGAGGTTCCTAGGCTGTACACCATGGCTCTCTGCTTCTCCACCTCTCCCTCCATGTTGTTCAGACTCTCTCTGGTCTCTGTTCTCACTTCCACCACGGAGGTTCCTAGGCTATACACCATGCCTCTCTGCTTCTCCACTTCTCCCTCCATGTTGTTCAGACTCTCTTTGGTCTCCACCACAGTAGCTCCCAGGTTGAGCACCATGCCTCTCAGCTTCTCCAGCTCAGTCCAGATGTCAGGTTGTTGTAGGAGGGTAGATGGTTCAGTCCAGAGGTCAGGTTGTTGTAGGAGGGTAGATGGTTGTTCTCCCTGAGCTCCAGCCCCAGAGAGAGACACCAGCAGAACAAGCCAAGCTCCAACAGCCTTCATTCTGGAACCGAGTTGACTGAAGATACTGTCTGGGTCACTGCTCTTTTATACTCTTCTCTCCTCATAGACTAGCATTGGATAGATCATCATATCTAATGGAAAGTTGACCAACAGTAAATAAAGTCAAGGACAGGCTGAGAACTCTGACATGTGGTTTATGATTAGACGCAATGCAAGGACATCCTGGAAAAAAAGTGTATGTGAAAATGTTTTATTTAATCAGCTGGTGTTTTTCTGCAGTGATGTGAGAGCACTGAAAAATTATTCTATTATAAACCACAAATGTTATCTGTTCTTGCTAATTTCCTCTGTCTAAAATGTTCAAGTCACCACAGTATTTCTCCACCTGTATACAGTATGTGTGCAGGCAGGAGTTGTCCATCGTTATTGGTACATGCTCTCACCCTTTGTGTACATTGGCTGTTATTTCGTCAAAGAAAAGGGACCCTCAAACTCGCTCTCGTTTCGCGTGTGCGTGTGTGTGTGTGGTGTGTGTGTGTGTGTGTGGTGCGCGCGCGCGCGTGCGTGCGTGTAAAGCTATTTTCCAAGTTCATATCCAAAACATTAAGATTTGTTCAAAAACTTTTACATGTAATGAAAATAGCCAGCAGTCAATCTTTAAACCAATCTACAAGCTCTCAATACTCAAGCTCCAAACTACCATGCAAGCTCATAGTAGTCAAAATTGAAGATCCACAAGCTCACAGTATTACAGTACATTTTCTCTTCTTTAGAACCTTTTTTTATTTAATTCTGGGTAACTTCACAGGTTAAACACATTTCTTACACACACACACACACACACACACACACACACACACACACACACACACACACACAACACACACACACACACACACACGACTTTGTAAACATTTCAGAAATACATACAAATAAAGAAAAATAAACAATACAGTGGAAACAATGTGTAGACCAAAGTACTTGTAAGTACTTTACATGTTTAAATGTAAGTATTACATTTTCAATTTTCTGTTGTCAAATTAGCCGTTCTGCAAGATCTACAAGGTGTGGTTGTAGATCAGCTATTTTGACTAGCATAATTTAGCATAGTAGTATAAAATAGGGCATTTAATAATGTGTCCATTTTAAATGGTATCACTTCTAAACTCCATCATGTCTCCACATGATGGAGTTTAGAAGTGAATGTTGAACCCATTTAGAGTTTCTGTATATGTATATAGTTACAGCAGCATCACAACATTTTTCAATACTGTACATACATACTGTATAGAATCTAAAACGGATGTTACATAGTAAACCATTCTGTACTTTGGGGAGTATTAACTTTTATTGGAAAAAAAAATAGCAGATATACACTCATAGCGCACTACAGTGTGGCAGGATATGAGGTGTGTGTGTGTGTGTGTGTGGTGTGTGTGTGGTGTGTGTGTGTGTGTGTGTGTGTGTGTGTGTGTGTTGTGTGTGTGTGTGTGTGTGTGTGTGTGTGTGTGTGTGTGTGGTGTGTGTGTGTGTGGTGTGTGTGTGTGTGTGTGTGGTGTGTGTGTGTGTGTGTGTGTGTCTCAGTTTGTTTAGCTGCAGTGGAAAAGCTGAAGTGTCTGGTTTTAGCTGAGATTATCTCATTTTGATAGATATGGGTGTTCAAATATTAACACATGTTCCTGCCTGTGTGTATCAGGGGCGGATCTAGGCATGAGCTTGGGGCCATGGGGGGGCAATGCCCCCCTAAATGCCCAGTCTGCACCACCAAACATGATGGCATGCAAAACAACCCAAGATATTTCAAATTAAAGTGCTTCTATTTAAAATGATGTGAAACACTACTACTGCTACTAACTAACTACAGCTGTGTCACCACTAAACCAACAGCATTTCATCATTGAAAACAGAAAACTCTCTAAGTCAGACCTTTAGCTTTATGCATGCTGCGTGTCTGTTTGCAACTTCAACAACAACTGATGTTATTATTGATGCTTTACTTGACTAATAAAAGTCCTGAAACTGAAAATGGTATGGGTGTGACTAATAATGTGCGATGAAGCCGCACCCATACCATTTTCTCCTGCACACCCCCCCCCCCCCCCCCCCAATTGTGAAATGTTACATCCGCCCCTGGGGTGTATTCCACTGCCAGCGGGCTGCCTACATTTCCGACTACATCTTTGATTTTTTGTTTTGTCATAGTTTTAAAATGACAAACTTAACATTATTGAAACCTGTCTGTGTTCACTCTGTAGATGAGTTCAACAGAGTGATCATTGTGTCTGTGTTCACTCTATAGATGAGTTCAACAGAGTGATCATTGTGTCTGTCTATATAGATGAGTTCAACAGAGTGATCATTGTGTCTGTGTTCACTCTATAGATGAGTTCAACAGAGTGATCATTGTGTCTGTGTTCACTCTATAGATGAGTTCAACAGAGTGATCATTCCAGTAAAACGTGGAGAGGAGAACACCGACTATGTCAACGCCTCCTTCATCGATGTGAGTAAAACACGCTCTGCATGTACAGTATGTCATTGTTTTTAGTGTCCTGTCGCACCGATGGTTTTATCTG
>CM076971.1:5199498-5234498 GCA_039105355.1 Benthosema pterotum | reverse complement strand
GATCTGCACGATTCACTCGTGCGTGACCGAATTGTGTGTGGCCTAACTAATGACCAAGTGAGAGCCAGACTGTTAAGAGATGCAGATTTGACTCTAGAAAAAGCCATTGATATATGCAGAGCAAATGAAATAACAAATACCCAAGTTAAAGCACTGACAGAAGAGGTGGAAATGAACAGTGTTAAAGCTGTCAGGAAAAAAGACTTTAAAGGGAAAATAAGGGCAGAACAGACCGAGTCAAATTGTAATAGATGTGGTTTCAAACATGGGACCAATAGATGCCCTGCTATGGGACAGCTATGTAAAAAGTGTCAAAAGAAAAATCACTTTGCCAAAATGTGCAGATCACAGAGTCAGCCAGGCTCGTGGAAGCCACAAGACAGAAAGAGAATGAATGCATTGGAGCAAAGTGAAGAGGAGGACATGTTCATTGGCACACTCAGTGTAGAGCATGAAAAACACATAAGTGTGATGGAGTCTGCAGAGTTTGAAAACAAGGAAGAAAAGTGGACTGAAAGCATGAGAATTAACTCCAAAATTGTGACATTTAAATTAGACACCGGAGCAGACTGTAATGCAATGTCTGTTAACACATTGAATGCACTTGACGTCAGAGGAAGGCTCAGAGCCAGTAAGAGCAAACTGGTTGCTTTCTTTGGACAGAAAATAGCACCACTAGGCAAGAGAGCTCTGACATGTGAATATAAAGGCCAAAAGCACAACATTGAGTTTGAAATCACACAAGAAGACGTACCATCAATACTGGGTGGGGCCACTTGTGTGAAATTAGGCCTAGTGAAGCGAGTGCATGAACTAAACATGGAGGATGAAATCCTTAAAGACTATGAGGATCTGTTTGATGGACTAGGGTGCATACCTGGTCAGCACCATATTCAAATTGACCACACCATCACACCTGTCGTGCACGCTCCCAGGAGGATTCCGGTGGCTCTGAGAGACAGAGTGGTGGAGGAGTTACACCGCATGGAGAAGATGGGTGTGATAACGAGGCAAATAGAGCCAACAGAGTGGGTCAATAGTATGGTCACGGTTGTGACACCAAAGAAAATCCGTATCTGCATGGACCCAAAAGACTTGAATGAAGCAATCAAACGGGAACACTATCCACTGCTGACTGTAGAGGAAGTAGTTTCCCGTATGCCAAATGCCAAGTACTTCTCGGTGCTAGATGCTAATAAAGGCTTTTGGCAAATCAAACTGGACGAAGAGAGCTCAAAGCTCTGCACCTTCAACACCCCAATAGGCAGATACAGGTTCCTGCGGTTACCGTTTGGAATCTCGTCGGCATCCGAGGTGTTCCAGAGGGCCATAGCTCAGATGATCGAGGGCCTGGAAGGTGTTGTAAATATTATTGATGACTTACTTGTATGGGGGGACTCTATAGAAGAGCACGACCACAGGCTGAGGTTGTTACTGCAGAGAGCAAAGGAGAACAACTTAAAGCTGAACAGAGACAAGTGCAAAGTCAGGACGAGCGAAATAAAATACATTGGACATACACTCAGCGCCAGTGGCCTGAAACCAGATGAGGAAAAGGTCAGAGCAGTGACACAGCTCCCAACACCCCAAAACAAGCAAGAACTAATGAGGTTTAATGGCATGATTCAGTATCTTGCTAAGTTTATTCCCAATTTGTCAGAAATCAGTGCCCCCTTAAGAAAGCTGCTCGAAGAGGACACTGTGTGGCATTGGGAGGAGACACAAAGGAAAAGTTTTGAAAGACTTAAAGAGCTGGTCACAAATGCTCCGACACTTAAGTTCTATGATGTGAACAAACCAGTAACTCTGTCAGTAGATGCCAGCTCAGAAGGCATGGGAGCAGTCCTACTGCAGGAGGGGCAGCCGGTAGCGTATGGATCAAGAGCTCTCAGTGACTGTCAGCGCCGGTATGCACAAATTGAAAAAGAGTTACTTGCCATTGTTTATGGATGTGAAAAGTTTCACCAGTATGTCTATGGAAAAGTCATTCAGGTGGAGAGTGACCATAAGCCACTGGAGAGCATCTTCAAAAAACCATTACATCAGGCTCCAATGAGGCTTCAGAGGATGCTGCTGAGGCTGCAAAACTATAGCCTTAAAGTTCATTATCGTCCTGGGAAGGAGCTTCACATCGCTGACGCGCTGAGCCGCGCATTCCTCAACGAGGAGAAAGAGGAGCTACTGGAGAAAGAGTTGGAGGTGAATGTAATCACACTACCAGTGTCAGAGGAGAAACTGCACAAGTTCAGGTCAGCAACTGCAGAGGACCCTGAAATGCAGTTACTAAAGGACATCACACTACAGGGCTGGCCCAAAGAGAAAAGTGCAGTACCAAAATTGATTCAGCCTTATTGGACTTTTAGGGATGAAATCACACACACATCAGGGCTGATGTTCAAAGGAGAAAAGCTAATTGTTCCAAATCAAATGAGACAGGAAATGCTGAGCAAAATACATGAGTCTCATTTAGGTATTGTGAAGTGTACATTCTGTATTGGCCATGCATGGCTTCACAAATTGAAAATCTGGTGTCGAGGTGTGCTACCTGCCAAGCGAACCAGAAAAGTAACCAGAGAGAACCTTTGATTTCACACCCACTTCCAGAAAGACCGTGGGAAAAAGTGGGCACGGACCTCTTTCATTACAGAGGGTCTGACTTCCTGTTGTGTGTGGATTATTTCTCTAAGTTCCCAGAAATAGTCAAACTGAAAAATACCACCAGCAGCAGTGTCATAGTGGCACTGAAGTCTATCTTTTCTAGGAATGGGATTTGTGACATTTTGATTTCAGATAACGGTCCTCAGTATGCTAGTGCTGAGTTCAAAGACTTTGCTAACCAGTGGGAGTTCAAACATCTCACTTCCAGTCCTGGGCATTCTCAGTCCAATGGACAAGCAGAGAGGGCAATACAAACTGTAAAACTCCTGTTGAAGAAAGCAGAGGACAGTCGTGGTGACCCCTACATCTCACTCTTAGAGTATCGCAATACACCACAGGAGGGGTTAGGATTGTCACCAGCCCAGCTGCTAATGGGGAGGCGGCTAAAAGGAAAACTGCCAACTTCAACATCGCTGCTTACTCCAAAAGGATCTGAACAAGTGCACAGCAAGCTGAGAGGAAAACAGGAGAAACAAAAACTGTACTTCGACCGTCAAACAAAAATCTTGCCTGACTTGCGAGAAGGAGACAAGGTCAGGGTGCAAAAAGGAGAGACTTGGAAACCAGCTGTAGTCCTGCACCAACATGAGCAGCCAAGATCTTTTGTTGTTCGTACATCTGATGGGAAACAGTACAGGAGGAACCGAAAACACCTGCGGAAAACAAGTGAGGAAAACTTTCCTGACAGTAATGAACCGGACATTGAAATGAACTCAGACTCAGAGACACAAGACTGTGACACAAGTGTCAGACATGAAAGTGAAACATCAGCAGGTTCATCAGAGCACACAGTTGTTCTAGACCATCCAACAACAACTGGTGCGCAGTCTGAGAAAACGTATCATACCAGGTCTGGTAGACAGAGTAAACCACCTATCAGATATGGATATTGACTATGAACTATGAATGACCTATGATGAACTGATACTTTCTGCACTTATGGGTGATCATTGCATGTTATACTGTTTATTTTGGACACTAATGTTTTTAAGATAAAATGTGAAAAAAAAAAGAAAAAAATATATATAGCATGTGAAAAAGAAAAAAAAAGACAGCATATAAAAAAAACGTAAAAAGGGGGATGTCATATATTGAAATACAATATGCATAATATGTATTCTATATATGTATTCTATGTGTGGGTGTGCCTCACAGGCACCCTTAGCTGCCTACTTAACGACAGTGCCGTAAAGCGTCTACAGATTAGATCATGTGTTGAAGCCGGTCTGTTTGTATGCTGCTGCTGCCCTGCTAAGGAATAAATCCTTAGACTATAAAGTCGTTGTTCGCCTCATCAATACATAACAAACGTCAACAACAACTGATGTTATTATTGATGCTTTACTTGGCTAATAAAAATCCTGTAAACTGAAAATGGTATGGGTGCGACTTCATTCACCCAGGGTGATCTAACATGACTGTCTCTCTCTCTGTCTCCACCAGGAGCAGTATGAGTTCTGCTACAAAGTGGTCCAGGAGTACATCGATGCCTTTTCCGATTACGCAAACTTCAAGTAGGGTGAACTCGGAGCCCACCGGGTGGCGCTACTACTAAACACACACTACTACAAACACAAACATTACACATTGATGCACACAAACTGCAGATTCTATTCCCACTGGGTGTGGGTGATATGGAGGCGGTCCCTGGCTGGGTGTGGGTGATATGGAGGTGGTCCCCCGGCTGACTGTGTGTGTGTGGATATTTTAGCTGCCCAGAACGGAAAAGGGAACAGGACTCTGGACAGAGAGAATAACTGAGATGCCTTCTTGAATATTTTGTAATATGTGTGTTAATACAAGCCTTTGGTCCTCTGCCTCTGTATATACTGACGCTGTTGCATCTTTTTTTTTTTTTTCCTTTTTTTAAGACACATTTTGAGTTTGGCTGCATTTTAGGGTGGCATTTGTAATGTATTTTATTGCTATCTACAGTATATAAATATATATATATAATATAAATATATATGAATATAAATCTAATGCTTTAGAGGCTATTGTCAAAGGTCCAGCCGTTGAGGGAAAGGTATTAGGGGGTTATTTTGTGGTGGGTTTATTTTGATTTTATTTTGTTTTGTTACTATTTAGTGACGGAGACTTTGGAGAAAAAAAACAAACTATATGGACTTTAATTACAACCTCCTTCTGATGTTGCAAAATCCAGGATTCATCCAGAGTTCATCTAGGATTCATCCTGGATCGCTCACTTAAGCCTGAGTTGTACTTGGTGTCGTTGCAAACTATCCGATCTACAAGCCCTGCACTGTGTTGCATCACTGTGCCACCAACAGAGTATAAAAATGAGGATTTATGGTCAATATTACTACACACACACACACACACACACACACACACACACACACTCACTCACTCACTCACACACACACACACACACACACACACACACACACACACACACACTCACACACTACATGGACTGTTGCTTATTTAATCTATTTTGTTTTTAGATCTTCCCTCTGTGAACACTTGGACTGAGCCCTATAGAGAGTTGTGACCATAGATATATATAATAAAGCTAGACGTCTCTCCCGCGCTGCTGGCCAATGGGGAGTGACGTCGTTACGCTGCTGGCCAATGGGGAGTGACGTCGTTACAAGGCGGCCATCTTGTGAGAGGAGAGCATAACATTGTGTCTATGAGCATGTAGTTTTTAAATGATGGATTTTGGTTTGTTGTAAAGGTCAGAGACGTCCGCACACACATGAGCCTTTAGTTAATTTCTTTTTTAGGAAATAAAATAAAATTAAGAAAATAAGCATCCTAAATCACAGTCACGTTGTTTATGTTTATGAGAAAGCAATCCGTTTGTAAATCCATCAAGTTTTGAGCGAGTTCTAGCTGTTTCTGTTTGGGCTGCCATGGAGCATAGGGTATTGAAGCACCTCAGTAAGATGGCTGCTGGTCAACTACGTCAGTGACTCCACCTCCAGACATCTAGCCTTTATATATGTCAGGAGTTTTCAACCAGTGGTCCGGGGACCACCAGCGGTCCCTGAGAGGGTTCCAGATGGTCCCCAGGCTAAATGATGGAAAGTTGGTTAACCAGATGTAACTCTTTGAGAGTCTTTAACTCTCGAGTTAAAATATTCATCATATGAATTCCCCAAGTCTACACAACTAGAGAATGTAGAAGATCAATGGTCATTTTGATCTGTATGTTTGATGTTTAGCCTGGAATTGTGGACAAAAGCAGGAGCAAATCCTTAGTTTTGGAGTCTATGCTGCTAAAACGTTATCAGATGGTGGTCCGTGCTTCAAATTCTGAATAAATAGAGGGCCCTGCTATCAAAAGGTTGAAAACCTCTGATATCTATATATATATATCTATGGTCCCACCTCCTCTCCCTTCCCCCTGATGAGTCAACAAGGGAACTGTTAACACACTGACCGCCGTCCAGCGTCCAGAACTGTGTTTTTTTTTTTGTCTCAAGTCACTGTTTCACCTTTTTTTTAGGTGAGGGACGATTCACTAATCTCAGCATATGATACAATATTGATATTTAGGGTTCTGAATCGATTTATATTGCCATTCTTAATTATGCTGCGATCCGATTTGATATTTGGATATCTCACATTTTCTCCCCACAAACGACTGCTTTTATTATATTGGAACGTTTTAAAGGGTAATTCCTTCCATTTTCAAGATTTTTTTTTCTCAGAAAAAAAGATCCTAAAAGAAAAACCATCGCTGGAAACAGAATGGGGGGGGGGGGGGGGGGGGGGGGGGGGTATTTTATCATGTCCAACAACATCTAAAGTACAGTAAAATGTTGGAAAACGGATGGAATTCCCCTTTAAAACAATTCTAAACAATATGGACAATCAACTAGAACATTTTAAACAATATAAATAACACACAGTTCAGTCATACACATCAGTGCAGCCTGATAACACCAGACAGTCTTTCTGACATGAACACATTAATGAATAGACCCTACAGGAATATATATAAAAAAAATCGATTTTGAACCTGGCGATTCGATATTGATATCATGGCATAAAGAATTGGCATATCGATTTTTATTTCCTCCCTCCCTTTTTAGTGCCAAAGCTCTTTAACTCTGGAAGCCAATCGTTGACATGTTTTATGCACCAACACAGCGTAAGCCAACGCTTATCGTTAGACGCCACGACGTGTGCCAAAAAAAAACATACCTACATGTCTACAGCTGACAGCGAGACGCGGTGTGAGCTGGTAGGTGAAAGGGGAATTCCCCCCCCCCCCCCCCAAGGAGAATTCCACACCAAAAGTATTTTTTTATCTTTATTTGCAGTTATTTCTTTTTAAAAAAGTGGTCCAGGTGTTGTTTTGTGAAAACACTCCTTTATGGCTGTTTCCCCTACCCCAAAATAAGCTTATAATGGGGCTAAGGGGTGTTGTTCAAGTTCACCTATATACATCGCTCCAAAATGCATTTTTTGTTATATATTGTCTCTCTACCATGTCAGTAGTGAGTTAACACTCACACTTTCACTTTTGGTTCAGGGGAATTACACCCATTTTCAACATTTTTTCCAGAGAGTGTACAAATGCAACCATTTGTACACTCTCAGAAAAAAAAGAAGTGTCTAAAGAAATCCATTAACATGGTAAAAATACATCTTGATGATGTCATCAAGATGTGTTTCACCATGTTAATGATTTTCTTCAGACCTCTGTTTCTAGGAAACTAAGAATGGGGGGAAACGTTTTTATCATGTCCACCCAGCACCTCCAAGGTATACTAATGACATATTAGAATGTTGAAAATGGGTGGAACTCCCCTTTAATAGCGACTGTTCTCGCACCACAACACTGTATCGTCAACATTTTTACAACTTTATTGTTCTTTTTTTTAATTCCGATCGTCACTGATACCGAAGAATGTTTATTGTTTTATTGCTGTTGCTTCGTTTTCCTCAGAAATGGATTCATTGTTACTTTATTTTAGAGTCGTGCCACAGAATATTCACAGTGATGTTTTGTATTAATAATAACTGTCCAAATGACAGCGACACTCAGGCTTCAAATCAACACGACAGCATAAACATTAAAGGGGAAGTCCACCCATTTTCAACATTCTAATATGTCATTAGTATACCTTAGAGGTGCTGGGTGGACATGATTAAAACGTTTCACCATGTAAATGATTTTCTTCAGACCGCCATTTCTAGGAAACACAGAATGGGGAAACACATCTTGATGACATCATCAAGATGTATTTTTACCATGTTAATGGATTTCTTTAGACACTTCTTTTTCTGAGAGCGTACAAATGGAACGCATTTGTACGCTGAATGCCAGAAATGTTCCTCCATTTGACAGATTGCACTTGAATTCATGTTGACCAAAGTTCAAAGGCTTTTTGAACTGAGTTAATTAATGCCCAAGTAGTTTATTAGAAAAATCACATTTTGGTTTGTGGAAATTAATGAATCAAATCAAAGGATGAATTTTTATACTTCACATTGTCACGTTGTAAAATCAGGCTTGCTGTTGTCAAAGGCAGGAGCACATTAATCAATTAATATGAATTCATGACACACAGCATTTAAACACTTAAGGCTCACAATGTCTGAGTTTGATATTTTTGAAATGCTCAACTCATTATTTGCACCAAATAAGGCAAACGCCCTTGAATTGATTGATAGACAAACCAAATGTTAGAAGAGACTAGAGCAGACATTAAGAAATAATCACTCAATGACTGGCATCTGCAGTCTCTTCATAATGGTCTCCCTCTGTTAAATGAACTCTGAGGAATTCGCTGTGATCGATGTTTCACTTGAAAACGGTGAATGAAATTGTCCACCAATCGCTGCGTTGCCACGTCATGTCATGTCATTTCATTTCAGGTCCGACTCATTCCAAAGCATCACAAGTGCCAGCAGGTCTTTATGAGTTATCTTTGTTTTCCTTGTATTTCTTCATTTATTTGATTCCACGTGGGTTGGGTAGAGGAGGAGGAGGAGGAGTGTGAACTGTGAAGGCCTTGATATGCTTTTCTTGTGTGCTGTTATTGCTGTATCACATGCAGATCACCTGATTATCTGACTGGAGTTCAGTTTCCTGAAGAGTCTTGAGTCTGAATTTGTCCGCGGTCTGTGAGATTTCAAGGGGGAGGGGTTTGGTTCATACCTAGCTAATGGGCTAGCCTGTTTACCAACCACACAAACACAGCCAACCAGCGCTACTAGGATGTGAACAAAAGCAGTAAAATATGACAGGTGATGATGTTTATACAACCCAATACTTCTTTAAATAAACTATGTATCATAGTTCGGTTTCAATGGACAGATTGATACGTCTGTGATTCACCACTGTTGCAGCCGCCATGTTTGTTCTTTGACACTGTGACTGTTGCACTGTTGAGTGACAGGGCTGCTGGCCAATCAGCTGCGTCTGTTTGGATTTGTCGTTAGACCAACCCCCACAAGGGAAATGTGTCACAGTGTCGCTAACGTTGGAGATGTCATTTCCTCTGAAACAGAGCTGGGTAATTATTTTTTTCCAAGGGGCCAAATGATATCCATAAAATATTGTGGAGGACCAAGACTAAAGGCTGAACTAAGTCAGAGTAATATTAATTTAATTTCAAGATAAAGGTAAGCGTAAGACCAACCATTTTGACCCCAGGGCCCACAATTTATTCAGTCCACAATTCCAGGCTGGATTTCACAAACAAAACAAGCAGACATAGATCAAAAACGACCACTCTTTTCCATTCTCTGACTAATTCAGATGATGAATATTTTAACTCTTGAGAGCGTAAAAATTAAATGGGTCCATTTGGTTTCAATTTTACACCCTCAAAGAGTTCCATCTGGTTAACCAACTATCCATATTTAACTGGAACTCTCTCAAGGACCACTGGTGGTCCCCGGACCACTGGTTAAAAACCATGGTACCCTTTCACAGGCCGGTCAGAGTCAGCCAAAGGGCTGCATAATGCCCAGGTATGCTCTAAAAGGTGAGAGAAGCAAAGTGCCTCGCTGGTGTTTTTTTGTTTTTGTTTTTAAGTAATAATACCATTTTATTTCCTTCACTTTTTAACATGGTTGATGTAATTATTACTTAAAAATGTTCCATGCGTCGCTCCTGTTCACATTTTGTTTTCCCAACGATTTCATGTCAACATATATATAATATAGCCCAGTGGTTTTCAACCAGTGGTCCGGGGACCCCCAGTGGTCCCTGAGAGGACTCCAGGTGGTCCTCAATGATGGCCAGTTGGTAAAGAAATGGTCAGATCTGTAACTCTTGAGATTTAAGTGGCCATTTGGTTTCATTTTACGCTCTCAGGAGTTAAATTATATTTAAACATCTGAAATACTTAATTTTCAAGTCTACACAATTAGAAAATGTTAGAAAATACTTGCCAATAATATAGTGGTGTCAACTGTATTAATTGATGTCCACAGTCCCATGGTGGACACGACTCCACGCAGTGAACGCAAATGAATCCAAAAAAAAAACAACGCCATTTGTGTTGTTATACTTATACTATACCTACCTGTTACCTGTACTATTACCTATTTCTAAAATATTAGCAGGTCCTTCGTTCACTATGTATTCTGTGTTCATATCACTACGCCCAAAAAGTAGTTCCATGTGATAGATGGGTCAAAAATAAACAAAGGACATGCTCATATTTTAGAAATAATTCAACAGGAGACAAATGACGTTAGTTTTGTGGATTAATTTACTTTTATTGCGTGACCTCCAGTGACCCCAGTGACCTCCAGTGACCTCCACAAAATGAATAGAACTACTTCATATTGAACAGAACCAGAAGCAGAACTCCCACCATGGGACTCTGGCAACCAATTACAGTTGACACCACTATATTAATAATACGTATTTCATACAACTAAAGTTCCAAAAATCCAAACTAGGCCTTGGATTGGTGAATTATAAACTCCTCATACAGCAGGTGACATTTCTTTTTTAATTTGCCCCCACAGTTGCATCACTGCGTTTATATTATTTTACTCCTCACAAAGGGAAGCCATGTTCACCACTGAGGTTTGAGGTGTTTTTCTGCGTTTTATTTTTATTTTTTTTATTGTTTTATAAAGCGTAAGGTGAGCATTGAATGTCCCTGTGAATCAAGACAAATCTGAGAAATCTGTTTCTCCTGGTGAATGGATCCTGTTGTCTATCTGACACTATAATTCTTGTTTGTTTGTTTTTTAATCAGTTACACACTCCATGGAGCCTTGAATATGGTTTGGTGCTTTTTGGTCCACAATTCCAGACTGGATTTGGGAAACAAAACAGTCAAACATACAGATCAAAATGAGCATTAATCTTCTACATTTTCTAATTAGACTCGGGCCAATTTAGATGAATATTTTAACTCTTGAGAGTGTTAACATGAAACCAAATGGACCCGCAAGGGTCCATTTGGTTTCATGTTTACGCTCTCAAAGAGTTACATCTGGTTAACCAACTACACCAGGTAGAACAGGTCCATCACACGCTGGTTGTGGTTGGGCCGGTCTAGGCCAAATCATGCTAAAAATGTCAGTGCTGATTTTTTCACCCAGTCCACCACTGGTTTCTAATCCAATAATCAGGTAATCTATCAGCAGGATGCCTCAGATTATAATCTAGTCCCGACTGAAAGATATCAAAAACAAACCATTAGATTAGAAATTGCGACAAAAACAAAATAATCTTCATGAGAGGTGTAATTGTTTAAAAAAATAAGTTTTTTTTTTTTTTTTTTTTTTTTTTTACACTGTGTGAACTACTCCTTAAAGGAAATTCCACCCATTTTCATTTCATTTTTTTTCCTGAGCGTGTACAAATGTGAACCAAATGGACCCTAGCGGGTCCACTGACACTAAATTCTAGATTCTGACACTAGATTCTAGTTTCTGAAATGCGATTCTAGTTTCTGACGCTAGATTCTAGTTTCTGAAATGCGATTCTAGTTTTGATGTTACATTCTAGTTTCCGACGCTAGATTCAAGTCACAGGCGCTAAATTCTAGTTTCTTATGCTTGATTCTAGTTCCAGATGCTACATTCTAGTTTTTGGCAGTAGTTTCAAGTTCAGGGCGTTGGATTTTAATTTCCGACTAATTTTTTGGCACTAGATTCTAGTTCTTGATGCTAGATCCTATTCTGACACTAGAATCTTTTTTTTTTTTCTGAAAATAATCTATGCTCCTGTGTCAGGAACATAGAATTATCTATATTTGGCTGCGGAGGAGGACCCCCATCTCATCTGAAAACATGTTCTATAGGGATCCCCCAGAAGCAAAGATTTGATAATGTATTCAAAGAGAATGTATTCAAAGTTTAAAAAAATATATATACTGTATATCAGACCTGCAAGCTCATAGGCGCTATGAGCTTGTACATCTGATATCTGATATATTTTCAATAGCTAAAGTATAACGTAATCCTTAGAACATCAAACGTTCAGAACCGAAAGGGTTAAATTAGGGTTTTTAGTTTTTAAACTCCCATTGCTTATGGACCAGTTCTAAACGGTCTAAACTCCACTTCCTTTTGTACATAACGTAATGTTATTTATATTTCATTCCTTTCTGCTTCTCCTTATTTTCTTCTCTCTCTTCTTATTTTATTGTTTTTAAGGGTGTGTATTGAACTGTATTCGGGGACCAGTCTGAAATGTATTAAGAGATTGTTGTTTTATTATTTTTATTTTTTTGCTTTTGGCCATTTTTAATTTGGTTACTATTGTCTTAATCCTTTTTTTGCATCCTTTTCTGTTTCTAGTGTTTCGTTATTCGACGTTTGAAAATATGTGTATATAATTATATATATAATAAAAGTATATATAATTATATAATGCCAAATGGCCTTTCTAAGCAAGATACTGTTCAAACTTAATAAAGTGCTTGAGATTTTATCATTTCTGTCTCCTTGTGTGTTTTTCTGTATGTTTGTGAGCATAGTTTTGCTATGTCTGTTTTTATACCTCTGCTTTTTCTTAAAATAAAATAAACCCTAATCCAGTTGGTCCACCTTTTCAAATTCATCAGAACATTCAGAGATGTAAAAAGTGGACAGTTTTTCCTTTTCTCTTTACCGACCAGTGAGTGGCGCTGTTATGCTGCTACCCATGGCCCTATGCTCTGCCCATAGAGTAATGAAATAGGCTCTGCCCATGGCTACCCAGCTGCAGTCTCGCGATAACCATGACGAGACGGGACTTGGTCAATAGCACCATAGATCAGAGCCGTCTAGTAGAAGAGTTGCGATATTGAGGGGTCAGAAAACAGCCTGGTCACGTGGTTCATGTACTCGCGCGAGCCCATAGGCTTTAATGCATTCAGTAACTTCCGACTGTCACTATCATTGTCACTATCCAACAGAAGTCTATGTAGAGGGACAGGCCCCATGAAGTGAACCGAGTTGGCGTAACTCTGTCTATTTCCAAGGCTCTGACATAGAACTGTCTGGTGTGTTCACTGGTGATGGTGAGTATACCATAAAATGAACAAAAGTTTTTTTTCCCCTTTATTATTTTTCCCCTTTTTATTTTAAGTGGAATATCCCTATATAATATCAGGGCCCAGGGTTTGTCAGCTCCAGTGAGTCGGTACTCTCGTTTATAATGCTCTAGATGTCTCTCCCGCGCTCCTGGCCAATGGAGAGAGACATTGTTACGCTGCTGGCCAATGGAGAGTGACGTCGTTACGTGGCGGCCATCTTGTGAGAGGACAGCATAACATTGTGTCTATGAGCATATACTTTTTAAATGACGATAACTCGCTTATTTTATTTTTTATTTTTTAAAAAACGGATTGGTTTATTGTAAACGCCAGAGACGTCCGCATAATATGAGCCGTTATATGATGTTTTTTCGGGGGGGGGGGGTAATTTTAATTTCAAATTTAGCAAACATCATATAGCCACTTTGATAACTTTCATAACAATGCAATCCGTTTAAAAATCCGTCAAGTTTTGAGTGAGTTCTATCTGTTTTTGTTTGGTCTGCCATAGAGCATAGTGTATTTAGTCCTCTCACAAGATGGCCGCCGTGAACGACGTCAGAGGCTCCGCCTCAAGACATCTAGCTTTCTGACATAATCTATGGTGCATTGTTGCCAACTTGGCGGATTTGTCACTATATCTAGCCTCGTTTTCACCATTTTTCCTATGATAGAGCCCTCCTTCCATCCTAGAAAGGACCATTGGTAACCAAATGGACCCTTATAGATCTTTAACTCTTGAGAACGTAAAATGAAACCAAATGGACCCGTAAACATTTGGTTTCATTTTACGCTCTCAAGAGTTAAATTATGTTTAAATTTTGACCAACATTTTGCCAGTTATTTCTCTTAAATTAGTCCGAGAGACTACAATCAACATCAAACGGTGGTCCTCTCCTCCGTGGCTAAAATTCAGAATAAATAGTGGGCCCTGGTATGAAAATGGTTGAAAACCCACTGCTCTAGCGCATTCTAGTGCATTTTGGAAGTGCCACTAGTGCATGCCAGTTGGCAACACTGCTCTGGTGTCACGTGTCAGAGTGTGTAAAACCCTCAGTCCTTCCATTTCCTGATCAGAGCTGCATCAGAGAGGACGATCTGCTCTGAGGAGGAGGATCTACAGCCTTTACATAGAGCCATAGACCTCCATCAGAGAGGACGATCTGCTCTGAGGAGGAGGATTACCATCACCATGGTAAGATCTACAGCCTTTACATACAGCCATAGACCTCCAGGACTGTAATATTAGAACTGAACTACCACTTGCATTAAAAGAATGTCCTGCGCGAAGTGGACCTTAATATGCGTTAGTGGTTTAGAGAGTGTTGACCAGGCCTGGGGCGTTAGCTTAGCTTTAGCTTCAACACTCACTAGTAGTCAGTGCTGACGCAGTTTCACTCTCTGGACAATTATAAAGTATTTTAATTAACTCGGGGTACTAGACTATACTTAAACGTGTGTGTGTGTGTGTGTGTGTGTGTGTGTGTGTGTGTGTGTGTGTGTGTGTGTGTGTGTGTGTGTGTGTGTGTGTGTGTGTGTGTGTGTGTGTGTGTGTGTGTGTGTGTGTGTGTGTGTGTGTGTGTGTGTGTGTGTGTGTGTGTGTGTGTGTGTGGTTAGCTGTTAGCATTTAGCTTCCTGCACAGCGCAGCCCATGTGGTGACCACGTGGTTTCCTCCAGAGGGCCACGTGGTTCACTTTAACACAACTTTAAACTTTTTACTTTAACTTTTTATATAGTTTTTCTTCTTAGGACTGATTTGTATTTATCATATGAGTCAAGTCCGACTGAACCAGTTCTGTGGTGGAGAAAATCTGACATGCTTAAATGCATCTGACACCATCAAGATGTATTTCACCATGTTAATATTTTTTTTCTTTCAGGCCCCTTTTTTCCTGAGGATACAAGTGTGAACCAAATGGACCCGCTAGGGTCCATTTGGTTCACATTTGTATCCTCTCAGGAAAATTTTAAAAATGGGTGGAATTCCCCTTTTTAATATATATCTAATATATTCAAAAGTGGAGGTCTGGGAGTTATTTTTCCGAGGGTGGAGAAATCCCCCTTAACACAATTTACCTTTTTTTTTATGCTTTAGGACTGATTTTTGCACGTGTTTAAAGTTGTGCATGTGGTGAGACCGTTACCACGTGGTGTCTAATCTGACCATGTGTTTATAAGGATCATCTTTTGCCTCCATTATGATTCACAGAACTGTTGCATTGAAACAACAGTGAGGATCACAGTCCTGTCCAAATGCTCTTTGATGTAATGATGTCAATATATAATCTGTCAATCCCCTGAATGACTGTGCTGACAGCATCCATTATATTCTGAACATCATGAGCCAAACTGGACCAAATGGACCCTTAAAGATCTGTAGCTCTTAAGAGCGTTAACATGAAACCAAATTTATGCTCTCAGTCTCAAGAGTAAAATTATATTCGAACATCTGAATTACTTATTTGTCAAGAATCTACAAAGGTAGTGGAAGTGATTTCACTTTTGTCAGATATCACCCAAAAAATATTTTTTTTTCTGTTAAAATGCTCTATTATAAGGTGTGGAAACCACATATGGAGGTTCCCCTCCCCCACGTTAGCAGAGGAGCTAATAAAAGTTCCCCAGGTCACCACAATTCTCCTCCAATCAGGAGAGAGCAGCAGGTTCACATTGTGTAGCTACTTTTGGGGGCCCCTAGTGCACCAGGCTGGTACTACACCATGAATTTCAAATCACTTCCCCTACCTTTAATTACTTTATTTAATTAATTATTTTGACAAAAAAAAAATCCCCCAGTTTGTCTCTCCTAAATTGTGGACAAAAACTTAATTCGTTGCTTTTGGGTCCAAGAGACCGAAGTCGACATCAAAGGTGGTCCGCGGCTGAAATGCAGAATAAATGGTGGGCCCTGGTATGAAAAAGGTTTACAACCCCTGCTTTAGTCTCATGACTTTGTGTGGTGTTCTTTGTGCCCTGCAGGTGGTGCTAAACGTGCTGTTTGAGCATGCTGCAGGCTATGCACTGTTTGCAGTGAAGGAGGTGGAGGAGATCGGCATGCTGCTGCCGCAGGTATGATATGTGCTTAGATCTCATTACTGTTTCGTCTGTGGTGTTTTCCTCACCGTATTTAGCTTTTTTTTTTTCTCCTGGCGGAAAATCTGGTGCTTTTTTGCTGGTGAGTTGGGGAGAAATTGGTTGACAGGCCCCAGAGATAAAACCCTCGTTTTTCACCATTTTTCCTCCTGATAGAGTCCTCCTTCCTCCCTAGAAAGGGCCATTGGTAACCAAATGGACCCTTTTAGATCTGTAACTCTTGAAAGGGTCCGTTTGGTTTCATTTTTTACGCTCTCGAGAGTTAAAATCTACACATTTAGAAAATGTAGAAGAATTGCTATTTTGACCAACATTTTGTCAGTTATTTCTCTTAAATTAGCCTGAGAGACTAAACTGAAAGAGGCTGCTCTAGATGGTCATTATGACGACATCAAGGCCTGCCGAAATACATCCTAGTCGACTAAAACTGTTGACTAAATTGTGGATGAAACTAAATGTTTAATTCTATAGAATATGGATAAACCAAAATGCTACTAGAAGTAGAATTAAGTCTGTTTATAAACGTGAGCTTTTCTCTAAGTATAATGTAGCATTTATGTTTCTGCTAGAGAGAGACTTCTGAAAGGAAGAGATTTTAAACACTGCTCAATGGTGTAATGATGTCAATATAATCTGTCAATCCCCTGAATGACTGTGCTGACAGCATCCATTATATTCTGAACATCATGAGCTAACTAACTCGCAAATGTCGAAATTGAATTTTCAGAAAAGAAAATCAAGGTTTTATTTCTAGGCAAAATCATGAAGCCCTATGTCCCAGGCAACGAGATGAATTTATTAAATATAGGCTATACATTATGAGTAAGAATGATGTTGGCTATTTGCAGATAAATCAGTCACTCTAATACGTGTGACATGACCACACCTACTGATTTGCAAAAAAAACTACCTGGCATTGACGGAACATGCATCCAAATAAAACTGAGGAAAAGCATTGGCATTCACTTTATGCATATGCGTACCCTCTATTGCCTAGCACTTTACCCTCTATTGCCTAGCACTTTAAACCAGTCCATTCAAACATCATTTTAGAAGATGAAGCTGCATATTAATAATGTTTATACCTGACCTGGGTGTGATGATTTCCTCTAGGTGGAGGAGAGTGTCCTGAGCATAGGGAAGTTCAACGGCATGGTGAGCCTGGCCGCGTTCTTCCCCTTCAAGTCTGCCCAGGCTGCTCTGGAGAACATCAACGCCATCTCTGAAGGTACGTTTCATACCATCTCTGAAGGTACGTTTCCCCTGTAGCAGGCGGTCAGGAGACCCAGAGGCCATGCTCCATGTGATGATGTCAAATATAATCTGTCAATCCCCTGAATGACTGTGATGACAGCATCCTTTATATTCTGAACATTATGAGCTGACCTCCTAGACCAGTGGTTTTCAACCAGTGGTCCCTGAGAGAGTTCTGTGTGGCCCCGACGCTAATGGAAAGTTGAATTAAAATATTCATCCTCTGAATTAGTCTACATAACTAGAGAATGTAGAAGATTAATGGTCATTTTGATCTGTATGTTTGACTATTTGGTTTCCCAAATCCAGCCTGGCATTGTGGGCAAAAGAAATCTTTAGTTTTGGGGTCAGTGGACCTAAAATGTTATCAAATTGTAGTCGGCCCTGGTATTGAAAACCACTGTCCTAGACAATTATTATTTTTTTATTTGCTTCTCCATTCTCAACCTGATCCACATTTATTAACACCCCCCCCCCCCTCCATGCAGGTGTGGTTCATGCTGACCTGAAGTTGTTCTTGGAGACCAACATGCCAAAGACCTCCAAGAAGAAAGCCATGCTGGGCGTCTCTGATGCCAAGATAGGAGCAGCTCTTCAGGAGGAGTTGGGCCTGTCCATCCAGACCGGTGGGGTGGTCAACGAGATCATTAGAGGTGAGAATGTTACCCTTTATCGTTTAGTATTTCATTGCAATTGGTCATGGTATATGCATAGAAATGTCCCCACAGAGGCTAGAATTAATATATATATATGGACTTTTGGTGCTACTTTTGATTCTGTTTTTAACCTTTGATCCTAATAAAAGTAGGTAAATGCCTGCAGTACATATTTTTTGTGATCATTAAAAGCTCTAGAATATGTACAGTCATTATATTAAGAAATATCCCCTTTTTTAAATGTAGTATGTATATTAATATCCTAATCTGCATGAATAAAATGATAAAGTAAGGTTCAAAAACAGTAGAAATGTGTCTAGGTAAAATGGGATTTTAGGATTAAACTGCTGAATTAAAGAATATTGATATTTGATGATCCTCCAATAAGTGATTTAATTTCCGACTTACACAGCCAAGGACATTTAAACGATGGAGAGGTTTGTTCAAGGAGAAAATGATGTGAACCAATAACGGGCCTCTATCCAGAAGGCACTATGTTCATTTAGGCTGCATCATTTAGCTGTACGTAGTAATGGCTGTTGTGATGACCATTTGACCTCCTGACACCTCCTGATGGTTCATACTGAAAGTCTGAACAGCCAAAATGTGACGTGAACGCGCGCTGCGCCCTGCCCTGTGGCGTGAACGCGCGCTGCGACCTGCCCTGTCTATCACCTGAGCGTTGATATGATCTGGTGTTTTCAGGAGTGCGTCTCCATTTCCACTCCCTGGTGAAGGGTCTGACGGGCGAAGCGGCCTCCAAGGCCCAGCTGGGTCTGGGTCACAGCTACTCCAGAGCCAAGGTCAAGTTCAACGTCAACAGAGCCGACAACATGATCATCCAGTCCATCGCCCTGCTGGACCAGCTGGACAAGGACATCAATACCTTCGCCATGCGCGTCCGGTGAGTAAAGGCCCTGAGGCACCTAGCAATGTTGGGATTAAAGTTCTCAGTACTGGGTACTGATTTCAGTCCTGAGGATTTCACAGGTGTCATTTAATTAGCTCAGTGCTTATTTGCAAAAGATCATTTTCAGTCAAGATTTTTTTTTTACCTTAATCCCTGCACCTAGCAATGTTTGGGTCAATGTCAACAAGCAACGTCAATCCACATTGACTTTTGACTTTTCTATACAAAATGATCAACTCTTGGTTGGTCGGAAAAGTCAGAAACTAACAAACTGAAACTTCATAATAGTTCCAGAGGTGTGTTTGAAGCCCCTTTCATGCCCATCCTGGACCCTCAGTGTCCTTGGTGTCTAACACAGGGGGGTAGATCAGTTCTCTCATAAACCTGTGGTGATGGTTCTGATCCACACTGCGGATCCTGTCGGGAGAGACAAGACCCACTAGGATCAGATTACAGAATGTCTGTCTGTCTGCCGACGCAATGCCAGATTGATGCGTCTCTAATCCCTCTAATCTCTCTTCCCTCCAGTGAATGGTACGGCTACCACTTCCCAGAGCTGATAAAGATCGTGACGGATAACTCCATGTACTGCCGCATGGCGCGTCTGATCGGCAACAGGAAGGAGCTGTCTGAGGAGAACCTTCCAGCCATAGAGGAGATAGTGATGGACGGAGCCAAGGCCCAGGCCATCCTGGATGCTTCCAGAAGCTCCATGGGTCAGAAAACATTACTAGCTACTAGTCTATGGGGCTTTTTTCCAAACACTTGGAGCTTTTAGCCACTCAAAATCTTCACATTCATTCATCTGTTTCCCAAGAGCTGCAGCGATTAAACAATATTTTGTTAGTCAATTAATGTAGTAATCCTTTAATCGCAATACCAACCAATCACTGGAGTTTTTGTAATTTATCATGGGAGTTTTCTCACTTAACCATAGTTTTCCCAGTGGTTAATGTAACTACAGAGCATGAGTATAGTATCAAGAACAAAACGCAGGGCTTGAGTATTTTTTTATTATTTGATCTCGGAGTACTGTATTCAATGTGTTTCAGAGTTTGTGTGCATACAGATCTTTGTCGTGGAGTCGTTATGCAAAATATCCATATACTTGTAGTCCAGGCCTTAATGTGAAGCGTTTTGCCCCTTTCATGCCCATCCTGGACCCTCAGTGTCCTTGGTGTCTAACACAGGGGGGTAGATCACTTCTCTCATAAACCTGTGGTGATGGTTCTGATCCACACTGCGGATCCTGTCGGGAGAGACAAGACCCACTGGCTGGCTGCAAACTGCATCGTTTAGGACGCAAACCAGTGGTCCCCAGGCTAAATGACGCACAGTTGGTTAACCAGATGCAACTCTTTGAACTCTTGAGTGTAAACATGAAAACAAATGTTTACACTCAAGAGTTAAAATGTTAATCTGAATTAGCCCAAGTCTACACAACTAAAGAATGTAGAAGATGGACATAATGGTCATTTCATCGGTTTGCCTTTTCTGTTTCCTCAAATCCAGCCTGGAATTGTGGACAAAAGCAAAATAAAAATAAAAAGTTTTTTGGTGGGGGTCTGTGCGGCTAAAATGTCATCAACTAGTGGTCCTCCGTGGCTCAAATTCTGAATAAATAGTTGTCCCTGGTATCAAAAAGCCTGTGAAAAACACTGCCGCAGAATGTTGTCAGTGTTTGTAATCAAAGACCTTTCCCCACCAGGTATGGACATTTCCCCCATCGATCTGATCAACATCGAACGCTTCTCCATCCGCGTGGTTTCTCTGGCTGCGTACCGCCTGGAGCTACAGGAGTACCTCCGCTCCAAGATGAGCCAGGTGGCTCCCAACCTGGCGGCCCTCATCGGTGACGTGGTTAGTACGCTTATATCCTGCTTAGTAGTCCAACCTGGCAGCCCTCATCGGTGACGTGGTTAGTACACTTAGATTCTGGTTAGTACAGCGGTCAGCAACCTGCGGCTCTAGAACACAGCCCTAGTGGCTCGGTGGCTGTAGCATTGTTACATACACACTGGGGTGATCCACACCAAATTAATATAAACATTTCAGTCAGCCAAAACGCGGTGCTGTCTGACAGTTGCCATTTAAAGTAGCACTTGGCCATGTCAAAAAAAGCCCAGCAGTTATCAGAGGTGGAGCTTTCAATCTGAACACCCATTTTCAAAGGTTTACTCAGTTTACTATGTCATTAATATACCTTAGAGATGTTGTGTGGACTGGAAATGGAGTGCTGTAAAACTCCTTTATTTTTAGAAACACTATTTCTGAAAGGTTGAGTTTCACAATGTTAATGATTTTTCTTTGAGGACATTTTTTTTGCAAGTGTGCAAATGGAACCAAATGGACCCGCCAGGGTCATATTTTGGGTCAAATGGCTCTTTCAACATCTTGGGTTGCCGACCCCTGGGTTTGTACACTTATATTCTGGTTAGTAGTACACTTATATTCTGGTTAGGGATGGCCTACCTCCACGCACAGGCTTTCATTTTCGACCGTGTTGCGTGAAAACTGAAAGCTTGGACTAATTTTTTAACACTCACTGTATTTTTTTTAATAAACTCTCTAAAAGTTTATTTTGGTTACTTCTGAAAACAAACGTGCTGCTTAATTTACTTTTAACGGTTAACCATTGGCCATCCCTAGTTGTGGTTGGTATGGTCTGTCAGTGAGTCGATGTCAAATGGCTCTAGTTCAGGGCTCTGCAATTTTTCCCAAGGGGCCAAATGAGATGCATAAAATATTGTGGAGGAACTTACCCTTACCTTGAAATTAAATTATGCAGACGTAAGGCCAACCATTTCAACACCAGGGCCCTCTATATATTCAGTATTTGAGCCACAGATGACCACCATTTGATGACATTTTAGCCCCACAGTCCTCAACACTAAAGATTTCTTTTGATTTGTCCACAATACCAGGCTGGATTCCACAAACAAAATATTAATCATCAGAATTGGCCCCAAATTTTATACAACCAGAATGTGAAAGATTGGTCATTTTTGATCTGAAAGTTTGCCTGTTATAACTCTTGAGAGTGTAAACATGAAACCAAATGGGTCCCTTTGGCTTCATGTTTACACTCTCAAAGAGTTGCATCTGATTTATGTTTTTCTGGTATCGCCTAACACAAATGTTTATCTGTATCGGGTCGGAATTTGAAAAAAGTGGATGGTGACATGATCCCTTGTGTCTCCCCAGGTTGGCGCTCGTCTCATCTCTCACGCAGGCAGCCTGACCAACCTGGCCAAGTACCCAGCCTCCACCGTGCAGATCCTGGGAGCAGAGAAGGCCCTGTTCAGGTACTGGGGGACCCCCTCCCTGCTGGGGGACCACCACACGGTGGCTGCAGTGATGGCAGGGCTGGGCCGGTGTAGAGCAGGGTGACCGGGGGGGGCAGCCCCCCTCTGGAGTGATCCCTCTCACCATGACAACCCTCCCATAGTCTGAGCAGCCACTGAGCAGCACCAGGTAGAAAGACTTTTAGGAGACAGTTTTTAAGTGCTGCGTAGCAAGCACTTCCTTAGACGATTCACCAGCTGTGTGCGTGCTAACCGGCACGACCTCAACATATCTGCGTGTCTGCGTGCTAACCGGCACGGTTTGCTCTGCATGTTGCCACATAAGAGAGAAACAAGCAAGTTGCCACATAAGAGAGAAACAAGCAAAAACCGTGCCGGTTAGCAATAAGAGAGAAACAAGCAGCAACCGCTTAGCACGCACACAGCTGGTGAACACCACCACACACGCAGCACTTTCACACGGGTGTGATTTTTATTTAAAGTTTAGTTAGTCCCATTCATCGACTACTAAAGTTATCAGTCCGATTTTAAATTCAACTAGTTGTTGCAGCCCTAGTCGTTTTGTGGTACGATTTGCAATGATGTGTCTATATTTTTCGTCAACAGCATTCATCCTTTGGGTTGATGATGAAAAGTTCTTTCCTGAGCAAAAAGCCACTTCTGTCTGAGGATCTTTGATCAATGTGACTTCAAAAGCCACTGCCCTCTTAATCCACCAAACGCTAGATGTGCGACCATTTGGTCACCGATCTAGACCGCTGCCCAGTGCCAATTGTTAAAAACGCTCACCAATTCACAATGGAATTGGCATCTCCTCGTTGCCACTTGTCCAAAAACATCACCTTATCGTATGAAAGAAAACACTGTTAATCTTCAGCCTTTTATTTACAACCGACTACATGGCAGCAGCCATGATGCATAGTGCACGTGTCTTTGTGCACGCGTGCTCCTACTGGGTCAGTTTGTCAGGAAAGTTACTACATTCACTATTTAGATATTTGATGTTCACTCTAGCGCACCAGCCTCCTTCCTATACAAACTCATAACTTAAAACTCTGTTTTAACCATGACAGATTATTTGAAAACAACCCATCTTGGGCTGTGGATTTTCATTTACAGTTATCATTAATTTTTAAAAAATATTTTATTCATTTGGGGCGAGCATGCCCAAATATGAAGGCGGCTACATTTTCCAAAACAATATTTTAAAAATAAATGAAAACTGTAAATGAAATTCTGTAAATGTAATTCCTTCTGAAATTCTATGTATCAGGTAGACAATGTCAGTCACCAGAAGAAAGATAAGTTTTCGAATAATCTGTCATAGTTAAAATGGAGTTTTGTTATAATTGGTTTGTATAGGAAGATGGCAGATACGCTAAAATGAACATCAAATATCTAAATGGTGAATGTAGTAACTTATAAACTGTCCATTTTATGATCTACTCAGTCTCATGTGAACACGCCAAAGTTTTTTTTTTGAAAGTGGAATATCCCTTTCAGCTGGCGCAACTTCTGCTGTGCATCTTGGGAGCATCAAAATAAAGGTACTGTAGATCGGTGCAGTAGTTAAGATAAGTGGCTGATTGCAGCTTGGCAGTGAGAGGTTTAATATACACTTTATTTTGTAATGTCCGTTGGCAACTCCCAGATGTAACTGTACATTGTGTGTTCATGAAAGACAAAGTGCCGTTTCTCCACAGAGCCCTGAAGACTAAAGGAAACACCCCTAAGTACGGACTGATCTTCCACTCCACCTTCATCGGCCGTGCCGCCGCCAAGAACAAAGGACGCATCAGCAGATACCTGGCCAACAAGTGCACCATCGCCTCACGGATAGACTGCTTCTCTGGTAAGATAGACTGCTTCTCTGGTAAGATAGACTGCTTCTCTGGTAAGATAGACTGCTTCTCTGGTAAGCCCTGGCTATACAGTACGTCTCAGCCATTGTTTTGTGGTATGATTTGCAATGATGTGCTATATTTTTCGTCAACAGCATTCATCCTTTGGGTTGATGTTGAAAAGTTCTTTCCTGAGCAAAAATCCACTTCTGTTCTGCAGACTGACTGTATTCTGCTGCTCTGTGCCGTCAGCTGATTGTTGTATTTATTTATTTGACAGAGATCCCGTCCTGTGTGTTTGGGGATAAACTGCGTGACCAGGTGGAGGAGCGTCTGTCTTTCTACGAGACGGGTGAAGTGCCGCGCAAAAACGTTGATGTCATGAAGGACGCTATGAAAGAGGTGTGTTCGGTTGTAGTTACCGTATTTTCCGGACTATGAGGCGCCCCTAAAATCCTTTAGTTTTCTCCAAAAATGACAGAGCCTTATATGTATTGTTTGACTTGGGGCTTCACAATGAATCAATAAAAGAAATGCAATGTGTTCTGCAGTTTAAGAAAAGCTAGTCCAAAACTTTATTTTTTAGAAAAGTGAGGTTTGCACTTTATCCATCTTTGTTCAATAAGAACTACGCTATCCTGTTGGAGGGAGGAGAATCAAATAAAACTATATTTAAAATGAAGATTTTTTTTAATAGTTTTACCCCCAAGAATCAAATTGAGGTATCAGAGAAAAATTGTGAATCCCTAATTCAACTGCAGTAACTTCCATATGTGCCTTATACTCCAGAGCACCTTGTATATGAAAACGGTTCTAGTGTGACTTATAGCGTGGGGAAAAATACGTAACTTGGTGGGCTTAGTTTTGTTCAGGCGTAACTCTTAACGTTTTGTCATAACTGTTATGTTTTTGCTGTGAGTGATGATAAACACTTTTCCCGACATGTTTGTGGGGGCAAACTGATTTAATGAGCCTGACACAGCACAACTATAGAGTACTGTGGTCATTCTCTGGTCATTATGAGTCTTAACGCTTCTCTCTGGCTCTCAACAGGCCGTTGAGGTCACAGCCGAGATCAAACGCAAGATGGAGAAGAAAGAGAAGAAACGCAAGAAGAAAGAGCAGAAGTTAAAGGAACTGGAAGCAGCAGGAGGAGAGACAAACGGACAAGCAGAGGTTTGTTTAACACTTAGAGCTGAATTGGACTTTCTGCATGTTTTCACCAGATGTGATCGTCGCTCCATTTGGACCTTATGCATGTTTTCACCAGATGTGATCGCTCCATTTGGTCATTTTCTGGGTTTACAACATGCTAGATCAATCTGACTCCGAACCATTGGCCGGTCCCATCCAGTGGACCGGACCACTGAAGTGATTCAGACAAACCTTATTCTTTTAGCAGGACTTTGGCTTTCAGTCGACAAAGTTTATAGTGGTTTGGGATTTTTCAGTTTAGTTCTAGTTTTTGACATTTTATTTTCTAATTCAGTTAGTATTTAGTTTACTTGGAACGCCAAAAAATAACTAAAACTTAGTAAACTAAAACTGTCAAGTATGGGATTAAAAATAAGGCTCTATAAAATAAAGATTCTTTAAAAACATATCAGCAATAATTTGAAGAACAACTTTGGTCCATTATTTCTCAACTCTCTTTAAGCCTACTGGTAATATTTTACAGTAAAGCTTAAAAAAAGGGTATATTGTCGATAATTTGAATTAGTTTTCTGAACCCATAATCAGTTTAGTTGTTTTTTGCATTCATTTTAGTTTTTTTTTTTTTTCTTTTGAATTCTAGCTTTAAATTTTTAGTTGACTATTAGTCGCCACGCTCCCTAAACACTTGTTTCACTGTGTTTAGGAGGAAACGGTTGAGAACGGCGACGCAGAACCCAAGAAGAAAAAGAAAAAGAAGCAATCTGCAGAGGAGGAGGAGGTGGTGGAGGTAGGGATGGACCGTTCACTTTCCTCACATACAATCAGGATCGAAAATCATTAACACCACAACTTCAATAAACTAGAACATTTTAAAGCAATTTTTAGACAACAAAGTTCAATCATACACATCAATGCAGCCTGATAACACCAGTCAGTCTTTCTGACATGAACACACTAATGAATAGACCTATAAAGCTATCAAAAAAATCTATTTTGAACCTGGCGATGCGATATTGATACCATGGCATTAAACATTGCAATACATTGGCAAATCATTTTTATTTTTAGGCTCCTGCTCAGAACGGAGACAACGGAGAGACGCCGGCCAAGAAAAAGAAAAGAAAGGCGGAGGACATGGCAGCTGAACCAGCAGCAGAGCCAGAGGACGTCTCTGAAACGCCTGGGACAGAGAAGAAGAAAAAGAAGAAAAAGAAAAAGGACAGTGACGACGAATAGAGACTGAAACCTGACCTACTGTACAGTATTTTGTTTTATATACATTTATGTTCTTTAAAGGGAATACCACTCAATTCTACATTGAAACATGTTAATTTAAGTCATTCTGAAAAATATCAGGTGTACACACCGCATAGTGTGTGTACATCTGCCATTTTTGAGGGGAATCGTGAAAACAACGCAATTCTTTGAATAATGTTGTTTCATAGTGAATGTTTAGTAGAATCTATATAGTGTCGCCTTGATAAAGGTTAAACCATTCAGGCCATGGATCCTTTTTTGGATTCTGTACAGTATGTGCAGTATTCAAACATTCAATGTTGTTCGCTGCTCATGTATAAATAGAAGTTTCACAGAAAACTTTGGTCAAGCCTAAATACTTTAGAGAGGTTGTTGGAAACTCAGCCCAGAGGTGAGTTCCAGAACCTCATGAAAACCTGAACATTCTGCTAGAGCCAAGTCTTCATATTAACAACACGTTTCAATGGTGAAAATGAGTGGTATGCATTTAAGTTACAATAATGGGTGTAGAATCTGTTCTGACTGGGTGTTAAATGGAAAGATGAGAAATTACTCAAGATTTGTTTTTGTTTGAAGTCTGATCAAATGACTTTACCATTGACAGCCAGTAGGTGTCACTATAGCTCCACCTTACACCACTGAAGGTACCAGTTTCTCTGTATTGACATAATACTGATGGCCTGTTGATTAAAATAAGGACCAGAATGTACAAGTAGATGCCATGTAAATACTTTTTATTTTAAAGAAACCTCAATGCACTTTATTCTGAAGTGTTCAGACACGTGCCTTGAAGTGTTCTCCCCTCAGTCGTGTAAATAAATGCCATTATGTAATACTTACTTTACATTTTCAATGTAACTCTGTTAACCTGATTAAAGGAAAGTATTTTGGAACATGGCTGTAAATCTCTTTATACAGGGACTTGATTTGTACATGGTGATGGATTTAGTGAAATTGATTATTTGAAAATTAAAATGGGGCGGCTTTATCGATACCCATACCATTGTCAGTTTCAGGACTTGTTGGCATCAGTTGAAGTTGCAACAGACATGCAGCATGCATAAAACTAAAGGTCTGACTCAGAGTTTTCTGTTTTCAATGATGAAATGCTGTTGGTTTAGTGGTGACACAGCTGTAGTTAGTTGTAGTGTTTCAAATCATTTCAATTATAAATGTTTGCATGCCATCATGTTTAGGGGGGGCATTAAATGAAGGCCTGGCAATACGTGGGTCCCCTGCACACTCCAAACAAACTCCATATATGGCTGGAACATAATTAATTCCATAGGTTGATCCTAACTAAATTGTCAACCCAACAGTCTGCTGTGACCTTGGCAGATATGTGTGATCTTCATCCTAAAGGCTTCTTGCCTTCAGATGTCTTACTGGAAATGTCTATTTTCTCATGTAATACTGCTGCTATTATCTGGGATAGAACTAAACCTGACCTTGTTCTTCCATAACTTCAGGAAATGGAACGTTATAGGTTTTCTTTTCACCTCAAAACTCATGAAATGTATCCATAGGATTTACATGACACAATATTGTTCTATAAAAGTCTCCTATGGTAGAACTTATCAGCAGTTTATTCTCATTCACATTGAACATTGTATGGAGAACTGACTGGGTCCGAGTTGGTTTTCTAACTGAATTCCACAGCATTAAACCACACTGCAGTTTAGCCTATAGAAAACATCTACCATGTTCCATTCTTGATGCTTTGAGGTGTAGAGATAAGTCTGTCCATGAAGAATAGATTCTGATGAATATGAAGTGTTTTGGGTGAAAACATTTCGAAAGGCATAGCTGAGATTGTTTTGCACTGTGTCCGTCTACAGCAGAGCTAGGCAACCTATGGTTCGGGATCCAGATGTGGCTCTTTAGATGGCTGCATCTGGCTGGCAGACAAATCTTTAATTAAAAATTATAGATAATATAATTAAATTAAAAAAAAGTGTCATTAGACTTGTTTGCTGGTCACTGGCAGTCAAAGCCGGTTCACAGTGATTTCAGTGGGGAAGAGGCAAACATACACTTGTTGTGTATCCAGTCTATCAATCACATAGGCAAGATGAGTCAGACTCAGACACGTATTGACGTATTTTGCTCTGCTGTCAGAAATAGCGGCCAATGTGCACAGGTGCAAGAAGTTCCGTTCTACAAACTAATTGCATTAACTAAAAAGAAACCCTTTTGAAAAGATGGCTAAACGATAAAAGAAAGGACGAGGGGTATCCTACTGCAGTGTGTTGAAATTGAAGTGTTGAAATTACATAAAATGCACAAATTTACTTGTATTTTAGGTATTAAAAATTCTATGGCTCTCACAGAATTTCAATTAAAAATATGTGGTGTTCATGGCTCTCTCAGTCAAAAAGGTTCCCAACCGCTGGTCTACAGGTATCCATTCTATCATCAATAAACAAAACATATGTTAGATTTTTCAAAGATTGTCATCTATCCCACAATAACCTGTCCTGTATCTGGAAACAGGATTCTAACCCAGGTCTATCCCAGGTGTAAAGCGAACATCTTAACCACCAAGCCAAGGGGCTTTCCCTTTTTCTTTAATGCACTAATGTTGTAATGGCCTTTTACAGGATTAATAGATTAGGAGGAGGAATAGATTTAGAAGTCACTCAGAAACAAATACTTGACTTTTCTGTGTTAAACCCCGCTGATTCACAATACAAGCCTATTTTTTTTGATTGCTTCTGCGTGTATAGTAGACCCTACTGTCTACAGACAGGGTGGACAGCTGTAGACACTATGCATTTTTATGCAAAATGTTTATTCAAGAATTGCATGACTGTTGCAGTCAAAGTAAATAGATTAATGCTTGATACTGTAGTTAGATGCTTTTGGCTATCAAAGAGGTGTATATTTGGGCAATTGATCACAGTGGTGATTCTTTGTGGATGTATTGCGGATGACTGTTGTCATGAAGGTAAAAATTAAAGCTATGGGGAAAAATAATAGGCTAGTTTTATACTACCCCCGATAAGACAAGTTATTGCACTTAGTACTATTTCCACATATTTAAGGCCTTGAAAAAAGGCTGCTGATTCACAATAGAACCAATATTTGCATTTTGATGTTCTGGGATGTAAGGACACTACATGTAGACTTTCTGTGTAAATATGACAAAACAAAATGACAGAGAATTTCTCATTTTTGCCTCTTTCAGGGTAGATGTTTTTTCATTATTCAGTGACTCACTTCCTGGATTAATTTCATGACTTTTGGTGTGAAAGTAAAACTTGGGACCTTCCATTTCATGATGGGAGCATCCTAAAGATGTAAAAAAAAATAAAAAAATAAAAAATAAAAAATAAATAAAGAAGTAGGTCAAATAAATAAAGAGTAGGTCAGGATAATTGAATGTAACTCAATCAATCAATCAATCAATCAATCAATATTTAGTTTATTTTTGTGTCCTGCACATAAAGTGCCCAACCCTCATGGGTTTATAAGACACCATTTCACAAGTACAAGTACAGCGTGTTTTACAGTCAAATAATAATTCACACATTACAGCCCAGTATTATACATAGTACTCTGTCTCCTTTCCCAGGCCTGACAGATAAAGTCTGCCACAATAAAGGTTCCTTTGTCAAAACATATCTCTATTTTTCATAGTCATTTATCTCTTGGAAATCCCACAGACAGAAGACATCTTATTTACAAAACCTTCTCTGATGTCATCATAATTAGGACAATAAAACAAAAAATGAATTTCATTTTCAACTTCCCTAAGTTCACAACACAAACAGTATCTCTCTCCTTCTGGAGTGGCACTAAACCTGCCGGTCTCCAGTGCTAATGGTAAAACTCCTGAGCGTAATTGTGCACACAGAGATCGTTTTCTTTTGTTTAAATTATACTTCACATATGGTTCAACAGTGTAACTGTCCTTTATAAGACAGTAGGTTCGTAACTTAGGTTTATACCATAAGTCCCTTTTCCAATTTTCTATATAACTATCAAACATTTTATTCTTGATTTGATTAATATTACATTCTAATTTGTTCTGAAAAATAAAAAATAATTGATTCGAGTAAAATAGATTTCTTAGTTCATTAGACCAGGGATGACCATTTCTGAGGTCCCACCCAAAGACCTTTTTTGTTAGTCTGTCATCAGACATCTTCACAAGTCTATTCCATAATCGCACCATATGGCATCTGTGTCTAATGCTTGGAGGTTCCCATCCGATATCACCATTCAATGCCAACAATGGAGTCAATTTATGGACTCCCAAAAAGTATCGAATAGCTCTATGATGCACATTGTTACAGCTAGCATATTCGTGGGACCCCCAAACACCAGATGCATAGTCTGAAACTGGACATACGCCTGATTCGTAGAGTTGTGTGTACGTTTTAAATCCTAGATGTCCACAGTGTTTTGCCTTATTTATGATAGAGCCTAGTGCCCTACCTGCTGACTGAGCTAGGACACTCACGGCATCATTAAATGTCATGTGCTCATCCAAGGTCAAACCAAGATACTTATACTGAGCAATATAGGATAACGTTATCGCCCCCAAATTAAACACAATTGAACTTCTTGGTATTGTTTTCTTTCTAAAGTGTACTATTTGGGTTTTCTCCTGGTTTACTTCCAGTCTCCATTTCCAGCACCATTCTGCGACAATGTTCAGCATTAACTGCAGATCGCTTTCTTGTTCAGCCAGTAGGACTATGTCATCAGCATATAATAATAACCTATGTTTTGGTCATCAATTGTAATTCCAAAGCCTGATGCTTTGATCTTTAGGGCTAAATCATTTACGTAAATAGAAAATAATGTTGGGGACAGTATGTCTCCTTGTTTTACCCCAAATTGCTGAGGGAACCATCCAGTTCTATAGTCGTTAACCTGAACACACGCAACTGGTGCTTGGTACTCAGGAAAGTAAACCTTTTTACTATTTCTGCTTACACCTTGCAAAAAAGGCTGTTGATCCACAATAAAACCAAACCAAATATTAGCATTCTGCTGTTCTGGGATGTAAGGACACTACCTGTAGACCATCTGTGCAAGTTTGATGTGAAACAATCAGCAGGTATAAAATGCCAGAGGACCAGTACTAGGTTCTCAAAGGAAAGCTAGATATCTAGAGGAGGAGCCTCTGACGTCGTTCACGGCGGCCATCTTGTGAGAGGAATCAATACACTATGCTCTATGGCAGTTCAAACAGAAACAGATAGAACTCACTCAATTTAAAAACTACATGCTCATAGACACAAGTTATGCTGTCCTCTCACAAGATGGCCGCCACGTAACGACGTCACTCCCCATTGGCCAGCAGCGTAACGACGTCACTCCCCATTGGCCAGCAGCGTAACGACGTCACTCCCCATTGGCCAGCAGCGTAACGACGTCACTCCCCATTGGCCAGCAGCGTAACGACGTCACTCCCCATTGGCCAGCAGCGTAACGACGTCACTCCCCATTGGCCAGCAGCGCGGGAGAGACATCTAGCTTTATTATATCAAAGAGATTTTATATAAAGAGGCGACACTTCCGTTAAGTCCAATGGCAACAACCAGTCCCCTGCCTCCGCCATATCGGAGTGATGTGACGTACTTCCTGTTGCTATTAAAGACTGCTGTTCTGACTACAGTTCTTGGAAACGCCGCTAGATGGCGGGAGCGGCACATGCCGCCATATTGGAGTGATGTCGTCAGCGCGCCATAGAGTGGTGTTTACCGCTGCACCATCTGGTGGTGAGTCAAATAATTGCATTATGTCGCCTCTTTATATAAACCCTCTTTGATTATATATATCTATGGTCGCAACTCTGTCTCTATTGGCTCTGGAGCGGACGTCACGTGTTTCCGGGGGCGGAGCTTATGGTTTAAAAGGAGGCGCGTGCGCACAGCAGTCCTTCTGTCGGGCCGCGCCTGTTCCAGGTATGTTTGTTTGTTGACAAATGTTTGTTTGAGAATCACACGCTTTTATCTGACTTTAACTCTGTTGTTTAAACTGTTTGTGACTTTATAGGACCACTGCTTGTTTATTCCATTGGTTTTTCAACCAGTTTGATACCAGGGTCCATTATTTATGAAGCAAATTTAGTCATTCAGATATTCAATTTTAAATGTAACCAAATGTAGCATTTGGTTACAGTTTAAACTTAAAGAGTTAAACTTGCATAACTTTGTGCATAATCTGTAACCAAATGCTTTAAAGATTGTTGACTGTTAAAGTGATCTTTAAAGGGGAATTCCACCCATTTCCAGCATTTTACTGTCATTAATGTACCTTTTAGAAATGTGGTGTGGACATGATTACAAAGGTTCGCCCACTCTGTTTCCTAGAAATGGTGGGGAAAAAATACTGCATCTAACACAACTTCATGTGCCTTTAATAGCTAAAGTTAATACTACTGCTTTTAATAGCTAATGTGTTTAATGGCTAAAGTTGATGCCTATTAAAAGGAACCCTGGCTAATGAGATAAATATGTATAATACATTATACTTGCCCTCTATAACTTAGAATTAAACATTTAAAACGCGTAGAATAAGCTCACATGATCCAAAATGGCGGCTCCCATGGGATAAAAACATGAACTATTTTTAAACTAAAGAGCTTATTCTATGTGTTTTAAATGTTCAACTCTAGTTATAGAGGACAAGTATAATGTATTATCCATATTTGTCTCATTAGCCAGGGATCCTTTTAAGAGGAACAAATCGCCCCTTATGGGTGTAAACATTTTTGCTTCTAGCCCTGATGCCTGATGTGGGGCAAGTTAGGTTTCTGATGTACTAAGATGTACTATACTGTGATTTATAATACAATCTGTTAACCTTGAAATGTTTTGTTTTCAGGAGACAGCTGGTGTAATGGAGTGTCTACTCAGCTGAGCTGAAACCTTACGGTGCCAACAGACGTTCTGTCTGAGACGCGACCAGAACTGTTCATACCGACTGTCTTCAACCTGAACAGCACAAGGCCCCCCACGGTACGTACCCATTATAACATGTTATGAGTTACATGTGACTGTAGTAGAAAGCTATAGGGCTGTGTCACCATTTATTATAACATGTTATAATGCATTGCAAGAAGGGAGAATTGTCATTGAAATTCTGAAATGTTGAGAGTTTGAGTGACTGCAACCAGTGCTGCTACACTGTAATAAGTCAAAGTGGTCAAATGGCCTTTTAATGGGAGAGTTGAGATGTTTTGAAATTAGTTTTATAAAATACTGTTGTTATAGTGGTGTCAACGGTATTAATTGATGTCCAGAGTCCCATGGTGGGATTTCTGCTCTGGTTTTGGTGAATATTACGTAGTTACAGTCATTTTGTGGAGTTAATAAGGTCATGCAGTAAAAGTAAATTAATCCACAAAACTAATGTAATTTGTATAGAGTTTCTAGAATATTAGCACAACCCTTGCCCCCCCCACACACACACACCTGATGGACACAGAAAACATGGTTCCATGTAGGGATGGGACGATCCACCTCACAATGCGATAAAAAAACATTTTAAAGGGGAATTCCACCCATTTTCAGGATTTTTTTTCTGAGTGCACAAAATACAAATATTTGTACACCCTCAGAAAAAAGGTCCTAAAAGAAAAAATCATTAACAAACACAACTTCATGATGTCATCAAGTTGTTCCACCACAAGTTCAATCAACTGGACCATCTTAAAGCAATTCTAAATGGTACAATCACGCTGTACATCAATGCAGCCTGATGAGTCTATCTGACATGAACACATCAATGAATGGGTCCTACATGAATATTAAAAAATCGATTTTGAACCTGGCGTTTCAATATTGATATGGCATTAAGAATTGCGATATATTGGCATTCTTTTTTTAATAAACAAAGGATGTGCTAATATATATTAAATCGATCAACAATACAAAAGCCATTTTGGTTTCATTTTCTTTTACTGTGTGACCCCAGTGACCTCCACAAAATGACCAGAAGTATTTAATTTAAACCAAAACCAGAGCAGAACTCCCACCATGGGACTCTGGACATCAGTACCATTGACATCACTATATTAATGGCGAGTATTTCATACAGCTTAACTTCACATCTGAACTATCCCTTTTAATGGGTTGAATCATTCACAATTTTTATAAAGTTAAATAATGGTGACACAGCTCTGTTGTTTACTATGCTAAGACTTCCAAAATGTTATCCTGTGTAAACCAAACTAAAATCTAACTCTTTCCTCCTGCTGTTTCAGAACATGAAGCTGAGGAGGTTGAGACGCTATGCTGCTGCTGTCGCCGCTGGGTGCTGCCGTTACCGCTGGGTGCTGCCATTACTACTGGGTGCTGCCATTACTACTGGGTGCTGCCGTTACTACTGGGTGCTGTTGTTACTACTGGGTGCTGTTAGCAGTGACTGTAAGTAATGATTC
>CM076971.1:5183560-5198998 GCA_039105355.1 Benthosema pterotum | reverse complement strand
GTTAATTAATGCTAATAATGCTAACTAATGCTAATGCTAGTATAGTTAATAATGCTAGTAAGCTAATGCTAAGTATTGTTGATAATGCTAAGTAACACTAACTATTGTGAAAATGCTAATAATGCTACGTATTGCTAATGCTATGTATTGTTAATAATGCTAAGTACAGCCAATTATTGTGAAAATGCTAAAAATGCTTAGTAATGCCAATAATTGCTAAGTAGCGCTAACTTGTTGCTATTGGTCCAAGAAGTCCATCTAACCAAATATTGAGGCGATAGCATGTGCCAAACCCAAGTTATAGCTGTGTAAAGACCAGCCAATATTTACAGAGGAGGCGGGCTATAAGCAGAACAACTCCTTCCTATTGGTCTAAGAAGGCTATCTACCAATATATTGAGGCGGTAGCATGTTGCAAAACCGAAGTATAGCTGTTAAAGGCCAGCCAATAGAATATACAGAGGGGGGGCTTAAGCAGTACAACTCCTTCCTATTGGTCTAAGAAGGCTATCTACCAAATATTGAGGCGGTAGCATGTTCCAAACCCAGTTATAGCTGTGTAAAGGGCCAGCCAATAGAAATACAGAAAGAGGCGGGCTTAAGCATACAACTCCTTCCTATTGGTCTAAGAAGGCTATCTACCAAATATTGAGGCGGTAGCATGTTCCAAACCCAAGTTAGCTGTGTAAAGGCCAGCCAATAAATACAGAGGAGGCGGGCTTAAGCAGTACAACTACTTCCTATTGGTCTAAGAAGGCTATCTACCAAATATTGAGGCGTAGCATGTTGCAAACCGAAAGTTATAGCTGTGTAAAGCCAGCCAATAGAACAGAGGGGCGGGCTTAAGCAGTACAACTCCTTCCTATTGGTCTAAGAAGGCTATCTGCCAAATATTGAGGCGGTAGCATGTTGCAAACCGAAGTTATAGCTGTGTAAAAGCCAGCCAATAGAATACAGAGGGGGCGGGCTTAAGCATACAAACTCCTTCCTATGGTCTAGAAGGCTATCTACCAAATATTGAGGGCGGTAGCATGTTGCAAACCCATATAGCTGTGTTAAAGGCCACCAATAGGAATACAGAGGGGCGGCTTAAGCAGTACTACTCCTTCCTATTGGTCTAAGAAGGCTATCTACCAAATATTGAGGCGGTAGCATGTTGCAAACACGAAGTTATATCTGTTAAAGGCCAGCCAATAGGAATACAAGAGCGGGCTTTAAGCAGTACAACTCCTTCCTATTGGTCTAAGAAGGCTATCTACACCAAATTATGAGGCGGTAGCATGTTCCAAACCCAAGTTATAGCTGTGTAAAGACCTCCAATAGGAAGACAGAGGGGGTGGTTTTTAAGCAGTACAACTCCTTCCTATTGTCTAATAAGGCTATCTACCAAATATTGAGGCGGTAGCATGTTGCAAACCCAAGTTATAGCTGTGTAAAGGCCAGCCAATAGAAGACATAGGGGCGGGCTTAAGCAGTACTACTCCTTCCTATTGGTCTAAGAAGGCTATCTACCAAATATTGAGGCGGTAGCATGTTCCAAACCCAAGTTATAGCTGTGTAAAGACCAGCCAATAGAAGACAGAGGGGGTGTGGTTTATGCTATTGAACCAAATGGAACCCTTACGGTCCATTTGGTTCCATAGGATGTGTGTGTGCGTGTGTTGTTGCATACCCTCCTGTGTATAAAGCCTATTTGCAGATTTTTGCAGATCTACAAGCTCACAAGGTCTTACAGTCCAACTCATTGAGGTCTTATAACTCTAGTGGCAGCCAGCTAATTAGGGCTTAATCTGTTTCACACTGTTGTACCTGCATCAGTGCAGGCACTTTGCTCCTTAGTTAAACAGCGAGTCAATGGCCGGGACTTGCCGCAAACAAATGCCTCTCACGGCGAAAAACGAAAACTCGTAGCGATTACTTTTTTCGACGTGGGCGTCCCGACTCGATCAAGTATCTTGTGTGCGATCGTGTATTGGTACGATAAAAGAAGAACATTGGAGCGATTTAAAAATCGATGTTGGATAAAAAATGTCAAAAGTGAAATGCAGTTGGTTATAATGTAATTGATAGGGACACGGAGCATACGTCGGGTCGCTCTGAGGCCCTTAGCTCTGGTTCTGAACGTGTCTGTGCTTTTTTTGATGACATTGGGTGAAAGGCGAGAAGTTTGTCTACAAAATGTCCGAAAACCACGCGTGGAAAGCGAATATTGTGGCGTGAGGACGATTTGTTCGGTCATGACCCGAACCTCGAGACACTGCATCTTCTCCCACTCTGTTTCACACTCGCTCACTGGTCGAGAGACCCTCTAAGCTCCGCTAAATTTCTCGAACCATGCACACTTTGAACTGCGATAGCGGACAAACCGAGCAACATATTCGAATACGGTTTGAACGACCACAAAAGTTGACCATTGTGTCACCGTTTAAAGTTTAATCATGTTTCTACGACAAAGTATGCCAGAGTAATGAGGCTGCAAAAGTAGCCAAAAGTGGGCCAAATACCAATACTTGTCAATGGGGAATTATATTTTTAAATAAAGTTTAATATTTTAAAAAGTATACATTTTTTCAAAATATTGTTTTTACCGATGAAAATTCAAACCTAGCCGAACATTTTAAACTTTGAACGGAATTTCAAAGTAAAAGTATGACGGAGTTATAAGAGCACAAAAAAGTCAACTGTAAAAAGTGTGTCATTTTTTCCATTAACCCTCACTATAAAATAACAAAAAAAAACTAAAAAACTAAAAAACTAAAAAACTAAAAAAAACTATAAAAATATAAATTTAAGCATAAATCACTGCAAAAAGTCGAACAGTATAAAGTTTGAACTAAAAATCTAGCATAAAGTATGTGGAAGTAGTTAACAATCAAAAAAGGGGCAGAATAAATAAATAAAAATAAATAAATAAAGAGCGGGAATAACTAGGAGGTGGCGCCTATTAGGCGCCCCCTCAACTAGAAAGGCAGTTCCTGCAGAAACTGCGAGGGCTCGCCAAAACGCCGCAATATATACCATGTGCAGTAGAAAGTATATTAAAGATGAAAAACAGTAAACTGAGTGAAAAGTAAAAGGATGAATAAATGCATCAAGCTGAATGTGATGATGTTTTGAGGAAGTGAAGTGGGGAAAAAAGTAAGTGGAAAAAATGAAAAAATGAAAAGGTGAAAAGAGTAAAAATAACTATAAAAGTTTGATACAAGCATGAATCACTGCATAAAGCTGAACGGTTTAAAGCTAGCATAAGTAATGCTAAGTATTGCGAAAATGCTAACAATGCTAAGTAATCATAATGCTAAGTATTGTTAATACTTCTAAGTAATGCCAGTAATGCTAAGTAATGCTAATAATGCTAGCTAATGTGAATGCTAAGTAATGCTAATGCTAAGTAATGCTAAGTACTGTGAAAATGCCAATAATGCTAAGTAATATTAAAATGCTAATGATAAGTATTGTGAAAATGTTAATAATGCTAAGCAATGCTGATCATGCTAAGAATTGCTAAAATGCTAAGTAACGCTAATGCTAACTAGTGTTAATAAGGCTAAGCAATGCGAAGTATTGTAAAATGCTAATAATGCTAAGTAATGCCAATAATGTGCGTGTGTGACAGTTGCTACATTGTATACAATGCATGAATCACACTGCATAAAGCTGAACGGTTTAAAGCTAGCATAAATAATGCTAAGTATTGTGAAAATCCTAACAATGCCATTAATGCTAATGCTAAGTATAGTTAATAATGCTAAGTAATGCTAATAATGCTAAGTAATGCTAATGCTATAGTTAGTATTAATGTTATAGTTAGTGATGTACTATGTATTTTTGAAAATGTAATAATACTAAGCAATGCTAATGCTAAATATTGGCAATACTGCTAAGTAATGCTAAGTATTGTGAAAATCTCGTCGTAATGCCAGTAATGCTAAGGCATGCTAATAATGCTAGCTAATGCTAATTAATGATAATAATGCTAAGTATTGCTAACTATTGTGAAAATACTAATAATGCTAATGCTAAGTATAGTTAATAATGCTAAGTAATGCTTTTTTTTGAAAATGCTATTACTGCTAAGCAATGCTAATAGTGCTAAGTAATGCTAATGCTAAGTATAGTTATTAATGCTAAGTGTTGTGAAAATGCTAATAATGCTAAGTAATGCTAAGGAATGCTAAGGAATGCTAATGCTAAGTATACTTAATAATGCTAAGTATTGTGAAAATGCTGATAATGCTAACGTGTTCCTATTGGCTCAGTGCGTCCATCCTATCAATATTGAGGCGGTAAAGACCAGCCAATTGGAAGACAGAGGGGGTGGGGTTATGCTATTAAAGACTTGTAAGGGTCCATTTGTTACCTACAAACCTATAACCTAAGGTAAATTTGGCACGTGTGTAACATTTGACCTTCAATCAATTACATTGTTTTCAATGCTTTCAATAGCTATAGATAATGTCAATGCTTTCAATAGCTAAAGCTAATGTTAACATGCTAACATGTTAATGCTAACATGCTGTGTAAGTCAGCAGAAATGTCTGTCTGTGTGCGTGCATCACGCATATTTGGGCATGCCTGTCGCAAGAGCATGTGTGTGCGTGCATGCGCGCGCGTGTGTGTGAGACAGTTGCTACATTGTATTCAAATACATTGTATCATTGTATCATATCCAGGCCTGGAAAAGACAGACATCTCCAAATATGGAGTTGTGCCAAACACACCTGAAAAAGTGAAAAAGTTAAATATCTTGAAAACTAAAGATTTTTGTCCAAAAAAACCTACCGGGCAATGAAAGTTCAAAGATAGCTGAACATTTTGAAGTTGGAACGGAGTTTTCAAAGTGAAAGTATGACAGAGTTATGAGAGCACAAACATTTTTAGGCATCTCCAAATATGGAGTTGTGCCACAGACAGCTGAAAAAGTGAAAAAGTGAAATAGTGAAAAAAGTATAAAGAATTTTAAAAAAACAAAATTTAAGCAACCATCACTGCATAAAGCCAAACATTTAAAAGTTTGAACGAAAGTTCTAGCATAAAGTATGTGGAAGTAGTAAGGACGAAAAAAGTGGCGGAATAAAAAAAAATAATAAATATAAAAAGTGGAGAACATAAGGTCTCGCTGGAAGCGAGCCCTCAATAATAATAAAAAAGTGTAACAATTACTATAGTCTGGTTGCCCTTTTCGGGCAACCACACTAATAATTGTAATAGTAAAGAAAATAGACTACTACTAATATGATGATAAAATAGCTATGGACATTTACTTATGTACATTTTCTACAATTCTGTAACAATAATTATAAACAATGTAGAGAGAATAATGTCTGAGCACATGATGGCTTATAGGTAAACATTTTTCTTTCCTCCAAGGTGACTAAAATGTATGTGAATTTGCAGGTCCAGGTCTACAGCTCCACCATAACCAGCCAGCTGATGTGAACCACGCTGGAAGCTGAGATGGTTCCTGAACTTCTCTTGCTCCTTTTTGGACCTTCTGCAGCTGCTTTGGGCAGCGTCTGAGTATGACAAGCTCAGAGACAACAGGATGAGCTGCGTTGTGTGGTTGGTAGAGAACTTTGGAACAAAGAAACGTACTTGTGCTACTGTTTTGCCAGGTATCTGTGTGCAAAGAGTGCTTTGGGAAGCACGTTTGCAGTTTTCTTTGAAATGACACTGTGCATCATCCTCCCTTCTCCTGAATAACAATTAGAGCAGTACTACGTTTACTAGTTTTATTGATTTTATTATCCTATATTTATTATTGTGTTTTTTACAAAATAAATGTATTTTCTAATGGAACCCTATTGTGTCAGATCTCATATATATTGCTTCCATCTGCTACAGAGGCTAAGAAAGTAGACATTTCATTGATTTTATAATATTTTCTGAATTTGTAGACGTTTTAGATTTTGTGACAAAGTTTGGGACCAAGAAAGGTAACTGCCTATGGAAGGCACAGGTGTAAGCTATCAAATGGGATTGTAATTTTGTTTCAATCTTCTACAGAGGCTGGGAAATGACAGAAATGGTATTTTTTTTTAGCAGACTTTTACTACATTTTCATAATTTCTGACTTGGTGATTTTTCTAAAATTGTGATAATGATTTGGACCATGGCAAGTAATTTTCCATGAAAGCCAAAGGTCTGAGCATTCAAATAGTTTTGGAATTTTGTTTCTAGCTGCTTCAGAGAGTGAGATATTTTTTTACTAGACGTTGACAGTCCTGTCAAGTTTTACAGAAAAAGTCAGGTTTTAGGGGTATTTTTCCAATCGGACTTAGGTTTTTAGGGCTTTTTTCTACCGGATTAGGACACAATGGTTAAAGTGGTCTTTACTAAGCTCATGAGGTATTTTCATTGCTGTATAATATATTTATATTGATATGCCTTTAATGAAATAATATGGACTGAGAACTCACCTTTTATTTCTATGTAGTCAGTGCTGCGCTGTTTCAGCAGTGGTTTCAATTAGGGGCTTCCCCACTTCGTTATACACAGCTGTGCGATCAATAAGTCAATACTCTGTTAGGATCTAAGCCTACTATGTATGTTTATCATCATGCCTTTTTTGCATTAAAAAAATGCTTGACAGGATCTGTCAAATAATAGTAGCAGGCCTGCCGAGGAGAAAAAAAAACAGCCAAGCAAAAAAGACAGAGACAGAGCGGCACTCACCATAATTCGGTCCCAAATAGTTGAGATTTGATTCCTTCCCTGCATCTTGAATTCTGAACGGATTTTGATGATTCAAAGTGGTCTTTACTAAGCTCATGAGATATTTTCATTGGCTGTATAATATATTTATATTGATATGCCTTTAATGAAATAATATGGACTGAGAACTTCGCCTTTTATTAGTCAGTGCTGCGCTGTTTCAAGTGGTTTCAATTGGGGCTTTCCCACTTCGTTATACACAGCTGTGCGATCAATAAGTCAATACTCTGTTAGGATCTAAGCCTACTATATATGTTTATCATCATGCCTTTTTTGCATTAAAAAACGCTTGACAGGATCTGTCAAATAATAGTAGCAGGCCAGCCGAGAAAAAAAAAAAAAAAAAAAAACAGCCAAGCAAAAAGACAGAGCGGCACTCACCATAATGCGGTCCCAAATTGTTGAGATTTTATTCCTTCCCTGCATCTTGAATTCTGAACGGATTTTTGATGATTCAAAGTGGTCTTTACTAAGCTCATGAGGTATTTTCATTGGCTGTATAATATATTTATATTGATATGCCTTTAATGAAATAATATGGACTGAGAACTTCACCTTTTATTTCTATGTAGTCAGTGCTGCGCTGTTTCAGCAGTGGTTTCAATTAGGGGCTTCCCCACTTCGTTATACACAGCTGTGCGATCAATAAGTCAATACTCTGTTAGGATCTAAGCCTACTATGTATGTTTATCATCATGCCTTTTTTGCATTAAAAAATGCTTGACAGGATCTGTCAAATAATAGTAGCAGGCCAGCCGAGAAAAAAAGACTCCATGTCTATAGATCCTTGTGCAGAGATTAATTGTTGTCGATCAAAACTAAACTTGTTGTTGGCTAATATCTGTACAACAACGACGTCTCATGCAAACTTCCACCCCCCCCCACCCCCCTCCTTTCCTCCATTCCTACAGTGCAGCCTGCATGCACTGCCAGTATAGTACATGAGGAGAAAGTTCTGGGAGCCCCACAAATGATTTATGATTTATACACATTTAAAATCTTGAAATGGCATATTCTGCATTATGAACACTTTTACTGTACTTTTGTACTTTACTCAAGTAGGCTACATCTTTTGAATTTTCATGAATTTAGTTGTATGGAGTATTTCTATATAACATGATTTAGCGGGCTATTATACTAAATGTTTAAAGGTAGGGGAAGTGATTTCACTTTTGTCAGATATCACCAAAAAAAACATTTTTCTGTTAAAATGCTCTATTATAAGGTGTGCAGACCATATATGGAGTTTCCCCCTCCCCCACGTTAGCAGATGAGCTAATAAAAGTTCCCCAGTTGGAGGGTGAATTCTCCTCCAATCAGGATCGAGCAGCAGGTTCACATAGTGTAGCTACTGTTGAGTGCCCCTAGTGCACCAGGATGGTACTACACAATGAATTCCAAATCACTTACCCTACCTTTAAATAGATTAAATATTTGTATAGTAAATAGTTTGTTATTTTCCCACCACTGGAGGCCGCATATATCGGTATCGGTTAATATCGGTTGATATCGGTATCGGAATTAGGCGTTGGACGATATCGGGATATCGGATATCGGTAAAAAAGTCAATATCGGACATCTCTATATCTGACCATCATGATTCTGCTATGTCACTGAGTGGAACGGTGGAATCACCACCATAATGATTCTGGTCTGTCACTGAGTGGAACGGTGGAATCACCACCATAATGATTCTGGTCTGTCACTGAGTGGAACACAGGGTGGAATCACCACCATAATGATTCTGGTCTGTCACTGAGTGGAACACAGGGTGGAATCACCACCATAATGATTCTGGTCTGTCACTGAGTGGAACACAGGGTGGAATCACCACCATAATGATTCTGGTCTGTCACTGAGTGGAACGGTAGAATCACCACCATAATGATTCTGGTCTGTCACTGAGTGGAACGGTAGAATCACCACCATAATGATTCTGGTCTGTCACTGAGTGGAACGGTGGAATCACTGTGATAATGTGTGCGTTTCAGATTCCCCGTCTGTAACGGCCTTAACTCAAAGCGTGTAGATCTAGGTCTCTCTTACCATTATCAAATAATAGTTACGACCGGTGCCGTTGAAGTTGATCTATGTGGCTGGTTTGATAAGATCCCAATGCTAGCGGCAGTGAGCAGCGATCGCCTCCTGCTAGCTGAGGGACCCAAATAAGAGACGGACCAACCAGAACCGGAAGTGTGTGCGCCAACTAACTTGTCCGACGGGAAACATGGACCGAAATATGAAATATGACTTTTAGATGAAAATCGCTGGCACTAGCTACCTAAAAAAATATGAAAAAGTGCTGACAGTGTTGCAGTAAGTCTCACTTCTGTCTGTCTGTCTGTCTGTCTGTCTGTCTGTCTGTCTGTCTGTCTGTCTGTCTGTCTGTCTGTCTGTCTGTCTGTCTGTCTGTCTGTCTGTCTGTCTGTCTGTCTCCCACAGATGCAGTATGTGTTCATCTTCCAGGCGTTGTTAGAACATTACCTTTATGGAGACACAGAGCTGGAGGTGACGTCTCTGGAGTCTCATCTGGCTAAACTCTACGCTCCGTCGCCGGGGTCCAGCTGTGGAGGCATGGAGACAGAGTTCAAGGTGAGATCTGTGGAGGCATGGAGACAGAGTTCAAGGTGAGACAGTAACCTGTAGAGCTGTAGATCTGTGGAGGCATGGAGACAGAGTTCAAGGTGAGACAGTAACCTGTAGATCTGTAGATCTGTGGAGGCATGGAGACAGAGTTCAAGGTGAGACAGTAACCTGTAGATCTGTAGATCTGTGGAGGCATGGAGACAGAGTTCAAGGTGAGACAGTAACCTGTAGATCTGTAGATCTGTGGAGGCATGGAGACAGAGTTCAAGGTGAGACAGTAACCTGTAGGTCTGTGGAGGCATGGAGACAGAGTTCTGTTAGTTGAGCTTCTGCTAGTGCACTGGTTCTCAACCTTTTTCATACCAGGGCCCACTGTTCATACAGAATTTGAGCCACAGAACACCATTTGGGGACATTTTAGACCCACAGACCCCAAAACTAAAGATTTATTTTGATTTCTTTTGTCCACAATTCCGGGATGGATTTCGGAGAAAACCAAACAGTCCAACATACAGACTAAAATGACCGTTAATCTAGTTGTGTAGACTTGTGCTTGATTCACATGATGAATATTTTAACTCTTGAGAGTGTAAACATGAAACCAAATGGACCCGCAAGGGTCCATTTGGTTTCATTTTTACATTCTCAAAGAGTTACATCTGGTTAACCAACTTTCCACCATTTAGCTTGGGGACCACCTGGAACCCCCTCAGGCACCACTGGTGGTCCCCGGACCAGCTGTTGTGCTTATGTAAACACTGCATAGGTGGTTCAGAGTCCCTGCCTGATGACCTTACAGCCATAATATATCCACTGACCAAGAGGGAATTCCCTTTTAAACTAATGCTTGGCTTTCCACATAGAAGTCCCCGGTTTGAGTCCCAGGTGTTACACTCCCATGGTCAGTGGCCCAGAGAGCCACCGTTCCTTTCATTGTGAGAGAGAAGCCTGGCTGGGGTCAAGGTTCAAGGTTATCTTTATTGTCCCTTACGGGAAGTTGGTTTGCAGCCAGGTAAAATAGATAGGGGTCAGAGGTTAATCTGTGGCTTGGCCAGAGCATCAGAAATGACATGTTTTATAATAATCTTCTGTTGTAGAAACTGACCTCCATCAAGATCCAGAATGATAAGATGAGAACAGGAAACCTTCCTGCTAACATGAAGAAGAACAGAGTCCTGCAGATCATCCCATGTGAGTTAAGAGGGTGTGTGTGTGTGTGTGTGTGTGTGTGTGTGTGTGTGTGTGTGTGTGTGTGTGTGTGTGTGTGTGTGTGTGTGTGCGTGTGCGTGTGCGTCATTACTGTACATATCTGACTACATCTTCTATCAGGCAGAGCCCGTATTATTTTACCTGCTGTAGTTATTTTTTCTTTCTTCTTTTTTTGTAAATGAATGCTCTGGTTGATGCTTCATAAGCTAGTATGACCGTTTGCAGTCAAAAGTAGTTGAAATAGCAGATCTATAAGCTTTGTGATCTTGTGAAAAAACAACAGTAATAGATTACAAGTAACAAAGACTGTTTGGCTAAATACTTTTACATTGAATGCGTTGGAACACTGAAAAGTAATAGTTTGAACAGACTAGTTTTCAGTGATGGTAGTGATGGTGTATACTGCATACAGAATACACGTAAACATATCTTTGGAACTGTAGATTAATCATAGTGTTTAAACACACTGTGTGTAAGTCCATACAAAGTCAGGCCTTGGAGTGTCTGTACCACTCAACATACAAAAAACAGACTATAGCACTTTGGATATGTGTTTATTCACCGATTGAGTAATATTACCAGTAGCAGAGTTACATAGAATGCATTCTATAAAGTAACAGTAGCAATGTCATTGTTACACAGAATACACTCTATAAAGTAATGGTAATAATACACTCTAAAGCAGTGTTACATAGTATAGACCAGAACACCACTCCATGTGGTGTAGCTGTTTGTGTTATCATAGAGGCTGGACCCAGACCAAGGTATTCTCATGTACACTGTGTCACCCTGCTCCAACTGTAGGATCACTCCATTAGATAGGGATTCCATGTATCCATGATTATTGTATCCCTGGCTGAGCATGACAGACTGACCATTTTTAATCATTTCAATTAAAAAAACGATCTTTTGTAGTCCAGAGAGCTGCAGTAAAGGTGAAGTGATATACTCCTCTAACTGGGGATCTGAAGATGCCTAAACACAAACAAACAAACAAACAAACATATTGACCCAAAGAAAATATAGCATGACATAAAACAATGTTTTTGTATTCTTAATCTTTTTGAGTTTTCAGAGCTCAGTTGCCCTCTCCCCCAGTAGTTGGTCAGTAGTTGAGAGAGCTAATCGTTATGGAATTAATAAAGGTAATTAACACAACTTAATGGCCTCTTACCTGTAGAAGGATTGTATGCGTTGCCGATGTTAGTGAAGACTCTCTTATAGACCAGAGGAGGGAGAGAACTAACTTGTGTAATTGATTGGCTCAAACCAGCAGAGAAGCAACCTGTGGCTGATCTGTCAACACATTAAGAACATTATAAAACTGTTAGTAATATTTAGCATAAATGGTACTATCAACTCTATATTACAGCCCTTTATGCTTTGTTTGTTTTTTGAATGGTGCAACCACTCCCAACTCCCAAGGACCAGCTTTGTCACAAGTACACCTACCTGTACACCTGTCCCTATGTGTACGGATTTTTAAACTAAATACACCATATATGCTTCAGTTCCACCATATGAACCTCGGACATAAACTTTAGTTTCTACAACCCTCCGTATGGGGGAGTTAACAGGTGGACGATGGTGTTATTACTCGGCCAAGATCTTACTACAAGCACACAGTATAAATTCAATAAACAACAATTTGGCTTTTTGTCATTTATTAAAAATCACACTCGCACACAAACAAACACACACACACACACACACACACACACACACACACACACACACACACACACACACACACTAATTATACTTTGTACAGTGTTTACAAGACCGATCCGTGTCTCCTCTACGCGAAGGCCTATTTTGCATTTGTGCTCCCGTTATGCAAGTAGTAGCACTGTGCAGCATCAGCAACAGTAGTAGCAGCAGTATAACAGCAGTATAGCGGCAGTGTAGGCAGGTAATAAACTGGAAAAATACAAAACTCACAGTGTACACAATAATCAAACAATATAGTATTACTGCAACTGCGTCAATATGTACAATTTATGGTCATTTGAAAACTCAATACTCACACAGTGGACCATCATCCACTCGATTGTCGACTGACCACAGCCACTTCGGACATGCGCACTGACGGCTCTCTTTACATCGCAGTAAACATTGTTTAGGTCAAATATGTGTAACCACATCTTAACCACACGGGGTCACCGGCCACCCACCATTGTCCATTAACCAAAACCAAACACTATGTTTACCGTACCAACGGGGAGCTGTTTTACCAATATAAATATAGTGTTTAACAAAGATTTTGATAAACATACTTACTTCTCAGTTCCTCCACTTTGTTGTCAGTGTCAGTGAGCTTGGTCTCTACGTTGGACAGTTTAGCATGCAGAGCTGAAATCAAACACATTAATATTAATTCAACCATAAATACCTTACCATAAGCACAGTAACCCTAATCACATATAATTATTAAGGTCCCCTAGAGAAAAATGAGATGGCTTTAGTCACTCAAGCTACTGTAGAGCAGTGCAGAATGCACCGTTAATGTTTTAGGCATCAGGACAATATGCTTCTGCTTTCTGAAGGCCAAAGTTGTTAGCTGAACTTTGGAGAAGTATATCGGCATTAGTCGATATCGGTATCGCAAAGTAGGATTTTGGGGAATATCAGAATATTGGATGTCAGCTAAATACATCTCTATCATCCCTATACATTACATTTAAAATTTTTATATTATATTATTATTTATATTATTTTTAGTTTTTAGCACACTGTTCTCTCCTGCCTGCATCCACTGGACATCATTGAGTTCTATTTACCTTCACTTTCTTCCTTCAAGTCCTCCACAATGTTCTCAGTGGTTCCCAGTCTGGTCTGTAGGACCTGGACTTGGTCTTCAGAGATACCCAGTCTGGTGTGTAGGTCCTGGACTTGGTCTTCAGTGGTTCCCAGTCTGGTCTGTAGGACCTGGACTTGGTCTTCAGTGGTTCCCAGTCTGGTCTGTAGGACCTGGACTTGGTCTTCAGTGGTTCCCAGTCTGGTCTGTAGGACCTGGACTTGGTCTTCAGTGGTTTCCAGTCTGGTTTGTAGGACCTGGACTTTGGTTTCACTGCTGCTCAGTCTGGCCTGAAGTTCTTTCAGAAAATTACAGCAAAACGATAATTTTTAAACGCAGGCAGTACCTTCACAACGTTTTCAAGCTTCATTTTTAAATGGCAGTTTACAGTAAACAGTAAATTATTATATGAATTATTCTATTATTATTTGTTCTCTCTCGCTTGCACCATTATCTTCTACAGAACATAACAGTGTTCTCACCTTCACTTTCTTTCTTCAAGACCTCCACGTTCTTCTCACTGCTGCTCAGTCTGGCCTGAAGGTCTTTCAGATCTTTCTCACTGGCACTCAGTTTTGCAGCCATTTCTGTAGAGAAGAAAATGACACTGAAACGATTAAACACACAGTTTGTTCCTTCACAACTTCTTCAAGGCATAATTTAGTTTCTTAAACATCCTGACCTGCATTTTCCTTGACCATTCGGTCCATCTCATGTTTGGTGATGCCCAGTTCCAAACGGAGATCATTCACTGAGTCCGCCTGCTTCTCCACCTCTCCCTCCACGTTGCTCAGACTCTCTCTGGTCTCGGCTCTCAGGTCCACCACGGTGGTCCCCAGGTTGAGCACCATGCCTCTCAGCTTCTCCAGCTCAGTCCAGAGGTCAGGTTGTTGTAGGAGGGTAGATGGTTCAGTCCAGAGGTCAGGTTGTTGTAGGAGGGTAGATGGTTCAGTCCAGATGTCAGGTTGTTGTAGGAGGGTAGATGGTTCAGTCCAGATGTCAGGTTGTTGTAGGAGGGTAGATGGTTCAGTCCAGAGGTCAGGTTGTTGTAGGAGGGTAGATGGTTGTTCTCCCTGAGCTCCAGCCCCAGAGAGAGACACCAGCAGAACAAGCCAAGCTCCAACAGCCTTCATTCTGGAACCGAGTTGACTGAAGATACTGTCTGGGTCACTGCTCTTTTATACTCTTCACTCCTCATAGACTAGCATTGGATAGATCATCGTATCTAATGGAAAGTTGACCAACAGTAAATAAAGTCAAGGACAGGCTGAGAACTCTCACATGTGGTTTATGATTAGGCGCAATGCAAGGACATCCTGGAAAAACAAGTGTATGTGAAAATGTTTTAATTAATCAGCTGGTGTTTTTCTGCACTGATGTGAGAGCACTGAGTTCTGAGTGTGAGAAAAAAATATTCTCTAATAAACCACAAATGTTTTCTGTTCTTGCTAATTTCCTCTGTCTAAAATGCTCAAGTCACCACAGTATTTCTCCACCTGTATACAGTATGTGTGCAGGCAGGAGTTGTCCCTCGTTATTGGTACATGCTCTCACCCTTTGTGTACATTATTGTGTGGCCGTTATTTCGTCAAAGAAAATTAACCCTCAAACTCGCTCTCGTTTCGTGTGTGTGTGTGCGTGTGCGTGTGTGTGCGCAAACCTATTTTCCAAGTTCATATCCAAAACATTAGGATTTGTTCAAAAACTTTTACATGTAATGAAAATAGCCAGCAGTCAATCTTTAAACGAATCTACAAGCTCTCAATACTCAAGCTCCAAACTAACATGCAAGCTCATAGTAGTCAAAATTGAAGATCCACAAGCTCACAGTATTACAGTACATTTTCTCTTCTTTAGAACCTTTTTTATTTCATTCTGGGTAACTTCACAGGTTAAACACATTTCTTATACACACACACACACAAGAAAAATAAACAATACAGTGGAACCAATGTGTAGACCAAAGTGTAAGTATTACATTTTCAATTTTCTGTTGTCAAATTAGCCGATCTGCAAGATCTACAAGGTGTGGTTGTAGATCAGCTATTTTGACTAGCGTAATTTAGCATAGTAGTATAAAATGGGGCATTTAATGTGTCCATTTTAAGTTGTATCACTTCTAAACTCCATCA
>CM076971.1:5151060-5181060 GCA_039105355.1 Benthosema pterotum | reverse complement strand
AGCATTTCATCATTGAAAACAGAAAACTCTCTGAGTCAGACCTTTAGCTTTATGCATGCTGCGTGTCTGTTGCAACTTCAACAACAACTGATGTTATTATTGATGCTTTACTTGACTAATAAAAGTCCTGGAACTGAAAATGGTATGGGTGTGACTTCATGTGCGATGAAGCCGCACCCATACCATTTTCTCCTGCCCCCCCCCCCCCCCATTGCGAAATGTTACATCCGCCCCTGGGGTGTATTCCACTGCGGGCTGCCGTGCATTTCCGACTATATCTTTGACTTTTTGTTTTGTCATAGTTTAAAATGACAAACTTAACATTATTGAAACCTGTCTGTGTTCACTCTGTATAGATGAGTTCAACAGAGTGATCATTGTGTCTGTGTTCACTCTGTATAGATGAGTTCAACAGAGTGATCATTGTGTCTGTGTTCACTCTGTATAGATGAGTTCAACAGAGTGATCATTGTGTCTGTGTTCACTCTATAGATGAGTTCAACAGAGTGATCATTGTGTCTGTGTTCACTCTATAGATGAGTTCAACAGAGTGATCATTGTGTCTGTGTTCACTCTATAGATGAGTTCAACAGAGTGATCATTGTGTCTGTGTTCACTCTATAGATGAGTTCAACAGAGTGATCATTGTGTCTGTGTTCACTCTATAGATGAGTTCAACAGAGTGATCATTGTGTCTGTGTTCACTCTATAGATGAGTTCAACAGAGTGATCGTTGTGTCTGTGTTCACTCTGTATAGATGAGTTCAACAGAGTGATCATTGTGTCTGTGTTCACTCTGTATAGATGAGTTCAACAGAGTGATCATTGTGTCTGTGTTCACTCTATAGATGAGTTCAACAGAGTGATCATTGTGTCTGTGTTCACTCTATAGATGAGTTCAACAGAGTGATCATTGTGTCTGTGTTCACTCTATAGATGAGTTCAACAGAGTGATCATTGTGTCTGTGTTCACTCTGTATAGATGAGTTCAACAGAGTGATCATTGTGTCTGTGTTCACTCTCTGTATAGATGAGTTCAACAGAGTGATCATTGTGTCTGTGTTCACTCTATAGATGAGTTCAACAGAGTGATCATTGTGTCTGTGTTCACTCTATAGATGAGTTCAACAGAGTGATCATTCCAGTAAAGCGTGGAGAGGAGAACACCGACTATGTCAACGCCTCCTTCATCGATGTGAGTAAAACACGCTCTGCGTGTACAGTATGTCATTGTTTTTAGTGTCCTGTCGCACCGATGGTTTTATCTGTAAATGTCACATCATACGACACAAGACATGATGAGCAGATACCTGTAATGTAAATGTTCATGCAGGTATGATCGGACAATCAATGAAACCAAATGGACCCTTAAAATAAAACCAAATGGATCCTTACGGGTCCATTTGGTTTCCTTTTATGAGTTTACGAGTTACTGGTTTGAGTTAAATGAAATTTAAAATAATGATTTTCATGAATCTCCACAATTAGAAAATGTAGAAGAATTGTTGTTCCTAACAGCGTTTGGACAGGTTATCTCCTAAATTGTGGACAAAAACGTGTAAATCCTGAGTTTTGGGTTTTGGGTCCGAGAGAGTAAACTCAGAATCAATAGGTGGTCCTCCGTGGCTAAAATGCACTATAAATAGTGGTCCCTGCTATGATAAAAGGTTGAAAACCCCTGTATGGGTCTCTCTCCTCCTCAGTGTTGTTTTTGTCGACAAATTTCATGGAAACTAAGTCGACTAATTTCTTTGATATTTAGTCGACTAAGACTCTATTTTCCAAAGACTAAGGCGAAGACTAAATTATAACTTAAGACTAATGAAATTAAGAAACATTTTTATCTCCTTTTTTCTTTTTATATGTGAACATATCTGCAGTATACATTGCATGTTTCATACTAAAAACTATACATCTGTGTAACAAATACAGTCTAAACCTGCAATGTATGTATGTAAGACTAAACTACGAAGACTAAGACTAAATCATTTTTGACATTTCGTCGACTAAGACTTGACTTACTAAAAACATGAATTTCAGAAGACTAAATGGGACTAAAAGACTAAATATGTCTTATTGAAACGACTAAGACTAAAGGGGCTTAGTGACGGCGAGTAATAAATCGTACACCCTAATTCATTTTCAACAGGACCTGCGTTTTGTGCTCAGAAAACCACCTGCGATAAAGAGAGCGTGTAACGCTGGTCGTTTATCGCGCCATCGGCGTCCAGTCTTGTGTGTTGTGTGCTGTGTTGCTCGTTTCCTGCACATGTTTTTGAAAGCTCAATCCAGTGAGCTTTTTAAAACGCCTGACGTTAATCGACAGGCGATTTCCTTTATGTCGCCAGTGCCGACATAAAGAAAATCACCCGTCAATAATGCAGGCGTTTATCGTTGCCGTCTGGAAAGCCTTAAATCTTCTCCCCTCCTCCTCCTCCTCCTCCCCAGGGCTACCGTCAGAAAGACTCGTACATGGCCAGTCAGGGACCACTGCAGCACACCATAGAGGACTTCTGGAGGATGATCTGGGAGTGGAGGAGCTGCTCTATCGTCATGCTGACGGAGCTAGAGGAGAGAGGACAGGTACCGATCTATAGGGGGGCAGGGGAGTGGAGGAGCTGCTCTATCGTCATGCTCACAGAGCTAGAGGAGTGAGGACAGGTACCGATCTATAGGGGGGGCAGGGGGGGTGGAGGAGCTGTTCTATCGTCATGCTAACGGAGCTGGAAGAGAGAGGACAGGTACCGATCTATAGGGGGGGGCAGGGGGGGGCAGTGGGAGTGGAGGAGCTGCTCTATCGTCATGCTCACAGAGCTGGAGAGAGAGAGGACAGGTACGGATCTATAGGGGGGGCAGGGGGGCATGCTGACAGAGCTGGAGGAAAGAGGACAGTACGGATGAATGTGTGTGTGAATGTGATGTACAAGCTATGTAAAGCGCCTTGGATAAAGATGCTATATACTGTAAATGCACCATTTATAATTTGCCTATTCGCTCTGTCTGTCTGTCTGTCTGTCTGTCTCTCTCTGTCTCTCTCTCTGTCTCTGTCTCTGTCTCTCTCTGTCTCTCTCTCTCTCTCTCTCTCTCTCTCTCTCTCTCTCTCTCTCTCTGTCTCTGTCTCTCTCTGTCTCTGTCTCTGTCTCTGTCTCTGTCTCTCTCTCTGTCTCTGTCTCTCTCTGTCTCTGTCTCTGTCTCTGTCTCTCTCTCTGTCTCTGTCTCTCTCTGTCTCTCTCTCTGTCTCTGTCTCTGTCTCTCTCTCTCTCTCTCTGTCTCTGTCTCTCTCTGTCTCTGTCTCTCTCTCTGTCTCTGTCTCTCTCTGTCTCTGTCTCTCTCTGTCTCTGTCTCTGTCTCTCTCTCTGTCTCTGTCTCTCTCTGTCTCTGTCTCTCTCTGTCTCTGTCTCTCTCTCTCTCTGTCTCTGTCTCTCTCTGTCTCTGTCTCTCTCTCTCTCTCTCTCTCTGTCTCTGTCTCTGTCTCTCTCTCTCTGTCTCTCTCTCCCTCCCTCCCTCCCTCCCTCCATCTCTGTTCTGTTGTCTTGCTGCTGTAGGAGAAGTGTGGTCAGTACTGGCCCAGTGATGGAGTCATGGTTTACGGAGACATTTCCATCGAGTTGAAGAGAGAGGAGGAGAGTGAGAGCTACACGGTGCGAGACCTGCTAGTCACCAACACCCGGGTAACTGTCAACAAATCTGTTCACAAACTAAAGTTGTCTTTATTGCCTTTAAATGTCTTGGGTTGTTATTCATGAGCAGGGGTGTAGTGGGAAGGGGAGTCGGGGGGGGGGGGGCAAGTCTAAAATATATTTCTTGTCATTTACTTATGAATACGATTAAGCATTGTATGCCCTGTTTCTAGATAGGCCAAGGACATCTTTGCACACAAAGATTCTTTGTCCAATGTGGACACATTCCATTCTGTCTGGTTATTCAGCCAGGGGTTAATGTCTAATTTATGTTCTTGTTAAACCTTGTAATTAAACCTTGTAATTATTTCTCCTTCTTAACGTTGTCCAGGAGAACAAGGCCCGGCAGGTGCGTCAGTTCCATTTCCACGGCTGGCCAGAGGTTGGAATCCCCGCCGATGGTAAAGGAATGATCAACATCATCGCTGCAGTGCAGAAGCAGCAGCAGCAGTCTGGAAACCATCCAATCACAGTACACTGCAGGTACAGACCCTTTAAACCATCCAATCACAGTACACTGCAGGTACAGACCCTTAAACCATCCAATCACAGTACACTGCAGGTACAGACCCCTTAAACCATCCAATCACAGTACACTGCAGGTACAGACCCCTTAAACCATCCAATCACAGTACACTGCAGGTACAGACCCTTAAACCATCCAATCACAGTACACTGCAGGTACAGACCCCTTAAACCATCCAATCACCGTACACTGCAGGTACTAGACCCCTTAAACCATCCAATCACAGTACACTGCAGGTACAGACCCTTAAACCATCCAATCACAGTACACTGCAGGTACAGACCCTTAAACCATCCAATCACAGTACACTGAACCATCCAATCACAGTACACTGCAGGTACAGACCCCTTAAACCATCCAATCACAGTACACTGAACCATCCAATCACAGTACACTGCAGGTACAGACCCTCAAGGCTCATTCATACTCCACAGTGATTTGATTTGATTTGATTTGATTTGATTTGATTTGATTTAATTTGATTTGATTTGATTTGATTTGGACATCCCCATTAGCTGCTGCCAAGGCAGCTAGCTAGTCTTCCTGGGGTCAACCACAGATATACAGAAAATACAATGCAGTATATATACTAAAATACAATTGTTATACAGTATATATCAAATGAAGTATGAGCAGAAGATCCAAGAATTAAGACAGATAAAATGTGAGAAAGGAATAAAAATAAACAAATAAAATGGCAATTATTAACGATTGTGTACCACATCATTGTTAACAGCTTAATAAGCAAAAGTAGAACAAGAGGGAAAGAAAAGAGGGGGGGGTGGAGAACACAGCTGATGACAGCGACAGAAAGCAAATAGAAAACAAATAGAAACAGAAAGTAGAATAATATACTGTAGGTAGTAGGAGAAACAAAAAGTAGAAGATGAGAAGGGATGGAAAATGAGTCAAAATGAATGAATTTGAAGAGATGTTGTCGATGGAGGTCAGGCAATATGAACATCTTTATAACTCCTCAATGGCAGATTTAGCAACAGATGACCTACAATTCACGGCACGAAATAGCTGAGACATTGAAGACGCTGACATTTGTTTAAAAAACAAACTAGGGGCGAAATTAGACTGTTTAGGTTAAAAATGGTGATTCTGGACGAGGAAAGAAAAACTTCCCACCGCTGTTCCTCCTGCTTCAGTGGTAGAACCTCACACATACACATCACTGTTCCTCCTGCTTCAGTGATAGAACCTCACACATACACATCACTGTCCCTCCTGCTTCAGTGGTAGAACCTCACACATACACATCACTGTTCCTCCTGCTTCAGTGGTAGAACCTCACACATATACACATCACTGTTCCTCTGCTTCAGTGGTAGAACCTCACACATACACATCACTGTTCCTCCTGTTTCAGTGGTAGAACCTCACACATACACATCACTGTTCCTCCTGTTTCAGTGGTAGAACCTCACACATACACATCACTGTTCCTCTGCTTCAGTGGTAGAACCTCACATACACATCACTGTTCCTCCTGCTTCAGTGGTAGAACCTCACACATACACATCACTGTTCCTCCTGTTTTAGTGGTAGAACCTTACACATACACATCGCCTCTGAACAACAGGTGGGCGGAGTCAATCCTTAAGGACACCACAGCGAGTATGAAGACCTCACTGCATTCACTGTGTAAGGTGAAAGCCCAATTCACCTTAAAACGGTGAAGCCGTTTCGCTTCACTCTGGAGTATGACGGAGCCTTTAAAGAAGCCATCCTATCGCTGTACACTGAACCATCCTGTGTGTCTGTCTGTCTGTCTGTCTGTCTGTCTGTCTGTCTGTCTGTCTGTCTGTCTGTGTGTGTGTCTGTCCAGTGCGGGAGCGGGTCGGACAGGGACGTTCTGTGCTCTCAGTACAGTCCTGGAGAGAGTGAAAGCTGAAGGAATCCTGGATGTGTTCCAAACGGTGAAGAGTCTCAGACTGCAGAGACCCCACATGGTGCAGACACTGGTGAGGATACACCACTATATATACACCACATATACACCACCACATATACACCACATGGTGCAGACACTGGTGAGGAATATACACCACATATACACCACATGGTGCAGACACTGGTGAGAATACACTACTGTATATACAGTACACCACATATACACCACACATACACGACATATACACCACACGTACACCACATGTACACCACATATACTGTACACCACATATACACCACATATACACCACACATACACCACATATACACCACACATACACCACATATACACCACATATACACCACATATACACCACACGTACACCACATGTACACCACATATACTGTACACCACATATACACCACATATACACCACACATACACCACACATACACCACATATACACCACACATACACCACATATACACCACACATACACCACATATACACCACACATACACCACATATACACCACACATACACCACATATACACCACACATACACCACATATACACCACACGTACACCACATGTACACCACATATACACCACATGTACACCACATATACACCACATGTACACCACATATACACCACATATACACCACACATACACCACATGTACACCACACATACACCACATATACACCACACATACACCACATGTACACCACACGTACACCACATGTACACCACATGTACACCACATGTACACCACATGTACACCACATATACACCACACATACACCACATATACACCACACATACACCACATATACACCACACATACACCACATGTACACCACATATACACCACATGGTGCAGACACTGGTGAGGAATATACACCACATATACTGTACACCACATATACACCACACATACACCACACATACACCACACATATACACCACATATACACCACACATACACCACACATATACACCACATATACACCACATATACACCACATATACACCACATATACACCACATATACACCACATGGTGCAGATACTGGTGAGAAAAACAGAAAACTCTCTGAGTCAGACCTTTAGCTTTATGCATGCTGCGTGTCTGTTGCAACTTCAACAACAACTGATGTTATTATTGATGCTTTACTTGACTAATAAAAGTCCTGTAACTGAAAATGGTATGGGTGCGACTTCATTCACCCAGGGTGATCTAACATGACTGTCTCTCTCTCTCCCCATCAGGAGCAGTATGAGTTCTGCTACAAAGTGGTCCAGGAGTACATCGATGCCTTTTCCGATTACGCAAACTTCAAGTAGGGTGAACTCGGAGCCCACCGGGTGGCGCTACTACTAAACACACACTACTACAAACACAAACATTACACATTGATGCACACAAACTGCAGATTCTATTCCCACTGGGTGTGGGTGATATGGAGGCGGTCCCTGGCTGGGTGTGGGTGATATGGAGGTGGTCCCCCGGCTGGCTGGGTGTGGGTGATATGGAGGCGGTCCCTGGCTGGGTGTGGGTGATATGGAGGCGGTCCCTGGCTGGGTGTGGGTGATATGGAGGTGGTCCCCCGGCTGACTGTGTGTGTGTGGATATTTTAGCTGCCCAGAACGGAAAAGGGAACAGGACTCTGGACACACTGTTGGACGGAGAGAATAACTGAGATGCCTTCTTGAATATTTTGTAATATGTGTGTTAATACAAGCCTTTGGTCCTCTGCCTCTGTATATACTGACGCTGTTGCATCTTTTTTTTTTTCCTTTTTTTAAGACACATTTTGAGTTTGGCTGCATTTTAGGGTGGCATTTGTAATGTATTTTATTGCTATCTACAGTATATAAATATATATATATAATATAAATATATATGAATATAAATCTAATGCTTTAGAGGCTATTGTCAAAGGTCCAGCCGTTGAGGGAAAGGTATTAGGGGGTTATTTTGTGGTGGGTTTATTTTGATTTTATTTTGTTTTGTTACTATTTAGTGACGGAGACTTTGGAGAAAAAAAACAAACTGTATGGACTTTAATTACAACCTCCTTCTGATGTTGCAAAATCTAGGATTCATCCAGAGAGTTCATCTAGGATTCATCCTGGATCGCTCACTTAAGCCTGAGTTGTACTTGGTGTCGTTGCAAACTATCCGATCTACAAGCCCTGCACTGTGTTGCATCGCTGTGCCAACAACAGAGTATATAAATGAGGATTTATGGTCAATATTACTACATACTCACTCCAGTCCCAAACCAACCAGACACACACACTCACACACACACACACACACACACACACACACACACTCACACACACACACACACACACACCAGACACACACACTCTACATGGACCGTTGCTCATTTAATATATTTTTGTTTTTAGATCTTCCCTCTGTGAACACTTGGACTGAGCCCTATAGAGAGTTGTGACCATAGATATATATCATAAAGCTAGATGTCTCTCCCGCGCTGCTGGCCAATGGGGAGTGACGTTACGCTGCTGGCCAATGGGGAGTGACGTCGTTACGCTGCTGGCCAATGGGGAGTGACGTTGTTACGCTGCTGGCCAATGGGGAGTGACGTTGTTACGTGGCGGCCATCCTGTGAGAGGAGAGCATAACATTGTGTCTATGAGAATATTAATATTATGAGAATATTAGAATATACTTTTTAAATGACTGATGGATTTTGGTTTGTTGTAAACGTCAGAGACGTCCGCACACACATGAGCCTTTAGATGATTTCTTTTTTAGGAAATAAAATAAAATTAAGAAAATACGCATCTTAAATCACAGTCACGTTGTTTATGTTTATGAGAAAGCAATCCGTTTGTAAATCCATCAAGTTTTGAGCGAGTTCTAGCTGTTTCTGTTTGGGCTGCCATGGAGCGTAGTGTATTGAAGCACCTCAGTAAGATGGCTGCTGGTCAACTACGTCAGTGACTCCACCTCCAGACATCTAGCCTTTATATATATCAGGAGTTTTCAACCAGTGGTCCGGGGACCACCAGCGGTCCCTGAGAGGGTTCCAGGTGGTCCCCAGGCTAAATGATGGAAAGTTGGTTAACCATGCAACTCTTTGAGAGTCTTTAACTCTCAAGAGTTAAAATATTCATCATGTGAATTATCCCCAAGTCTACACAACTAGAGAATGTAGAAGATTAATGGTCATTTTGATCTGTATGTTTGATGTTTAGCCTGGAATTGTGGACAAAAGCAAGAGCAAATCCTTAGTTTTGGAGTCTATGCCGCTAAAATGTTATCAGATGGTGGTCCGTGCTTCAAATTCTGAATAAATAGTGGGCCCTGCTATCAAAAAGGTTGAAAACCTCTATATATATCTATGGTCCCACCTCCTCTCCCCTCCCCCTGATGAGTCAACAAGGGAACTGTTAACACACTGACCGCCGTCCAGCGTCCAGAACTGTGTTTTTTTTTTCGTCTCAAGTCACTATTTCACCTTTTTTCTAGGTGAGGGACGATTCACTGACCTCACCATATGATACAATATTGATATTTAGGGTTCTGAATCGATTTATATTGCCATTCTTAATTATGCTGCGATCCGATTTGATATATGGATATCTCACATTTTCTCCCCACAAACGACTGCTTTTATTATATTAAAACGTTTTAAAGGGTAATTCCTTCAATTTTCAAGATTTTTTTTCTCAGAAAAAAAGATCCTAAAAGAAAAACCATCACTGGAAACAGAATGGGGGGGGGGGGGTATTTTATCATGTCCAACAACATCTAAGGTACAGTAAAATGTTGGAAAATGGATGGAATTCCCCTTTAAAACAATTCTAAACAATATGGACAATCAACTAGAGCAATTTTAAACAATATAAATAACAAAAAGTTCAATCCTACACATCAGTGCAGCCTGATAACACCAGTCAGTTTTTCTGACATGAACACATTAATGAATAGACCCTACAGGAATATAAAAAAAAAATCGATTTTGAACCTGGCGATTCGATATTGATATCATGGCATAAAGAATTGGCATATCGATTTTTATTTCCCCCCCCCCTTTTTAGTGCCAAAGCTCTTTAACTCTGGAAGCCAATCGTTGACATGTTTTATGCACAGACACAGCGAAAGCCAACGCTTATCATTGGGCGCCACGACGTGTGCCAAGAAAACCATACCTACAAGCTGACAGCGAGACGCGGTGTGAGCTGGTGGGTGAAAGGGGAATCCCCCCCCCCCCCCCTTAAAGGAGAATTCCATACCAAAAGTATTTTTTTATCTTTATTTGCAGTTATTTCTTTTTAAAAAAGTGGTCCAGGTGTTGTTTTGTGAAAACACTCCTTTATGGCTGTTTCCCCTACCCCAAAATAAGCTTATAATGGGGCTAAGGGGTGTTGTTCAAGTTCACCTATATACATCGCTCCAAAATGCATTTTTTGTTATATATTGTCTCTCTACCATGTCAGTAGTGAGTTAACACTCACTACTGGTTCACTTTCACTTTTGGTTCAGGGGAATTACACCCATTTTCAACATTTTTTCCGGAGAGTGTACAAATGCAACCATTTGTACGCTCTCAGAAAAAAAAGAAGTGTCTAAAGAAATCCATTAACATGGTAAAAATACATCTTCATGATGTCATCAAGATGTGTTTCACCATGTTAATGATTTTCTTCAGACCTCTGTTTCTAGGAAACTAAGAATGGGGGGAAACGTTTTTATCATGTCCATCCAGCACCTCCAAGGTATACTAATGACATATTAGAATGTTGAAAATGGGTGGAACTCCCCTTTAATAGCGACTGTTCTCGCACCACAACACTGTATTGTCAACATTTTTACAACTTTATTGTTCTTTTTTTAAATTCCGATCGTCACTGATACCGAAGAATGTTTATTGTTTTATTGCTGTTGCTTCGTTTTCCTCAGAAATGGATTCATTGTTACTTTATTTTAGAGTCGTGCCACAGAATATTCACAGTGATGTTTTGTATTAATAATAACTGTCCAAATGACAGCGACACTCAGGCTTCAAATCAACACGACAGCATAAACATTAAAGGGGAAGTCCACCCATTTTCAACATTCTAATATGTCATTAGTATACCTTAGAGGTGCTGGGTGGACATGATTAAAACGTTTCCCCATTCTGTGTTTCCTAGAAATGGAGGTCTGAAGAAAATCATTTACATGGTGAAACACATCTTGATGACATCATCAAGATGTATTTTTACCATGTTAATGGATTTCTTTAGACACTTCTTTTTCTGAGAGCGTACAAATGGAACGCATTTGTACGCTGAATGCCAGAAATGTTGCTCCATTTGACAGATTGCACTTGAATTCATGTTGACCAAAGTTCAAAGGCTTTTTGAACTGAGTTAATTAATGCCCAAGTAGTTTATTAGAAAAATCACATTTTGGTTTGTGGAAATTAATGAATCAAATCAAAGGATGAATTTTTATACTTCACATTGTCACGTTGTAAAATCAGGCTTGCTGTTGTCAAAGGCAGGAGCACATTAATCAATTAATATGAATTCATGACACACAGCATTTAAACACACTTAAGGCTCACAATGTCTGAGTTTGATATTTTCGAAATGCTCAACTCATTATTTGCACCAAATAAGGCAAACGCCCTTGAATTGATTGATAGACAAACCAAATGTTAGAAGAGACTAGAGCAGACATTAAGAAATAATCACTCAATGACTGGCATCTGCAGTCTCTTCATAATGGTCTCCCTCTGTTAAATGAACTCTGAGGAATTCGCTGTGATCGATGTTTCACTTGAAAACGGTGAATGAAATTGTCCACCAATCGCTGCGTTGCCACGTCATGTCATTTCATTTCAGGTCCGACTCATTCCAAAGCATCACAAGTGCCAGCAGGTCTTTATGAGTTAACCTTGCTTTCCTTGTATTTCTTCATTTATTTGATTCCACTTGGGTTGGGTAGAGGAGGAGGAGGTGGAGTGTGAACTGTGAAGGCCTTGATATGCTTTTCTTGTGTGCTGTTATTGCTGTATCACATGCAGATCACCTGATTATCTGACTGGAGTTCAGTTTCCTGAAGAGTCTTGAGTCTGAATTTGTCCGCGGTCTGTGAGATTTCAAGGGGGAGGGGTTTGGTTCATACCTAGCTAATGGGCTAGCCTGTTTACCAACCACACAAACACAGCCAACCAGCGCTACTAGGATGTGAACAAAAGCAGTAAAATATGACAGGTGATGATGTTTATACAACCCAATACTTCTTTAAATAAACTATGTATCATAGTTCGGTTTCAATGGACAGATTGATACGTCTGTGATTCACCACTGTTGCAGCCGCCATGTTTGTTCTTTGACACTGTGACTGTTGCACTGTTGAGTGACAGGGCTGCTGGCCAATCAGCTGCGTCTGTTTGGATTTGTCGTTAGACCAACCCCCACAAGGGAAATGTGTCACAGTGTCGCTAACGTTGGAGATGTCATTTCCTCTGAAATGTGTCACAGTGTCGCTAACGTTGGAGATGTCATTTCCTCTGAAATGTGTCACGGTGTCGCTAACGTTGGAGATGTCATTTCCTCTGAAATGTGTCACGGTGTCGCTAACGTTGGAGATGTCATTTCCTCTGAAATGTGTCACGGTGTCGCTAACGTTGGAGATGTCATTTCCTCTGAAATGTGTCACAGTGTCGCTAACGTTGGAGATGTCATTTCCTCTGAAATGTGTCACAGTGTCGCTAACATTGGAGATGTCATTTCCTCTGAAATGTGTCACAGTGTCGCTAACATTGGAGATGTCATTTCCTCTGAAATGTGTCACAGTGTCGCTAACATTGGAGATGTCATTTCCTCTGAAATGTGTCACAGTGTCGCTAACGTTGGAGATGTCATTTCCTCTGAAATGTGTCACAGTGTCGCTAACATTGGAGATGTCATTTCCTCTGAAACAGAGCTGGGTAATTATTTTTCTCCAAGGCGCCAAATGAGATCCATAAAAGACTAAAGGCTGAACTAAGTCAGAGTAATATTAATTTAATTTCAAGATAAAGGTAAGCGTAAGACCAACCATTTTGACCCCAGGGCCCACAATTTATTCAGTATTTGAACCACAGAGGACCACCATTTGATGACATTTTAGCCCCACAGACCTCAAAACTAAAGATTTATTTGCTTTTGTCCACAATTCCAGGCTGGATTTCACAAACAAAACAAGCAGACATAGATCAAAAAGGACCACTCTTTTCCATTCTCTGACTAATTCAGATGATGAATATTTTAAATCTTGAGAGTAAAAATATTCATCATCTGAATTAGTCAGAGAATGGAAAAGAGAGCGTAAAAATTAAATGGGTCCATTTGGTTTCAATTTTACACCCTCAAAGAGTTCCATCTGGTTAACCAACTATCCATATTTAACTGGAACTCTCTCAAGGACCACTGGTGGTCCCCGGACCACTGGTTAAAAACCATGGTACCCTTTCACAGGCCGGTCAGAGTCAGCCAAAGGGCTGCATAATGCCCAGGTATGCTCTAAAAGGTGAGAGAAGCAAAGTGCCTCGCTGGTGTTTTTTTGTTTTTGTTTTTAAGTAATAATACCATTTTATTTCCTTCACTTTTTAACATGGTTGATGTAATTATTACTTAAAAATGTTCCATGCGTCGCTCCTGTTCACATTTTGTTTTCCCAACGATTTCATGTCAACATATATATAATATAGCCCAGTGGTTTTCAACCAGTGGTCCGGGGACCCCCAGTGGTCCCTGAGAGGATTCCAGGTGGTCCTCAGTGTTGGCCAGTTTGTAAACAAATGGTCAGATTTGTAACTTGAGATTTAAGGGGCTATTTGGTTTCATTTTACGCTCTCAGGAGTTAAATTATATTTAAACATCTGAAATACTTAATTTTCAAGTCTACACAATTAGAAAATGTTAGAAAATACTTGCCAATAATATAGTGGTGTCAACTGTATTAATTGATGTCCACAGTCCCATGGTGGACACGACTCCACGCAGTGAACGCAAATGAATAAAAAAAACAACAACGCCATTTGTGTTGTTATACTTATACTATACCTACCTGTTACGTATACTATTACCTATTTCTAAAATATTAGCAGGTCCTTCGTTCACTATGTATTCTGTGTTCATATCACTACGCCCAAAAAGTAGTTCCATGTGATAGATGGGTCAAAAATAAACAAAGGACATGCTCATATTTTAGAAATAATTCAACAGACACAAATGACCCCAGTGACCTCCAGTGACCTCCACAAAATGAATAGAACTACTTCATATTGAACAGAACCAGAAGCAGAACTCCCACCATGGGACTCTGGCAACCAATTACAGTTGACACCACTATATTAATAATACGTATTTCATACAACTAAAGTTCCAAAAATCCAAACTAGGCCTTGGATTGGTGAATTATAAACTCCTCATACAGCAGGAGACATTTCTTTTTTTAATTTGCCCCCACAGTTGCATCACTGCGTTTATATTATTTTACTCCTCACAAAGGGAAGCCGTGTTCACCACTGAGGTTTGAGGTGTTTTTCTGCGTTTTATTTTTATTTTTTTTATTGTTTTATAAAGCGTAAGGTGAGCATTGAATGTCCCTGTGAATCAAGACAAATCTGAGAAATCTGTTTCTCCTGGTGAATGGATCCTGTTGTCTATCTGACACTATAATTCTTGTTTGTTTGTTTTTTAATCAGTTACACACTCCATGGAGCCTTGAATATGGTTTGGTGCTTTTTGGTCCACAATTCCAGACTGGATTTGGGAAACAAAACAGTCAAACATACAGATCAAAATGAGCATTAATCTTCTACATTTTCTAATTGGACTCGGGCCAATTTAGATGAATATTTTAACTCTTGAGAGTGTTAACATGAAACCAAATGGACCCGCAAGGGTCCATTTGGTTTCATGTTTACGCTCTCAAAGAGTTACATCAGGTTAACCAACTATACCAGGTAGAACAGGTCCATCACACGCTGGTTGTGGTTGGGCCGGTCTAGGCCAAATCATGCTAAAAATGTCAGCGCTGATTTTTTCACCCAGTCCACCACTGGTTTCTAATCCAATAATCAGGTAATCTATCAGCAGGATGCCTCAGATTATAATCTAGTCCCGACTAAAAGATATCAAAAACAAACCATTAGATTAGAAATTGCGACAAAAACAAAATAATCTTCATGAGAGGTGTAATTGTTTAAAAAAAAAAGTATTTTTTTTTTACTGTGTGAACTACTCCTTAAAGGAAATTCCACCCATTTTCATTTCATCTTTTTTTCCTGAGCGTGTACAAATGTGAACCAAATGGACCCTAGCGGGTCCACGGACACTAAATTCTAGATTCTGACACTAGATTCTAGTTTCTGACGCTAGGTTCTAGTTTCTGAAATGAGATTCTAGTTTCTGACACTACATTCTAGTTTTGATGTTACATTCTAGTTTCCGACGCTAGATTCAAGTCACAGGCGCTAGATTCTAGTTTCTTATGCTTGATTCTAGTTCCAGATGCTACATTCTAGTTTTTGGCAGTAGTTTCAAGTTCAGGGCGTTGGATTTTAATTTCCGACTAATTTTTTGACACTAGATTCTAGTTCTTGATGCTAGATCCTAGTCTCTGACACTAGAATCTATTTTTTTTTTTTTCTGAAAATAATCTATGCTCCTGTGTCAGGAACATAGAATTATCTATATTTGGCTGCGGAGGAGGACCCCCATCTCATCTGAAAACATGTTCTATAGGGATCCCCCAGAAGCAAAGATTTGATAATGTATTCAAAGATAATGTATTCAAAGTTTAAAAAGAATATATATCAGACCTGCAAGCTCATAGGCGCTATGAGCTTGTAGATCTGATATATTTTCAATAGCTAAAGTATAACGTAATCCTTAGAACATCAAACGTTCAGAACCGAAAGGGTTAAATTAGGGTTTCTAGTTTTTTGGACCAGTTCTAAACGGTCTAAACTCCACTTCCTTTTGTACATAACGTAATGTTATTTATATTTCATTCCTTTCTGCTTCTCCTTATTTTCTTCTCTCTCTTCTTATTTTATTGTTTTTAAGGGTGTGTATTGAACTGTATTCGGGGACCAGTCTGAAATGTATTAAGAGATTGTTGTTTTATTATTTTTATTTTTTTTGCTTTTGGCCATTTTTAATTTGGTTACTATTGTCTTAATCCTTTTTTTGCATCCTTTTCTGTTTCTAGTGTTTCGTTATTCGACGTTTGAAAATATGTGTATATAATTATATATATAATAAAAGTATATATAATTATATAATGCCAAATGGCCTTTCTAAGCAAGATACTGTTCAAACTTAATAAAGTGCTTGAGATTTTATCATTTCTGTCTCCTTGTGTGTTTTTCTGTATGTTTGTGAGCATAGTTTTGCTATGTCTGTTTTTATACCTCTGCTTTTTCTTAAAATAAAATAAACCCTAATCCAGTTGGTCCACCTTTTCAAATTCATCAGAACATTCAGAGATGTAAAAAGTGGACAGTTTTTCCTTTTCTCTTTACCGACCAGTGAGTGGCGCTGTTATATGGAGTGTTAATAGCCCAAATATTATATCTATTACGTAAATAAAAACATGTAGCAATATGTAGAATAAATAAATAAAATGATAAAAAATAAACCAAAGAAAAGTGTGAGAAAAATATATATCACACATTTATGAGTAAAGAAATGGGATATAAGTCATTTTTTGTTACTGTTATATTTTATTACGCTTACATTAATTCCCAAATACATTTATTTCCCCTTTTATTTTTCTATTTATTTACACATATATTTCCTGCAATATTTCTTTGATGCTCTTTTACGTCTCCTGTATTTCTGTCCCACATATTTATTTATGCTTTTATTTATGTCTGCATTTGCTTCTCTTTATATTTTTGCCTGTATTTCCTTGCGTGTGAGTATGCTAATTTAGTGGGCTGTCCGGGGCGGGGCCAGTCAGTCTTGCTCATTAATATACTGGATATTTGCATTTGCAGCTAAGCTACTAGGCTACTCGGCCTCGCTAGTCGCCTAGTCGGTCTCGCAGGCGGCGAGGCAGCGTCCCCCGGAGCACAGAGTGCCGGCGGGGCCCTCGCCAGAGGCGGGCTTCCCCCCTGGGCAAAGCCGGCGCGTCGCCCCTGTGCTCGGCGTGAGCCCTGGAGGTCCGGAAAAATATATTCCCCGGCTGCGCGGGGGCCTATGTTTGTTTGTACTGGGTAGCGACTCGGGGAGCCGACGCTGATGAGGCTGAGCTGAAGCTGCCTGCTGCTGCCTAACCTCACGCCTGCTGCTGCCACTACTAGTGCTAGCCGGCTTAGCAACCAGGAATTTCAGCATTGTCGATCGGTCGTTCGGACTCTCAAACCCCCAGATAGCGTGGCGCGCTCCGGCCACCGAACCGAACAGCTGCGAAACAGGGCGGAGCCGCAATCATCGGTAACATGCCCTCGACCCGGCTACGAGGCAACGCGGCGTACCGACTCTCTCTCTCTCTCTCTCTCTCTCTTCTCTCTCTCTCTCTCTCTCTCTCTCTCTCTCTCTCTCTCTCTCTCTCTCTCTCTCTCTCTGGTACACGTGTGTGTGTGTGTGTGTGTGGGGGGGCCCTAACTACATTTAAAAAGAAAGAGTAAGAACTAACTAAAACTAAACTGAAATGAAAAATCCATATAACCCTGGCGTGTGTGTGTGTGTGTGTGTGTGTGTGCGTGCTCACGTGCCATTATATTATTATACAGGCCTATATAATTTTCCGACGTGAATTTAAACTAAACTAAACTAAGAGATTCGTGGCGCCCCTCGTCCAACACACAGAACAGTCTGTCCATCTCCACAAACAGACACACACGCACGCACGCACGCACACAGATCTGTGTGCTTGTAGATTGGCTATTTTTCGGGGAGGTTAGCGGCACCAATAAATAATCCCCTCGTTTCTCTCTCGTACAGACGAGCGCGCTTTTTTGGCAATATATGATTACAGTTTTACATCGATCAGACTCCTGTGCGTAATGCGCGTCTTGCTGCTCCAAAACCATAGACGTGCAGCTTTTTTGGCCACTTAACCATGGCGCTGCGCCATTGGCGCACGCGGGACAAATGCAACTGCACAACTATACATGTTTCTATAACCAAATTCGTTTTGCAGGCATTTTGTGGTCAATGGCCAGGATGGGCACATTATATGGAACTTAATGCAGTGAAGGGCATATTAATTACGTAGAGTTTAATGACGATCAAGGCCAGCCAGGCCGCCAGCATCATCTCTCTCTCTCTCTCTCTCTCTCTCTCTCTCTCTCTCTCTCTCTCTCTCTCTCTCTCTCTCTCTCTCTCTCCCTCTCTCTCTCTATCGTCATCCTTGAAAATTACTATGCTGATATGCATATGCAATGTTATACAGTTTATAGATCTATACAGTTTATAGATCCACTATAGGCAGTGGGTGCGATTTGGGTGATTGCTTTGCACGAGGTTGTACGGTAATTCATGCCATTGTTGCGTACAGGACAAATGCCTGGCCCCGTTTAGGCCAGGCTTGCACAGTTAACTTTGCAGTATCTATTGACATTTAAACAAGATGAAGAAAGACAGACAGACAGAGGTCTCATTTCTATAGCCTAATAACGGACCATCTTACCGCTGCGTAAAATACCCCTTCTCCAACTTCACTCCTCGCCACGGTTCTCCTTTACAAACTTTGTGTGAGTCCTTTGCTTACTGACTGCCTGTGTGTGTGTGTGTGTGTGTGTGTGTGTGTGTGTGTGTGTGTGTGTGTGTGTGTGTGTGTGTGTGTGTGTGTGTGTGCGCGCGCGCGCGTGGAGGGGGGTCTGCAGTGCAGACGCATTCTGCCCATCTCCGACACTGTCTCCCCTCTCTGTGTTTACTAATGGTTTCTATAGAAACCCGTAGCAGGCACACGTGGGCATAGCCACGTGCGTTTTGTTTGTGTAGGCTATGTCGTCTGGGTGCGCGCGCGTGCACGCGCGCGTGTACGCACGTGTATGCGCGCGTGCACGCACGTGTACGCGCGCGGCTTCATTGCGACATGCGCTCTCATGCTTTAGCCTAATAGGATAACCTCTCGTGGCTCAAATGCTGAATAAATAGTGGGCCCTGGTATGAAAATGGTTGAAAACCACTGATCTACTTTTGACAAAAGAGCACGGCGCCTAGATTAGGCTAATCTGTATAGGGATCAGATAGATCAGGGGTTTTCAACAGGTGGTCAGGGGACCACCAGTGGTCCTTGAGAAGGTTCCAGGTGGTCCTCAGGCTAAAATATGGAAAGTTGGTTAACCAGATTGAGAATGTAAAAATGGAACCAAATGGACCCTTGCGGGTCCATTTGGTTTCATATTCATCATCTGAATTAGCACCACTTAATTAAGAAATGTACACTGTTTTGTTGGCAAAATACAGCCTGGAATTGTGGACAAAACCAAAAGAATTCTTTAGTTTCAGGTCTTTGAGGCTAAAATGTCATCAAATGGTGGTCCGTGGCTCAAATGCTGAACAAATGGTGGTCCCTGGAGTCAAAAAGGTTGAAAACCACTGAGATAGATGATATGGCATTTTAATTTGGTTGAGTAAGATGATCAACTTGTATTTCAGCCTTTTAAGTTAAAAACGTCGGGTTTTGTGCTTTTGCTGGGTGCTGTGTTGATAGTGTTGCGGGCACTGTTGCCAACTTGGCGCATTTGTCGCTATATTTAGCGCTTTTTCAGACCCCCCTAGCGCCCAAATTAGTGAAAAACTCCTGGCGGAAAATCTGGCGCTTTTTTGCTGGTGAGTTGGTGCGAAATTGGTTGACAATGCGCCAGAAATAAAACCCTTGTTAATCATAGTTTTTTTCCTCTGTCTGTGCCTCAATTTGAGAGAGACGAGAGACCCATATAACAAAAGGCACACACAGTCACACACTACCGCGGAGCGAGGCACAGATCATTCCAGTATAGACGAAGTTACGACAACTCGGTTCGCTTAATGGGGCCAGTTCTATGGCGGCTCTTATACATAAACTTCTATTTAAAAGCGGGACAAGCATGCAAAGCGAGCGCTAGGTTTCTGACTCCTTCAATGTCGCAATCTCTGTACTGTATGGCTCTCTTCCCTCCTCCCTCGCTCCGACACACACATGTTGGAGAGCGCAGCACACACAGGGACAAGAGGACTTGATGAAGTTGATGATATTACAATTTAACAATAAGCTTTGCTGTTTTGTTAAGCAGGCAGGTGCGTGTGTGCCAGGCCAGCATAGTTTGTGTGTGTGTGTGTGTGTGTGTGTGTGTGTGTGTGTGTGTGTGTGTGTGTGGTGTGTGTGTGTGTGTGTGTGTGTGTGTGTGTGTGTGTGTGTGTGTGTGTGTGTGTGTGTGTGTGTGCGCGTGTGTGTGTTGTCGTCGACAAGGCAGAATCAAGGCTAGACTAGTCTAGAGCTATGGATGGACGGCCAGAGCTACTTTTTTGATGGTCCGTTATTAGGCTATAGAAATGAGACCTCTGTCTGTCTGTCTTTCTTCCATCTTGTTAAATGTCTATTAGGCCAAACAAAAACGCCCCCTTTGGGCGTAAAACATTTTTCGCCTCTCCGCCGCGTCCCTGCTCTAGGGCAGTCAGGTGTCAGTGAGTCGAGTAGTAGCAGCAGCAGCAGTAGCGCAGCAGCAGCCGCATCACTAGTGACTCTGCTTTACGTTTTACGTTTTTATTGACTTTATTTACTTCTTCACTGGCTCACTATGGTGGTGACTTGTTCTGTTCATAAATGCCGTAACAGAAGGACGCCTCAAGCAGTGGCACAATCAATTATTTTTTACGCAGTTCCAGCATGGAGGACCCACCACGGACCGCAAGTTTCCGAGTTAACTAAGAGACGTCGCATGGCCTGGATCGCAGCTTTAAACCGCAAAGAAATCACATTTGACAACATCTCCAAGCACACCCGTGTTTGTTCACGACATTTCCACAAAGGTACGTTTATAACCAAACACTTAATGCAGGGGTTTTCAACAGGTGGTCCTTGAGAAGATTCCAGGTGGTTCCCAGGCTAAATGATGGAAAGTTGGTTAACCAGATGTAACTCGTGAGAGTGTAAAAATGAAACCAAATGGACCCTTGTGGGTCCATTTGGTTTCATTTTTACACTCTCAAGAGTTAAAATATTCATCTTAATTATCACCACTTAAGTAAAAAGTTTACACTGTTTAGTTGGCAAAATACAGCCTGGAATTGTGGACAAAACCAAAAGAATTCTTTAATTTTAGATCTCTGGTGTGAAAATGTAATCAAATGGTGGCCCTTGGCTCAAATGCTGAATAAATGGTGGTCCCTGGAGTCAAAAAGGTTGAAAACCCCTGACTTAATGTAAGACTGCTGCTGTACTTTGTCTCTACTATGTAACTTTGTAATGATGCTAAACTGGGACAGACTAGTCTAGCTATCGTAACGTTTCTGTGCATATTTTGATTGATTGAGTGATTAATTGATTGATTACTTTATTAAGAGCACACATAACTAAATTAAATAACTATCTTGTTATTATGCATTATTATTATTAATAAATAGTAATTGTTTATTACCAGGGACAGTGCACATCAACATGTCATCATGTAAATGAGCCCCCCTGTAAAATGTTGAAAATGGCCATACAAAAAAACAGACCTAGAAAAAAAGTAGGGTGTCGCATGGTGACTAATATTGCTAAAATTATTTCTAATGAGAAATGTTGCTCCCCCCCCCCCCCCCCCCAGGCAAGCCAGCCTTTGAAATGTATGAGGAGGATCCTGACTGGGCACCTTCATTACACATGGGGTACACACAAGAGAACTCATCAGCAGGGGCCATTGACCGTCTTGAGCGGAGGAAACGGAGACGTAAAGCTGCTGAAGCTGCTGAAGCTGCTGAAACTGCTGATGTGAACAATGCAAGCTTTGCAGATGTGGAGATGTTTGAGGTGGATGAAGCACAACCTACTGATGAAGGTACCCAGGATGCTGCTCCCCTACCTGGTCTTGTGGCCCCGTTGTGTGCTGAAATAACCCGCTTGTCAGATGAGAACAAGATACTGGCTGAAAAACTCTCTATAAAGAGGGGAGAAGACGAAGAATGCAGTTTTTGTGTCTGTCGGCGTGCCGAAATAAACCGCTTGCTGGAGGAGAACAGGGCACTGACTGAACAGGTCAACAATATGCAGTTTGATAAGAAGTTTTTTGAACACAGCGATGAGAGGGTGACATACTACACTGGGCTTCCAAGTTTTCTAATGTTGTTGGCTGTGCTGGACCATGTTCTACCCATGTTACCACAGACGGGCAGAAAACTGTCTCCATTTCAAATGCTCCTTCTGACATTGATGCGCCTTAGGCTGAATCTACCACGGGGTCTCCTTGCACACCTGTTTAGTGTTAGCGTATCAACTGTGTCCAACGTGTTCTTAACAACCATTTGTGCAATGTACACAAAGCTTGGTGCTTTTGTGAACTGGCCTGACAGGGAAGTGCTGCAGTACACCATGCCTCATCAGTTTGTGGAGGCATTTGGCAAGAAGGTAGCAGTTATCATTGATTGTTTTGAGATTTGGATTGAGAGACCATCCAACCATAAAGCAAAAGCTGAGACATTTTCCAACTACAAACACGCCAACACATATAAGTATCTCATTGGCATCACACCAAACGGGGCCATCTCTTTCATCTCTAAGGGCTGGGGAGGCCGTGCCACTGACAAGAAAGTAACTGAGAACTGTGGTATTATTGACAAACTGCTGCCTGGGGATGTGGTAATGGCTGATCGTGGATTTGACATCTCTGACAGTCTAGGTTTTGTTTGTGCAGAGGTTCTAACACCTACATTCAGGGGTAAACTGAATCAGCTGCGGGCTAGAGATGTAGAACATACACGGAACATTGCTCACCTGAGGGTCCATGTGGAGAGGGTGATTGGAGTGGTACGGAACAAATACAAGATGCTAAGTGACACCATACCAGTTCACATGATCATCCCACTTGAGGGTCAGGACATGACATTACTTGATGTGATTGTACATGTTTGCTGTGCATTGACAAATCTCTGCCCAGGTGTTGTGGTAAAAGTCTAGTTAGACACACAGTGTTTTTGGCTATGTGCTCGACTAGTTGGGACAATGTAAATAAATGTTTGCTTCTTTTTTGGGTACCTTGTTTGTTGTTCAAAATAAACTCTATTGAAACTTCAACTTTTGTAATTCATATATATATATATATATTAAATACACATACTTTATATCTGATATAAAGGTATTTACAGTAAGGGCTAAAAACAACTTTCATGCACTTTCATGTTCTAGAAACAAAACAGGTTTTCAAATACAATGACAGAAACATGGTACTGTTCAGAATGCCTTTATTTGTGCAAGACGGCAAAGAGTGCATTGAGGATGTGAGCGACCGCCAAAAGTGAACTGTCAAGGTGCATTCGGCGAACAAGCTGTGTCTAACGGGCTGAGGTTTGTTCCCTGCTGAGACCCAAGAAATTAAAGTGCTTATATTTAAAATTATGTGAAACACTACGACTGCTACTAACTAACTATAGCTGTGTCACCACTAAACCAACAGCATTTTATCATTGAAAACAGAAAACTCTCTGAGTCAGACCTTTAGCTTTATGCATGCTGCGTGTCTGTTGCAACTTCAACAACTGATGTTATTATTGATGCTTAATTGCATAATAAAAGTCCTGTAACTGAAAATGGTATGGGTGCAACTTCACCACCCGTGGCATAGGTTTGTTCCCTGCTGAGACCCAAGAAATGAAAGTGCTTATATTTAAAATGACGTGAAACAATGCGACTGCTACTAACTAACTATAGCTGTGTCACCACTAAACCAACAGCATTTTATCATTGAAAACAGAAAACTCTGAGTCAGACCTTTAGCTTTATGCATGCTGCGTGTCTGTTGCAACTTCAACAACTGATGTTATTATTGATGCTTAATTGCATAATAAAAGTCCTGTAACTGAAAATGGTATGGGTGCAACTTCATCACCCGTGGCATAGGTTTGTTCCCTGCTGAGACCCAAGAAATGAAAGTGCTTATATTTAAAATGACGTGAAACAATGCGACTGCTACTAACTAACTATAGCTGTGTCACCACTAAACCAACAGCATTTTATCATTGAAAACAGAAAACTCTGAGTCAGACCTTTAGCTTTATGCATGCTGCGTGTCTGTTGCAACTTCAACAACTGATGTTATTATTGATGCTTAATTGCATAATAAAAGTCCTGTAACTGAAAATGGTATGGGTGCAACTTCATCACCCGTGGCAGAGGTTTGTTCCCTGCTGAGACCCAAGAAATGAAAGTGCTTATATTTAAAATGACGTGAAACACTACGACTGCTACTAACTAACTATAGCTGTGTCACCACTAAACCAACAGCATTTTATCATTGAAAACAGAAAACTCTGAGTCAGACCTTTAGCTTTATGCATGCTGTGTGTCTGTTGCAACTTCAACAACTGATGTTATTATTGATGCTTAATTGCATAATAAAAGTCCTGTAACTGAAAATGGTATGGGTGCAACTTCATCACCCGTGGCGCGAAGCGTCACGGGCGATAAAACCGCTCCATACCTTTTTCTCTTGCCCCTCCAACATGTTACATCCACCCCTGTCAGCAAGGCTAAAAGAAGAAAAAGGCTGTCCTCAAGCAAAAACACTGCAAACAATATATAAAATAAGAGCAAACACAGTAATCTAAAATAAAAAAGTGCAGACCAGTTAATCGAGGTAACGGGGTGTTGGCTTTCTGAAGCGCTTTGTGCGTTTGCTTTCTGTTTGTGAGCAAGTGGCACAGTACCACTTCTCACTGGGCACCCCTCTACATATGCAGTGTTTGTTTTCTTTGCCTGTGGGCTTAGGCCGTGATGGCACAGAAGTGGGCTCTTTTGCACCCTTGGGCAGAAGACGTGATGACTGCGCAGTGGATGAAGTAGCTGAAGGCTGGAGACGTGAGGCTGACAGGGCTCTTGATTCGTTTGCACCGTTTTGCAGAAGGCATAGTGGCTGAGCAGTGGATGAAGTAGACGGTGATGGCTGCAGACGTGAGGCCCTGGACTCTTTTGCAACCTTGTCTGCTCGGGTGTAATGCTCTGCCACAAGCTCAGGTAGACACACTTTCAGAAAAAAATCCTGTGCCTTGGGAGAAGTTCGTTCCAGAACCTCACGTCTGGTTCGACTCGAACAGTAGCATTGTCTTTCTCCGTCCACACCACAAAGTCACAGTATTGTGAATCGGACACAAAGAGCTGTGCTTGCACCTGGCTGTAGTATGGGTGTGTTTTCTTTAGGGCTAAGTTGCCATCTATTAGGTGGAGACAAAAGCTCTTGTCCTCACAAGCCTCGAGTATGGTGTGTGATCGGTGTGAATGTGGACATTTCACTTCCAGGCAACCCCGAGCTGCACAACAGCCACACCGAATTAAGCCATCTGGCGACGCCCCAACTTCAGGGAATGCAGGATTTATCATGAACCCACATTGTTCAACTGTGAGGTCACGATGCTTCTTTGCCGCCGCGGCGACATAGGCATGCCTTGCATCCGCTTCGTGCTCTCTCCCCCACTCCATAGGGGATGGTGTGTTGCCTTTCTCAACTCTCTTTGGCTTGAGGTTGGACCTTTTGGGGTTGCAGACACGATTCACGGTTGAGATCGCTGGACTGTCAACACCAGTCACCACAACTGAATGGATGCTGGAAGCAGTTATTCTTCCTATTCGCATGCTGTACCAGTCGCTGGATAGATGCTGCTCCCTCGTCTTTGCTTCAACTGCAGCTGCCTCTGTTGCTGTAACAGCCGCCTTGTCTCTGAGGCCCTCACAATGCAGCCGCAAGAGTGCAAGGTCACATCCAACCTTTTCTGGGTCAAACAGCTTCTTTAGTGACTGTGGCAGTATCCGAGGCTTAACAGGGTCTCCACACTGCAGGTAGAGTGGCTTAAGAGTAGACGCTGAAACAGACTTGTCTTTCACCATGGCCAAGAATAGTGGAGTGTCTGTAGCTTTTGATGAGAGGGGTTCCATGCACAGCATAGGGCAAGCACGAGTGCGCTTCCTAAGTTCTGTCTGACCAGCTGCGGCCTCGTCGAACATCTTGTGTTTGGCCGTAGCAGAAGTGAAGTCTATTGCACTGCCTTGACGTCCTTCAACATGTGCCACTTGTGGAACTAACCAGTAGGCTGGCTCCTCAGTGACGGTCTTCCGTTGGCGTAGTCTCACGATATACTCCATCTTGAAGAGGGTCGCTGCGACGTGAGAACAGCTTTCCCCGAGCCCAGCAATACAGGTGCAGTGTGCACTGACCACACTTCCATCATCAGCAAGGATCACCCATGGCTCCAGCGGTTTTGCCCGTACACCAACACTTTGAGAGTGTTTAACCTGATATATGAAAAAGACAGAAAAGAAAACATGCCTATGAGTTTACAGCAAATGCAAAAGAGATGGCCAGTATCATAAACAGTGTCATTAGTATACCTTAGAGACGTTGTGTGGACATAATAAAAACAAAACCATTGCGACCCAAATGGACCCGTTAGGGTCCATTTGGTTCACATCATTTTCAAAATGTTACTATGACATGTAACTATGTCATTAGTATACCTTAGAGACGTTGTGTGGACATAATAAAAACAAAACCATTGCGAACCAAATGGACCCGTTAGGGTCCATTTGGTTCACATCATTTTCAAAATGTTACTTTGACGTGTCATACTATGTCATGTAACTATGTCATTAGTATACCTTAGAGACGTTGCGTGGACATAATAAAAACAAAACCATTGCGAACCAAATGGACCTGTTAGGGTCGATTTGGTTCACATCATTTTCAAAATGTTACTATGACATATGTCATACCATGTCCAACTATGTCATTAGTATACCTTAGAGACGTTGTGTGGACATAATAAAAACAAAACCAATGCAACTGTGAACCAAATGTTCACATCTGTACACCACAAATGTGGTTCACATTTGTACAAATGTGAACTTAGATTCACATTTGTACACTCATGATTTTTTTTTAATGTATGGAATTCCCCTTTAACTAGTGTGTCCATTCAGTTATCAGGACTGTTGTACTGTAGATTACCTGAAATGTACTGCAAATCTCCTAAGCTGCATAATAAAAAATGTCAGTCATTTCAGTACAGAAATAACATTAACAAGTGTGTGTGTGTGTGTGTGTGTGTGTGTGTGTGTGTGTGTGTGTGTGTGTGTGTGTGTGTGTGTGTGTGTGTGGGTGTGGGTGTGTGTGTGTGCTTGTTTACCTACCATGGTACGAATGACGGTGTTGTCATTCACTCTGTGAATCTGCAGTTTGTCCACCCAGCCAGATGTGAAGTAAACATGAGCCTGAAGAGATTTCTCACTGTGGAAGTTATTGAAGGTGTAGTAGCTTGTTCCTTCAATCAGGTACTGCATTAAATGTAACCGTGAAAGAGGTGGTAGCAGATCAAAGTCGTCCTCTTTCCACTCCGTGTGTTCGTACGGGTCCAGTCCATCAATGAGCGAGATTTTGCAGAGATAACGCTCTTTTTCCTCATGGTTAAGCTTGTCTCTGTAAGGTATGTTGAGCACAAGCTTGGCTCTTTCCATTAATATTCGGTTCAATCGTCGGAAAAAAGTAAAAGTGTTTACAAACACAACGCACAGCTGATGATGACGCGTTAGGTTCCACGTGAGTTGAGAATGAATGAGTAGCCTGGGGGCCTAGCGTAAATGCCCTAGGGCAGGGAGAAAGGGGCGTGGACCATCGCACGACGTAATCTCATGACACGCCGTTGGCGGCCTTAATACATACCGCAACCAGTTAACTGTGCAAGCCTGGCCTAAACGCGGTGGGATTTTTATACATTTGTCCTGTACGGCATGAATTACAGTACAACCTCGTGCAAAGCAATCACCCAAATCGCACCCACTGCCTATAGTGGATCTATAAACTGTATAGATCTATAAACTGTATAACATTGCATATGCATATAGAACAGCATAGTAATTTTCAAGGATGACGATAGAGAGAGAGAGAGAGAGAGAGAGAGAGAGAGAGAGAGAGAGAGAGAGAGAGAGAGAGAGAGAGAGAGAGAGAGAGAGAGAGAGAGAGAGAGAGAGAGAGAGAGAGATGATGCTGGCGGCCTGGCTGGCCTTGATCGTCATTAAACTCTACGTAATTAATATGCCCTTCACTGCATTAAGTTCCATATAATGTGCCCATCCTGGCCATTGACCACAAAATGCCTGCAAAACGAATTTGGTTATAGAAACATGTATAGTTGTGCAGTTGCATTTGTCCCGCGTGCGCCAATGGCGCAGCGCCATGGTTAAGTGGCCAAAAAAGCTGCACGTCTATGGTTTTGGAGCAGCAAGACGCGCATTACGCACAGGAGTCTGATCGATGTAAAACTGTAATCATATATTGCCAAAAAAGCGCGCTCGTCTGTACGAGAGAGAAATGAGGGGATTATTTATTGGTGCCGCTAACCTCCCCGAAAAATAGCCAATCTACAAGCACACAGATCTGTGTGCGTGCGTGCGTGCGTGTGTGTCTGTTTGTGGAGATGGACAGACTGTTCTGTGTGTTGGACGAGGGGCGCCACGAATCTCTTAGTTTAGTTTAGTTTAAATTCACGTCGGAAAATTATATAGGCCTGTATAATAATATAATGGCACGTGAGCACGCACACACACACACACACACACACACACGCCAGGGTTATATGGATTTTTCATTTCAGTTTAGTTTTAGTTAGTTCTTACTCTTTCTTTTTAAATGTAGTTAGGGCCCCCCCACACACACACACACACACACGTGTACCAGAGAGAGAGAGAGAGAGAGAGAGAGAGAGAGAGAGAGAGAGAGAGAGAGAGAGAGAGCGAGAGAGAGAGAGAGAGAGAGAGTCGGTACGCCGCGTTGCCTCGTAGCCGGGTCGAGGGCATGTTACCGATGATTGCGGCTCCGCCCTGTTTCGCAGCTGTTCGGTTCGGTGGCCGGAGCGCGCCACGCTATCTGGGGGTTTGAGAGTCCGAACGACCGATCGACAATGCTGAAATTCCTGGTTGCTAAGCCGGCTAGCACTAGTAGTGGCAGCAGCAGGCGTGAGGTTAGGCAGCAGCAGGCAGCTTCAGCTCAGCCTCATCAGCGTCGGCTCCCCGAGTCGCTACCCAGTACAAACAAACATAGGCCCCCGCGCAGCCGGGGAATATATTTTTCCGGACCTCCAGGGCTCACGCCGAGCACAGGGGCGACGCGCCGGCTTTGCCCAGGGGGGAAGCCCGCCTCTGGCGAGGGCCCCGCCGGCACTCTGTGCTCCGGGGGACGCTGCCTCGCCGCCTGCGAGACCGACTAGGCGACTAGCGAGGCCGAGTAGCCTAGTAGCTTAGCTGCAAATGCAAATATCCAGTATATTAATGAGCAAGACTGACTGGCCCCGCCCCGGACAGCCCACTAAATTAGCATACTCACACGCAAGGAAATACAGGCAAAAATATAAAGAGAAAGCAAATGCAGACATAAATAAAAGCATAAATAAATATGTGGGACAGAAATACAGGAGACGTAAAAGAGCATCAAAGAAATATTGCAGGAAATATATGTGTAAATAAATAGAAAAATAAAAGGGGAAATAAATGTATTTGGGAATTAATGTAAGCGTAATAAAATATAACAGTAACAAAAAATGACTTATATCCCATTTCTTTACTCATAAATGTGTGATATATATTTTTCTCACACTTTTCTTTGGTTTATTTTTTGTCATGTTATTTATTTATTCTACATATTGCTACATGTTTTTATTTACGTAATAGATATAATATTTGGGCTCTTAACACTCCATA
>CM076971.1:4973286-5150560 GCA_039105355.1 Benthosema pterotum | reverse complement strand
GTGTTCCTATGCTATTACTGACGTTTGAAAACAGTATTTGAGGTTTGAGTTGACAGTTTGTTTAGTTTCTTGCACCCAAAACCTAAGAACTTTCATGTTTTTGTCCACAATTGGGAAAGAGAACTGGCAAAATGTTGGTCAAAATAACAATTATTCTCCATTTTCTTATGTAATTCAGATGTTTCAATTAATTTAACTCTTGAGAGTGTAAAATGAAACCCGTAAGGGTCCATTTGGTTTCATTTTAACGCTCTCAAGAGTTACAGATCTATAAGGGTCCAAGTGCTGGGGGGACTGTCATGTGATCTACTGGTAGATCACCATCTACCTTTTGGGCAGCCCTGGTCTAGTGGGTGGCATTAAGATACTGAATGTTTGTACTGAATGTTTGTACATAGATGTGTTTAAAATCTATGTACAAATGTAGAATCTAACTCCACCTCCACCTCCACTCTATTGGCTCATTATGAATCTGCTGGAGACTGCTGTGCTGTGATTGGATGAAAAGCTGCCTCACCCCCTTTCCTGAGCCGGACGAATATTTGACATGTGCTGAAATAAAAGGAAAAAAATCTACATAAATCTACAATTATGACAGAATATAATGCACAGCAGTGAAATAAAACAACAGAAACTGAATAAGTTAGAAGACAATTACATATTGAGCTAGGGGGGTAAGAGCAGGGAATTGTCCATAGGATACAGCATATCGGGGTATTCATTTTATATAGTACAGTCGTTTAAAGATATCGGGCTGCAATGGAATTCCAACATCTAAAGGTGAGCGTTATGGTCTTTCAATCAGATATGATAGTTTGAAGCAGTATTACACAATGTTGGTCAATATTACTTAGGAAAGTAACTTCTTTACTTTACTCGTTACCCCTTAGACAGAGTAATATCTTTAAAATACTTTACTTATTAGTACTTACTTAATAGTATATATATAACATATTACGTTATCACTTTCCCAAGTTCTCAACTTCAACCTTTGAAAAAATAGAGATGTACAACATAATCTGTTTAGCGAGCTCTTTTTAGAACTGAATCCAATTTATTGGAATAATAATAGTCTCCAATCCCATAAAACACCTGAAAACAAAGCCAACAAAAAATTCTTAGATAAAAAAAATAAAAATAAAAGGAGCAGAGAGAAGGAGTGGGAAAATGTTTAACCTTGAGTCACGAAACAGACCTGCAAAAAACAAACCAGATTTCTAAATTTGTCTCTTTGACTTTTTAAACTTTTCCCAATAGTTTTCAAAGACAGTTGAGGTCTTGCATTTAAAAATAAAATACAAAATAAAGCAGCAAGCGATTTGTAGTGTACATAACTGTGCGCAGGATGCAGCGCGTGGACTGGATCTACAATCTAGTGCACATACCTGTCAATAGCTTGCAAATCTGTTCTATTTTTCTACCAACAAGCTCATTTTAAACAAGTAACTTGGCGTTACTTGCAAAGTAATGCAGTACTAATTACCCATTTTTGCAGAGTAATCTTGTTACTTTATTTTTTGGAGCAAAAGTAATAATTTTACAGTAATATGTAATCTAAAATTCGTTACTGCCCAACACTGGTATTACAGTATCTTCCACAAACTACAACCACTGACATAATCTTAGACCTAGACGATTAGTGGAACAGTGGCATAATCATGATCCATGACCCTGCCTATACTCTCTCTCTCGCACTCTCTCTCTCTCGCGCTCTCTCTCTCGCTCTCTCTTGTCTCGCTCTCTCTCTCTCTCTCTCTCGCGCTCTCTCTCTCTCTCTCTCTCTCTCTCTCACCTCCCTCTCTCTCTCTCTCTCCCGTCTCCTCTCTCTCTCTCCCTCTCTCTCTCCCTCCCGTCTCTCTCTCTCCTCTCATCTCTCCCCCTCCCCTCTCTCTCCTCTCTCTCTCTCTCTCTCTCTCTCCATCTCTCTCTCAGTCTCTCTCTCTCTCTCCCCCCCCCCCCTCTCTCTCTCTCTCTCTCTCTCTCTCTCTCCTCTCCCTCCCTCCCCCCCTCTCTCTCTCTAACCTCTTGCTCTTGTTGTCCTGTCATTACCAATTACCATAAATCCGAGCTGTTAGTTATCCTTAACTCCCAGCAGTTAAGAGTAGAGAGTCACAGGTGGCTGAGATGGCTCTGCCCCCCTCTACACACCCACCCACAGCACAACCAGGGCCGGATCTAACATTTCACAATTGTGGGGGGGCATGAGAAAGTGGCATGGGTGCCCCCACCCACACCATTTTGGTTACAGGACTTATATGGTCAAACACACACATACAACTGAAGAACATGGATCGAACTGCTGCTATCCTATCCTATCCTATCTTGCACACACATACCTCACCTCATAGTAAGCTATATGTTGTTTGTTTAGTTGTAGCTATGTAGTCTCGTAGCTTTAGATTTTTAGTTGTAGTTTCTAGCTGCAGTACACTGTAGTTTCTAGTAGTAGTTTCTAGTAGTTGTATATATGTCCTGTCTAGCTTCACACTACTGCCACTTTATCACACCTGGTTAGCTTAGCACCTTCACCTCAAGTTAGGTGTACAGTTTGCACTTTACTGGTCTGCTGCACTATTGTTTGTCTCGTCCATATATTGTCTCGACTTTGTCTTATTGCACTGTCTATTGTCTTGACTATTGTCTTATTGCACTGTCTATTGTCTTGACTATTGTCTTATTGCACTGTCTATTGTCTTGACTATTGTCTTATTACAATGTCTTGTCTATTGCACTGTGAAAATGAAACGCTATATTCATCCCTGTATATGTCCTGACATACACTGGAGTGACAAAATAAAAACCTTGAACTTGATATCAGGCAATTAAGCATCAATAATACATCAGTTGTTGTTGAAGTTGAAACAGACAGGCAGCCCATGCATAAAGCTAAGGTCTGACTCAGAGCCCCCCCCCCCCCCCCCCCCCCCCTATGCCTTGATCCGCCCCTGTTGCACACTCCCTGACAGTCACACACACACTCACACATGCTCTCACACTATGGCAGTCTACAGTACTCTTTGCACAGCCAGAAGCCAGGCTGCCCTATGATCAACAAAAATGGACCTTTCATTCTTACCTTGGATCTATTTTTAGTATTTCAGGGTCAGTGCTGCTGACGACCCTGTTTGTAATTTGTTTTTTTTTTTTTTTTTTTAATCCAATTTTGTTTTTTCAACTCCATAAAGTACCTTTTTGTTTATTATAGACAAACCTAACTGATCCCAGTCATTCAGTCAGTGCCAGGCAGGGTGAGAGAGCTAGGCTGTCTGTCTGTCTGTCTGTCTGTCTGTCTGTCTGTCTGTCTGTCTGTCTGTCAGTCAGTCAGAGGGACAGACAGGCCGTGAAGCAACAGACAGGACCCTAGCAGACCCCTGCAGGAATTAAGTTGTCTCATACACAACAATGGGAGCATCGAATGGAAAAAAGGTATTGCTGTTGTTTATTGTTTATTGTTTGGATATGTGTTTTAAAACAGCGTGATGATTGTGATTGACCTTAGAGATGTTGTGTGGACATGATGAAAAGTTTCCCCCCATTCCTTGTTTTCATTAACGTGGTGAAACGCAACTTGATGACAATCATCAAGTTGCGTTTCATCATTTTTCTTTTTGGACCTTTCTTCACGAGAGTATACAAATGTGAACCAAATGGACCCGCAGGGGTCCATTTGGTTCACATTTGTATACTCTCAGAAAAAATCTTGAAATTGGGTACAATTACCCTTTAACATGTAATGCCTGAGGAAAGATAGCTTTTGAAAGAATTGGAACGTGGCGCCAACATTTTGCCATAGATTACTTCTTAATCCGCTTATATATAATATAGCTTTGATTGGCTCTTTCTGTCCCTTTTTTAACATATCGGTATCGGCAAATACTGTATCAGTATTGGCCCTTATTTTCATTATCGGGTCACATATTGGCAAATATACCAGTCTAACCAGTGATCAGACACAGGGGTAAGGGGTTGACACTATGGTGAATATACCAGTCTAACCAGTGATCAGACACAGGGGTAAGGGGTTGACACTATGGTGAATATACCAGTCTAACCAGTGATCAGACACAGGGTAAGGGGTTGACACTATGGTGAATATACCAGTCTAACCAGTGATCAGACACAGGGGTAAGGGGTTGACACTATGGTGAATATACCAGTCTAACCAGTGATCAGACACAGGGGTAAGGGGTTGACACTATGGTGAATATACCAGTCTAACCAGTGATCAGACACAGGGGTAAAGGGTTGACACTATGGTGAATATACCAGTCTAACCAGTGATCAGACACAGGGGTAAGGGGTTGACACTATGGTGAATATACCAGTCTAACCAGCGATCAGACACAGGGGTAAGGGGTTGACACTATGGTGAATATACCAGTCTAACCAGTGATCAGACACAGGGGTAATATACCAGTCTAACCAGCGATCAGACACAGGGGTAAGGGGTTGACACTATGGTGAATATACCAGTCTAACCAGTGATCAGACACAGGGGTAAGGGGTTGACACTATGGCAGTAACAGTAAACAGTAAAATGTTGGGTCATGTGGAGTTTGCTTTGGAGTTTTCCAAGTGCAGATTTGAGAGGAGTATCATTCCCAGGTGGTGACTTCATATAAAGTTATTTTTTCTTTTGTATGTTATTATATATACAGTACTTTTCTCTGGTATTTGGTATCGGTATTTGGTATCGGTATCTATCTAATACAAAAATTGTGGTATCGGGATTGGATCAGAAATGAAAAAGTGGCGTTGGGACATCACTAGCTTTGAGTTATTTTCATCAACACTGAATTCCAGCCTGCATGTCTTCTATCCTGGTAACAGTGTATAATAATGTACAGTGTACACACTGTAAGCTGAACAATGTCCACTGTTCATGTATCTAAATACAGTAGATGAGACACACATCATTGTGCTGTATGACTTATGAAATCAAGGATAAAAATACATCAAAGTACACTGTAGCCACACAAGCATTACTCTGAAGAAAAGCACTTCTTCTTTAAAGTCTGAATACATTGTTACATCTGTCATCACAAAGTTCCTACAGTATATTCTCCATGGAAATGTCCACAGTGGAAGTTGAAAACCAATTCAGGTTCACTTACAAACTGTAAGACCAGGCAGGGGCGGATCTAGGCATGGGCATGGGGGCAATGCACCCCTAAATGCCCAGTCTGCCCCACCAACATGATGGCATGCAAAACAACCCAAGATATATCAATGATTTGAAACACTACTACTGCTACTAACTAACTACAGCTGTGTCACCACTAAACCAACAGCATTTCATCATTGAAACAGAAAACTCTCTGAGTCAGACCTTTAGCTTTATGCATGCTGCATGTCTGTTGCAACTTCGCCGCCCTGGACGCCGCCCCCATACCATTTTCTCTGCCCCCCCCCCCCCCCCCCAATTGGGAAATGTTACATCCGCCCCTGAGACCAGGCATATTCCATAAATTCTCTGGATGTCTACAGTATGAGTGGAACACCACTGAGTGTTTGCGACATTAAAGAACTTATTGTACGTTCGCAATATTTAAGCTATGGACCGGGACACACCTGTTATGGGGTGTGTGTGTGTGTGTGTGTGGTGTGTGTGTTGTGTGTGTGTGTGTGTGTGTGTGTGTGTGTGTGTGGTGTGGTGTGTGTGGCAGGGGCGGATCTAGGCATGGGGGGGGGGGGGGGGGGGGGGGTTGGCAATGCCCCCGAAAATGCCCAATCTGCCCAGATGGCATGCAAAACAACCCAAGATATTTCAAATTAAAGTGCCTACATTTAAAAGATGTGAAACACTACTACTGCTACTAACTAACTACAGCTGTGTCACCACTAAACCAACAGCATTTCATCATTGAAAACAGAAAACTCTCTGAGTCAGACCTTTAGCTTTATGCATGCTGCGTGTCTGTTGCAACTTCAACAACAACAACTGATGTTATTATTGATGCTTTACTTGACTAATAAAAGTCCTGTAACCGAAAATGCTATGGGTGCGGCTTCATCGCCCGTGTCGCTTCGAGCCACGGGCGATTAAGCTGCCCCCATACCATTTTCTCATGCCCCCCACAATTGTGAAATGTTAGATCCGGCCTGGTTGTGCTGTTATTATTGACTCATATTATTACTTGCCTAATAAAAATCTGTAACCAAAAATGATATGGGTGCGACTTGATCACCCCATACCATTTTCTCCTGCCCCCCCCCCCCCCCCCAATTGGTAACTGTTACATCCGCCCCTGCTGTGTGCATGGAGCATGTGTTACTCTGCATTGCCATGGTGCTGTGTGTATACAGAGGACAGCTGACAGTGTGTGTCTCACAGATATGCAGCAGTACTATTATGGGATGCCTACATCAGCTGGGGTTTTCAACAGGTGGTCCGGGGACCACCAGTGGTCCCTGAGAGGGTTCCAGGTTGTCCCCAGGCTAAATGATGGAAAGTTGGCTAACCAGGTGTAACTCTAAGAGCGTAAAAAATGAAACCAAAAATGAAACTAACCCTTGGTTTCATTTTTACACTCTCAACGAGTTAAAATATTCATAGTCTGAATTAGCCCAAGTCTACACGACTAGAGATCTAGGTTGGCCTGTTATGTTTCTGAAATTCAGCCTGGAATTCTAGATAAAAACAGAAGAAAATCTTTGGGTTTTGGGGTCTGTGGGACTAAAATGTCATCAGATGGTGGTCCTCCGTGGCTCAAATGCTGAATAAATAGTGGGCCCTGGTATCAAAAAGGTTGAAAACCACTGGCCTACATCATCACCCCCATGACATGAAAGCTCTCCTAACCTCTCCTGCTCTTAAAAAAAAGAAAGAAAAAAAAAAAGAAAACAGGAGATGAAAACGGTCTTGATCTTTTGTTTTTATGTTGCCGGTCAGAGTCAGCCAAAGAGTCAGCCGCATAATGCCCAGGTATGCTCTAACAAAATGGACCCAGTTCATTTGAGTTACATTTGTATACTCTCAGTGTTACAAGTGGATAAACTAACACTGGGGATTTTGTTGTGTGTGTTGTGTGTGTGTGTGTGTGTGTGTGTGTGTGTGTGTGTGTGTGTGTGTGTGTGTGTGTGTGTGTGTGTGTGTGTGTGTGTGTGTGTGTGTGTGTGTGTGTGTGTGTGTGTGTCAGATGCTCTGGGCATGAGTCAGGCAAAAACATACATCACTACTCACACACACTGTTATAAACACCTGCTTCGACTTTGCGGGAGGTTACAAAGCAGATACAACTCAGACAGGGGGCGGCAGTGGCTCAGGGACATAGGATGGTAACCACAATGTTGCCGGTTCAATCCCAGGCTCCTGCAGAGTTAGTGTCGAAGTGTCCTTGAGCAAGACACTGAACCCCTAATTGCTCCTGATGTGCTAGTAGGTACCTTGCATGGTTTCCACTGCCATCAGTGTATGAATGTGTGTGTGAATGTGATGCACAAGCTATGTAAAGCGCCTTGGATAAAGGCGCTATATAAATGCACCATTTACCATTTCAGACAGCGTATTCTGTATGTGTGATATGAGCAGTGAAGGGAAGTTTAAGGAGGGATCAGTGTGACTAGAGTAGAAACCAGAGATAACATGGAGTTGGCTCAAATATTTGACAAACAGAGAAGGTTTCACAATTCATATGGTTGGAATGGATAAAGTGCAGTACGATCCAACTTTATTTGAACAGTGTGTGTGTGTGTGTGTCACTGTCACAGTGAAAAGTCGGTTACACATTCTCGTAATGTGCAAACAAACAGCCCAGATGATCTAGGTCTACCAGTCACAATCCTTTAGCCAGGGGTTTTCAACAGGTGGTCCAGGGACCACCAGTGGTCCTTGAGAGAGTTCCAGGTGGTCCCCAGGCTAAATGATGGATGGAAGCAACTCTTTGAGAGTGTAAAAATGGAACCAAATGGACACGCAAGGGTCCATTTGGTTTCATTTTTACACACTCAAGAGTTAAATATTCATCTGAATTCCCTACCCCTTCATTAATAAGTCACAATTAGAGAATGTAGAAGATCCATGGAAAATTTTGATCTACTGTATGTTTTGCCTGGTTTGTTTGCGAAATCCATCCATCCATCATCCATCCATCCATCCATCTTCTTCTGCTTATCCGAGGTCGGGTCGCGGGGGCAACAGCTCCACCAGGGAGCTCCAGACTTCCCTGTCCCTATAGCAACATTGGCGACCTCCTCCTGGGGGATCCTGAGGAGATCCAAGGCCAGAGAGTGGATGTAATCCCTCCATCTGGTCCTTGGTCTGCCCCGGGGTCTCCTCCCAGTGGGACGTGCCCCAAGGACCTCCCTAGGGAGGCGCTCGAGTGGCATCCTAACCAGATGCCCGAACCACCTCAGCTGGCTCCTTTCCAGGCGAAGGAGCAGCGGCTCTACTCCGAGTCTCTCCTGAGTGACTGAACTTCTCACCCTCGTTCTTTCAGTTATGACCAGGGTTGGACTGGCCATAAGGAATACAGGGAGCTCTCCCGGTGGGCCGCAACCATCAGGGGTCACTAGCGGGTGCTAAAAAAATAATAATACAGGCCTGTATTGTAGCTGTATCAGTGAGTGTCCTTTTGCCACCATCATTCTAGTGAGAGCAGCAAAGGCTTGTGTAGGTCTGTTGGTTTGTAGCATTATTTTGATTATTTTGTTTTGGGCCGGTCTGGGCCAAATTCACGCATAAAATGACCGGGCAGAATTATTGTCCCAGTCCAGCCCTGGTCATGACCCACACTTCCTGACAATAGCTGAGGGTAGGGATGAAGATATGCTCTGTGCTGGCTCAGCTCTCTTTTCGTCACAACAGTGCGGTGTATAGCGACTGTAATACCGCCCCTGCTGCTCCGATTCTCTGGTTGATCTCCCTCTCCATCCTCCCCTCACTGGTGAACAAGACCTCGAGATACTTAAACTCCTTCACCTGGCTTAATGCCTCATTCCCTACCTGGTACAATCCACCGGTTTCCGGCTGATTGTTTGCGAAATCCAGCCTGGAATTGTGGACAAAAGTAAAACAACACTCTCAAGAGTTAATACGGTAATATTCATCATTTAAATTAGCACCACTAAATTAAAAAGTCTACACAATTGTCATTGAATGGTCATTTTCATTTGACAGTATATGTTTTGGCTTGTTTTGTTTGTGAAAATCCAGCCTGGAATTGTAGACAAAACCAAAAGAAATCTTTAGTTTTGGGTCTGTAGGGTGAAAATGTCATCAAATGGTGGTGCGTGGCTCAAATGCTTAATAAATATTGGGCCCTGGTATGAAAAAGGTTGAAAACCACTGCACTGTACCATTAATAAGCATTATTACAGTTCAACTGATATCACAGTTTGAAATGCGACTTGGCAGTGAACTGCGGGCGGCGCGGTGCCCTATGAGAGAGAGAGCAACAGGGTTTTATTTTCAGAACAATATCCATGGTTATGTAAGGCAGAACATGTCCTTCTTTGCAGGCGCGGATGTAACATTTCCCAATTGGGGGGGCAGGAGAAAATGGTATGGGTGCGGCTTCATCGCTGCACCCATACCATTTTCAGTTACAGGACTTTTATTAGTCAAGTAAAGCATACATAATAACATCAGTTGTTGTTGAAGTTGCAACAGACACGCAGCATGCATAAAGCTAAAGGTCTGACTCAGAGAGTTTTCTGTTTTCAATGATGAAATGCTGTTGGTTTAGTGGTGACACAGCTGTAGTTAGTTAGTAGCAGTAGTAGTGGTTCAAATTATTTTAAATATGAGCACTTTAATGTGAAATATCTTGGGTTGTTTTGCATGCCATCATGTTTGGTGGGGCAGACTGGGCATTTAGGGGGGCATTGCCCCCCATGCCCATGCCTAGATCCGCCCCTGGTTGTTTGCCAACGTGGAGGCAGAACATGTGACCCATTCCTAACCCTTGATTTGGTGGTCTAACCCTTGATTTGGTTTCATGTTTACACTCTCAAGAGTTAAAATATTCATCATCTGAATTACCTAAAATCTACACAATCAGATAATGTAAAAGAATTGTCATTTTTGATCTATGTTTGCCTGTTTTGTTTCCCAAATCAAGCCTGGTATTGTGAACAAAAACAAAAGAAATCGTTAGTTTTGGGCGTCTGTGGGGCTAAAATGTCATCAAATGGTGGTTCTGTGGCTCAGATATTGAATAAATAGAGGGCCCCGGTATCAAAAAGTTTGGTCTTTCTCTTACTTTTGTCTTGAAATTAAATTAATATTACGCAGACTTTAGTTCAGCCTTTTGTCTTGGCCCTGCACAATATTTTATGTATCTCATGTGGCCCCTTGGGAAAAATAATTGCCCACCCCTATTCAAGATGTTTATACACTATACAGCATGCACCTGTATGTGAAACAATGGCCTATGGGTTTATCACAATCAGACACACATTAACTATGTGGACATTTCTGCATTGAAGAGCAACAAGGATCAGCGGAGCATGAAGTGGGAAATGTTTCTCTTAAAGAAGTTAAAGATTAAACCTGAAGTTTAGCCCAGCCGTTTGATTTGAAACACATTCAACATCCATCAGAATTCAAAGAGCAGGCTCCTTTGTGTGTGTGTGTGTGTGTTGTGTGTGTGTGTGTGTGTGTGTGTGTGTGTGTGTGTGTGTGTGTGTGTGTGTGTCTGTGTGTGTGTGTGTGTGTGTGTGTGTGGCGTGTAGACATGTGTGCAAAAATGAGTTTTTGACAAAGAGATTTGGTGTTGACCAGTGTTGTAGTGGTACTTTTACTCATTAACATGGTGAAATACATCTTGATGATGTCATCAAGATGTATTTCACCATGCTAAAGATTTTTTTGAGACCCAAAAATATTTTAGATGTGAAAGGGTGGCATTATATAGTCTCAAGGCTATTTAAGGACAAACAGTATAAGATTTAAGGACACTAGTTTACGCCTTCAGAATGTTGTTAGCCTCCAGACACTTCACTGCAGTGAATTGTAATTTGTGACTCACCCAATCGCTTCTTAGTGAATCGTCAGTTTTTTAATCTGTATCTGCCCACCCACCAGCTAGCGAGCTTGTCTGTCTGTCTGTCTGTCCGTCCGTCCGCCCGCCCGCACACACCGGTAGAAAACTCCTGTCCCACAGGTGCCACCTGAGTTTTTAAATTCATAGTGGTCCAATTATCTTGTAGTGTGTGAAAAAAAGTTTGTAGTTACAGAAATAGCCACAGTAGAATAAAGACAACCTGCGGCCATGTTAACTGTTCCCAACGGCGACATGGTGAAATGTAGAAAATGGAACATCTGTGACAAAAATCAAGGACACTATGTATCATGTCACAGGAATCAAGGTAGATTGATGGTGTTTTGGTGTGGAATTCTCCTTTAACAAGTGCAGAATATTCAGCTGAAATATCAGCCCATGAAAGGGTACTGTGGTTTTCAACCAGTGGTCCGGGGACCACCAGTGGTTTTTGAGTTCCAATTAAATATGGACAGTTGGTTAACCAGCAAGGGTCCATTTGGTTTCATTTTTACACTATGTTTACACTCTCAAGAGTTAAAATATTCATCTGAATTAGCCAGAGAATGTAAAAGAGTGTTCATTTTTGATCTACGTTTGCCTGTTTTGTTTGTGAAATCCAGCCTGGAATTGTGGACAAAAGCAAAAGAAATCCTTAGTTTTGGGTCTGTGGGGCTAAAAAAGTCATCAAATGTTAGTCCTATGTGGCTAAAATTCTGAATAAATAGAGGTCTCTGGTGTCAAAATGGTTGGTCTTACTCTTACCTTTATCTTGAAATTAAATCAATATTACACAGACTTTAGTTCAGCCTTTAGTCACAATATTTCATGTATCTCATTTGGCCCTTGGGAAAAATAATTACCCACCGCTGCTGTATAAGAATGATTTCACTCCACACCCATAACTAGTTCAAATGAATAAAATATACACACAGACCTGGGATATGCAATATAAGAATATACTGTAGAAGTTCAGTGTGTGTCAGTGTGTGTGTGTGTGTGTGTGTGTGTGTAAATAATAAACATAGTCATGGGATATCAACTGAAACTTCACTTTAACATAACTAAAACAAATTGTATTGTATGTTTTGAACAAGAGCCAACGTCATTTAAACACACAACTCTCTGTTGATGATGAATTATGCTCTTTGTCAGACAAAGATTCCATGTTGCAATAATAAGGTAACAAATATTTGGTTATTCCATTATGTTACTGCATGGCTTTTGTTGTGCTTGTTGAATTTGCTTACAGACAGGGCGGATGTAATATTTTCCCGATTGGGGGGGGGGCAGGAGAAAATGGTATGGGGGCGGCTTCATCGCCCGTGTCGCTTTGCCGCACCCATACCATTTTCAGTTACAGGACTTTTATTAGTGAAGTAAAGCATCAATAATAACTTCAGTTGTTGTTGAAGTTGCAACAGACACGCAGCATGCATAAAGCTAAAGGTCTGACTCAGAGAGTTTTCTGTTTTCAATGATGAAATGCTGTTGGTTTAGTGGTGACACAGCTGTAGTTAGTTAGTAGCAGTAGTAGTGTTTCAAATCATTTTAAATACAGACACTTTAATTTGAAATATCTTTGGGTTGTTTTGCATGCCATCATGTTTGGTGGGGCAGTCAGGGCATTTAGGGGGGCATTGCCCCCCATGCCCATGCCTAGATCCGCCCCTGCTTACAGAGAGGCTGTAATTGAACAGTGAAATATTGATGTCAAGTTCAGAGGAAGTTCAGTACAAAGAGCTTTGCAGAAACCGATTATATTTAAAAGAAAGTGCACTTTGTACTTAGTACAAATACCAAGTATCTTTAGGGCAAGTAATTTCACTTGTAAGTGGGTAATATTTGTCCAGGAGTATGAGGCTGGGCAATTATTTTTCCCAGGGGCCAAATGACATAAAATACATAAAATATTAAGGAGGGCCAAGACTAAAGGCCGAATTAAAGTCTGTGTATAGTATTCATTTAATTTCAAGATAAAGGTAAGCGTAAGACCAACCATTTTGACACCCATTTATTCAGAATTTGAGCCACAAAGGACCACCACTTGATGACATTTTAGCCCCACAGACCCCAAAAATAAAGATTTGATTTTGCTTTTGTCCACAATTCCAGGCTAGATTTGGGAAACCAAACAGTCCAACATACAGATCAAAATGACCATTAATCTTCTACATTCTCTAGTTGTGTAGACTTGGATAATTCACATGATGAATATTTTTAACTCTTGAGAGTGTAAACATGAAACCAAATGGACCCTTGCGGGTCCATTTGGTTTCATTTTTACGCTCTCAAAGAGTTACATCTGGTTAACCCAACTTTCCATATTTAACTGGAACTCACTCAAGGACCACTGGTTGAAAACCACAGTACCAAAGGGTCAGCCAAAGGGCCGCATAATGCCCAGGTATGATCTATACAGTACTTTCACTAAAGCATGGTAGAATACCAGTATATTAAATACTTTGTCCAGCACAACAGAGACTGCTGTACCAGGGCATGCTGACGAGTCACTTAAGTGTTGTGTGTTTGACATGAAGTGACCCCATACACCATACTGTAGATGCCCACACTTTTTTGCGCTACTTTCAAAATGATCGGCTCAACAAGATCTACACATCAAAAATGTGATTGTTCCATTACTGAAAATCCATGTCAAGCTCCCTAGAAAGTTTGAGCTTTGAAATAGTTGGTGATGGTGTTACTTACTGTTATAGTGTTTAAGAATAATGCACTTTATAAGGAAAAATAGAGGGGGAGAATTGGAAGGTTTTGCTGTATATGTTATTAATGATGTTTGAATACAGTACTTGAGATTTAAGTTGACAGTTTGTGATGTTAAGTTTAGTCTCTAGTACCCAAAACTAAGAACTTTCCTGTTTTTGTCCACAATTGGGAAAGAGAACTGGCAAAACGTTGGTCAAAATAACAATTATTCTCCATTTTCTAATTGTGTGGAAAATTACGTAAAAAATACAAAAACTACGTAATTCAGATGTTTAAATATAATTTAACTCTTGAGAGTATAAAATGAAACCAAATGGACCCGTAAGGGTCCATTTGGTTTCATTTTAACGCTCTCAAGAGTTACAGATCTATAAGGGTCCAAGTGCTGGGGGTAATGTCATGTGATCTACCTGCATGGTCTGTGTGATCTACTGGTAGATCACCATCTACCTTTTGGGCAGCCCTGCCATACAGCCAAGCAGATTGTACTTCCTAATACTAATAGCCCCCCTAGAAGCCACATGGTGGATGCAAATGTGTAATTACACACATGACCACTAGATGTCAGACTGTCCTTTGTACGTTTCACCACAGGTTCTGAGCGAAGGTATTGGACTAATAACTGTAGTAATGAATTAGTTGATGCACAAATAGACACACAGTACAGTAGGCTATAATACCACAGGATAATATAGTGCTTCTTTGGGAATTCCAGTTAACTAAGTTGAATTGTAAGTTGTAGGTTCCAGCCTGCCTGCTCTGTCCAGTAGACCAGTGGTTAATGGTTTCCAACCGTTTTGATACCAGGGCCACTATTTATTCAGCATTTGAGCCACAGAGGAGGAGCACCATTTGATGACATTTTAGACCCACAGACACCAAAACTAAAGATTGCTTTTGCTTTTGTTGAAAAATTCCAGGCTGGATTTCTGAGAAAAGAAAACAGTCCAACATACAGATAAAAATGACCATTAATCTTCTACATTCTCTAGTTGTGTAAACTTGGGTAGACTAATTTGTGAATGAATGAATGAATGAATGAATGAATATTTTAACTCTTGAGAGTTAAAACGCTCTCAAAGAGTTACACCTGGTTAATCAAATATCTCATCATTTAGCCTGAGGACCACCTGGAACTCTCTCAGGGACCACTGGTGCATTGACTTCCATTCTAGATTGTCCTGTTGTGTGTCTCAGGTTTATACTGGAGGTTTAGAAGCACAAGATACAAGATACATACTGTAGAACCAGTGATGGGCAAATTACTGGCAGGGGCGGATCTAGGCATGGGCATGGGGGGCAATGCCCCCCTAAATGCCCTGACTGCAGCCCCACCAAAAACAATGGCATCTGTAACAGGACTTTTATCACGCAATTAAGCATCAATAATAACATTAGTTGTTGTTGAAGTTGCAACAGACACGCAGCATGCATAAAGCTAAAGGTCTGACTCAGAGAGTTTTCTGTTTTCAATGATGAAACGCTGTGCAAATACAATGCCCATGCTTTGATCTGCCCCTGCTTGAAGTGAGGAATAATTCAGTAGGACAAATCCCATAATGTCTGTATTATTCACAGCATAGAAAGTCTAGAGTCACAGCTAGTGTATCTCACTGACATTAATTCCTGACTATAAGCTCATTTCAAACTCAACTCCATAGTTGTTAAGCACTTTGTTGTTAGGCTTTGGCTCTTATGACTTCTTACGTGATCCAGCTGAGCTGGTGCTTTGCTAATGCTGCTTAGAAGGACTTCAATATATATATCAAAGCCAAGGTCAGAGGAGTTCTAGCCAGGTGTCACGGACACACACCGCTGCACCAACCCTGCTACACTATTATCACCAATATGCTATGGTCAGTAACTAGTACACTATTAGCAGTCACCAATATGCTATGATCAGTCACTAGTACACTATGGTCACTCACTAGTACACTATGGTCAGTCACTAGTACACTATGGTCAGTTACTAGTGTTGTGTATTATGAACCACATTATACATTATACATTATGCATTATACATTATACATTGCACATTACAATATTGGCTATAATTATAATTGGCTGTTTCACTAAAATGCTGACAGTTGGGACAGTAAGGAGTCCTGCAGCTGTCATTCTACAGAAATAACTAAGGGCCATCCTGGCCACAAGTGGTTAAGGACAATGCCTAATTTGGGATTCTTGACACCTCTAAACTTTGGGGGTTGGGGCATGGCAACTGTTACATGAAACTATAAAGTCTTTTACTGTATGTACTGCCAGTTGAATTGAGAGCTGAAGGTCTGTGCTGTGATAATCCAAGACTGAAAATAAACATGGAACCTTCGAAATAATAATGCTGCTCCTGGTTGCTTCCTTCTCCACTTCTCTGCACTGTTTTTAAGTATTATTTTCCATTATATTTTCAACATTTTTGGTGCCGAAACATTCCGGTTCAGTTGGTTGGGGTTTCCAGCCATTGAAAGGAACCATGGACTCAGTATTTCAGTCTGATTTTTCGGTGGCGAACTGTTTCTTTTTCGGCGACAATTTTTTTTTTCGGCAGTATGTTTATTCATCAACAACGGCGATGCGCAAGTCGGCGCTATGCGGCGGCACTCGATGATCCATCTACCCTAAGATGATGTCCTACTCCAAGATGCGGCGGAGCGGCCTGCGCCGGCAGCGGCCTTATTCGCCTGTGGAGGGGAGTGGATCGTCGGCGGCGTTCATTACCAGTGCGACGGACATGCGGCAAGCGGTGGCAGTCGACACCACCAGCAGGCCCCGTGTCCACGTTCCGAGCGGCGTGTTTATTACGCAGCACCCCGACGCATCATCACCACACCAGCACGGAGATGTTGGAACAACAAGGAAGAAGAGTGGAGCAGCGCACACTACCAGTCTACACACTACAGTAATCATCACGTCAGCATCATCCCAGCTCGTCTGCAGTCCGAGGGAGGTGAGGAGTTCTCTCCCTGGTGTCCCACGACCTGAGGGAGGTGTTCCCGGACGGCCCGGTGCAGCGGCATGCAGGCAGCAAGGGGCTGCTTGAGAGTGCTCGGCGCACGGCTGATCTACAACTTCACTACATGCACACCATGAGTTTTGCCTCACGGGCGTACGGCTCCTGTGAAGACGCTCTTTTACATCCATGATTTGCTCATGGATGTGAGGGAGGAGATGTGAGTTTTATTTTTGAAGGACAAAATCTGCCTTACAGTGGCTGTGAGCTGCTGTAATGACATGGAGTTGCATTCTTGTTTTTCAGCCATAACTGATCACTATGGCTGAGATGGAGGAATGTGACGAAGTGTGTACACATTGGAAAAAAGAAGAAGAAAGAAAAAATCGAAGTGGGACAAAGAAAACAACTGAGAACAATTCAATTCAACTCTATGCGCATCCAGTGGTGCGCACAGGAACTGCGTGTGCATACAAGCTTCTTCATATGGCCTGTGATGGCTATACTGAACAGTCAAAGGTGAGATGAAAGAAAAGAGAACTTGCAGGAGAATTACTATATATCAGATGAATATCAGTTTCATTTGAGTTCAATTGTGATGTCAAAAGTTTGTCTAGTTCAACATATTATAGGCACTATGTTGGATGTAAATGTTCTGTCGTAAATTAGATATGTTGATTTATAAGCCTAATTACATAAATCAAGGAGGAATATTTTCCCATGACGTGAAGAGAATATTGGTCAATATTGTTTTAATTTCCTAAATTCTGGCCTTTTAAAGTTATTCTTTTCTATGTTCTGTGTACCTAACTCTGAGAGAGCAGAATTTAGATTTAATGCAGTATATAACAAATATGTTATTGCACGTGATAAATTTACCGTAAACACGACAGTGTGATGTTAAGTGTCAGAAATGTATACTATTCATTCATGCCAATCTTTACATCGGTTGAGGTTATGTAATTGTTAAAAGTGAGATTAATTACGTCACAGAGGAGTTATTAAGATGTAAAAGGAGTTTTTATTGTGGTTTTCAGCTAGAACGTATTTTTTTTCTGTGTTTGTTTCCGTGGCAGCACGTGGCTGGCGCACGATGGTTCCCAGGAGTGTCAGTGATCCTGAAGTTTATGTTATGTTATGGTTAAACGTTAGAGCTAGAAATTAAAGTAACACATGAAGAGCTTTGAGAAACATTTTGATGATTTAAATGTAATGTATTGAAGAACACTGATTACCAATTTATGTGATTTGAAAACCTAGTTGTAAGCTATTTATTTTGCATTCTACTGTAAATGTTTGATTTTTTTTAAGTGTCATGTTTTTGATGTTCGACTAGTCATAAGGGACAGAGGGAGGACTGGTGATAATGTGGTTCATTTCGTCTTTGTTTGAGGTATTATGGATACCTCAAAGAGGGAGGAAATGTTGTGTATTATGAACCACATTATACATTATACATTATGCATTGCACATTATACATTGCGCATTACAATATTGGCTATAATTATAATTGGCTGTTTCACTAAAATGCTGACAGTTGGGACAGTAAGGAGTCCTGCAGCTGTCATTCTACAGAAATAACTAAGGGCCATCCTGGCCACAAGTGGTTAAGGACAATGCCTAATTTGGGATTCTTGACACCTCTAACCTTAGGGGGTTGGGGCATGACAACTGTTACTTGAAACTATAAAGTCTTTAACTGTATGTACTGCCAGTTGAGTTGAGAGAGTTGTGTGTGTGTTGCCGGAGGCCGTGAGGCTGAAGGTCTGTGCTGTGATACTCCAAGACTGAAAATAAACATGGAACCTTCGAAATAATAATGCTGCTCCTGGTTGCTTCCTTATCCAACATCTTTGCACTGTTTTTAAGTATTATTTTCCACTATATTTTCAACACTAGTACACTATGGTCAGTTACTAGTACACTATTATCACCAATATGCTGTCAGTCAGTACACTATGGTCAGTCACTAGTACACTATGGTCAGTCTCTAGTACACTATGGTCAGTCACTAGTACACTATGGTCAGTCTCTAGTACACTATGGTCAGTCACTAGTACACTATTATCACCAATATGCTGTCAGTCACTAGTACACTATGGTCAGTCACTAGTACACTATTATCACCAATATGCTGTCAGTCACTAGTACACTATGGTCAGTCTCTAGTACACTATTATCACCAATATGCTGTCAGTCACTAGTACACTATTATCACCAATATGCTGTCAGTCACTAGTACACTATTATCACCAATATGCTGGTATGAAGTTTTAGCTGTGGAGGGAAGAGTAGAGCTCTGTTCCTCAACACATGGACAACAGAAGCCAATTTACAGGAGAAAGAGATCATTCATTAAAGCTATCCCCTTCTCAAGTTCACCAAACACCCCTCATCACGCACACACAGAGATGCACACACGCACACACAGAGATACACACACGCACATACAGGGATACACACACGCACACACACACACATACACACATACGCACAAACACACGCACACAGATGCACTCTTGCAAATGCGCATACTTGTGCACACGCACTGTGTGCGTGCGAGTGTACATGCACACTCGCACACAAGCAACACACACACACACACACACACACACACACACACACACACACACACACACACACACACAACACACACACACACACACACACCACACACACACACACACACACACACACACACACACACACACACACACTCCATGCAGTGAGCAGCATTCACCTCACACCTCAATAGCCCCCACACACACCCTTTGCTAGTGGGGGTGAGGGGTGGGGGGTGGGGGGTGGGGGGGTACTAAGACAGTGAGGGCCTTGTCACCACATTGAAGCCTAAGGCAGACTCTCCTAGCAACCATAGAAGACCAACACAATGTCCATTGAGCGGAGAGGAGAGAGAGAGAGGGGTGTCCAAGTGTCCCTGCATGTTCCACCGTGGAGGAAAGGGGCAGGAGCAGGGGTTTTCAACCTTTTTCACACCAAGGCCCACCAATTATTCCGAATTTGAGCCACAGAGGACCACCATTTGAGGACATTTTAGCGTCACAGACCCCAAAAACTAAAGATTTATTGTGCTTTTTGTCCAACAATTCCAGGCTGGATTTGGGAAACAAAACAAGTAAAACATACATTCCAGAATGGCTAATTTTCATTAGCAGAATGGCTAATTTTCAAATGGACCCTTGCGGGTCCATTTGGTTTCATTTTTACACTCTCAAGAGTTACACCTGGTTAACCAACTTAGCTGGGGACCACCTGGAACCTCTCAGGGACCACTGGTGGTCCCTGGACCACCTGTTGAAAACCCCTGGGCTGGAGGAGGCAAGGATCTGGTCTGCAGCAGAGCTAGAGCTCTGGAACCCAGCCAGAGAGAGGGATGAAGGGGAGGGAGAGAGAGGGAGGACGGGGGGACCTCCCCTCCTCCAAATGCAGCTCTTTGGCTGACTCTGACCGGCCCGTGAAAGGGTACTGTGGTTTTCAACCAACGGTTTGTGTTGGAGCTATTATTCACTCTTTTGTAATTCACATTTGTTTGTTATAAATTTGTCTATTTTTTTGTCCCAGTTAAAGGCTTTTATTTTGAAGGTATTGGGGCAATCGGGTGTGCACTGCACAGGTGAACCTATTTTAACTGTCTTCAGCCAGGCATTCAGGCAGATTTCAGTTTTCAGTCTGGCACCAGGAAGGTGCACAGGTTTTTTTTTTTTTTTACCAGGGTGACAGGGTCACAGCCTACCAGATATTCCCATCATGTTTGCCACATTTATCTCTAAAGAAAGGAATAAAATACTACTAACCTGCAAGAACTGTCTTGGCTTTGGACTCATTTATCCCTGCGTAAGATCCACTATACCTGGTGCCTCAGTGGCCCTTTAAACTTTTAGTGTTGTTGATAAATGGCCACTACAGTTCGGGGACCACCAGTGGTTCTTGAGAGAGTTACGATTAAATATGCAAAGTTAACCAACTATATTTGGCTGCGGACCCCATGAAAACCCCATCTGAAAACATGTTGTTCTAGGGATCCCCCAAAAGGAATGATTTTAGTTTGAAAAAAAAAAATTGCTTCCGAAAGGATATATTCAAAGATTTGCATCACATTTTCACAATTTTTCCTAACCTGTCCTCTCTCTCGTCCACACAGAAGGCCTACCACATCGACCAGGAGCCTCCGGCCAAGCAGCCGTGTGTGACAAACGGAAGCCAGTCCAATGGAAACCCCAACGGAGCAGGTAGGGTAGGCCTGGCCTTCTCACCTTACAGCCCTGCTAAAGAGAACAATGTGAGCCAACCTCTGGGTGATTATCCTCCTCCCATCATCCCATCCTTCTGCTTTCCAACACGTAGTCAAAGACGCTAGAGGAGTAATGGACCTGTTGCCTTTGGCCCTGACGCTTCACTGCCTCCCAGGAAGTAGGGGTGTGCTGAAATATCGTTATCGTGATAATATCGTATCCTTCCTCCCGCAATATATATCACATATTCCTCAGCAAATATCGTGATATCAATTTCATGTTGCAGAGCATCCAAAACAGGGATAATTCTGGGACGAAAAAACAGGTCACAGAACTAAAATGTCCAATGACTTCTATAGCTGCTTCATTCCCAAAAAACAAACCCGAGCTAAAAACAAAAAGCCTGGTATGAGAATAAATAAAAGCTAAGATTAATAACTGAGGATATACTTTAGTAAGTTCTGATTTTTGACTTTTAGTTTTTATTCATTCATTCATTGTTTTTTTGTTTTTGTTTTGCAGCTACAGTTGCAGTATCACAATATATCGTTGATGAATTTCATGCAATATAACGCAAATACCACAATATCAAATATCGTGATATATTCATTATCGAAGGCCTAATATCACCACCTATATCGTATCGTGAGGGACCAATATCGTCCCAGCCCTCCAGGAAGTGTTTCCCTAGATTAGGCCTGCCCAAAAGGTAGATGGTGATCTACCAGTAGATCACACAGACCTTGCAGGTAGATCACAACAGTCCCCATAGATCTGTAACTCTTGAGAGCATTAAAACGAAACCAAATGGACCCTTACGGGACCAAATGGACCCTTACGGGTCATTTGGTTTCGTTTTAACGCTCTCAAGAGTTACACTCTCTCAAGAGTACGCAATTAGAAAATGGAGAATAATTGTTATTTTGACCATGTTTTGCCAGTTCTCTTTCCCAGTTGTGGACAAAAGTGTGAAAGTTCTTAGTTTTGGGTGCGAGAGACTAAACTCAACATCACAAACTGTCAACTCAAACCTCAAATACTGTTTTCAAACATCAGTAGTAGCATATACAGGAAAACCTTCCAATTCTCTCCCTCTATTATTCATTTTAAGCGCATTATTCTTAAACACTATAACAGTAAGTAACACCATCACCACTATTTCAAAGCTCAAACTTTCTAGTGTGCCTTGAAATGGATTTTCAGTAATGGAACAACCACATTTTTGATGTGTAGATCTTGTTGAGCCGCTCATTTTGAAAGTAGCTCTCAAGTCAAAAAAGTGTGGACACCGCTGCCCTAGATTTTATTTTATTTGTCTGTCATTATTAAAGAGGTAACGCGTAATTGCTCTCTTTCTGTACGGTAGGTACTAAAGAACCTACCATTGAAGTTTGTAACCTCAGTCCGTTCATATATTACTGTGACGGAGGCATGGCTTTTATACACGTCACAAGCCCAGAAGTTTCAGGCTTTGACTCGGACACGGGTGAGTCGTATCTACCGAACTTCGTAACGCTCAGCATCAGCAATTCACTCGGCTATCCGATCACCTCGCTTAGCGACATGGACGGCGCCAGGGGGGGGGCTAGCAGGGGCTCTAGCCCCCCTGCTGGAGGCTTAGCCCCCCCTAAGCCCCCCTGGCCAAAAACATGACTGTGATGAAAAATATTCAGGGAATAAATTAAATATATGGAGGACCAAACTGACTGACTTTCATGTAAATCATTGCTATAAAATCATGATACTTTTTTTGGATGATGTATAATACTGAATGATGTATAATACTGAAATAATCCATTTCTCACTTACGCAATACGTATTGCAATCCTCCAATCAACAGAGCGTCCGCCAAGTTCATAGTTCACGAACCTGTTGACTGTTTTTGGAGGGAACGGAGTAGAGCCCCGGCAAAAAAAACAACAACAACTAACTCGGTTGCTGCACCGTTTGTTTTAAGTCCAGTATAATGGACCGGTTTGTTGTGTTTGGTAAAAAGCGACGCCTAAGAGCGATTTAGTGGACGACTCGGCTGACGGTCACGGTGGTGAAACAGCGGCCGGTACACACACCTGCTATGGCGGCGAGGAGGAGGACGAGTGTCGAGAAGAAAACATAAACAAGGAGCTGAATGATAAGGACATCGTGAATAATAATGTGGTATTTGAGGACACAGACTCGTCTGGGGATGAAGAAGAGGAAGTAAACTTAGACCTGCAGTCTGATTCGAGGCCAGAGAACCAACATGAAGTGCCCGAAAATGAAGCAGGGGAGCAGCGTGTGTTGTGGGGATGGTGCGACCAGGTAACCAGCCTTCTACTAGCGGCAAGAACAACTGCCCCAAAAATAGCTGATCTACAGGCTCCCACCGCGACACGCTATGAAGCATTGTGAGCTTGTAGATTTGCCATTTGTCCAAAAGTGCCCTCTTATGTGATTTCTGTCCCTGGACCCTAACACACTCTGCACGTCCCTGTATTTACATGTTCGCATTTGGCCGCCGCGCCTCACTGTGTGTGTGTATGTTCGCAGTGCTGCGACTACTTCTGTGTGTCTGTCTGTGAGATCAAGTATTGTAGAAGTTGTTACTGGCCTGTGCAGCTAACTAGATTGGTTTTGCAAATCCATGTGGTGTCTACGTTTACATTATATGGTGGTAACCACGCTTTTCCGCGTGTGTGTGTGTGTGTGTGTGTGTGTGTGTGTGTGTTGTGTGTGTGTGTGTGTGTGTGTGTGTGTGTGTGTGTCCATTTACGTTCTGCAGATCTCTGAAACTGTGGTACATGTGTAACTGTCCCCTGAAGATCTAAAAGACTAAGAGTTCATTCATTCATTTTGGGGGAAAAAATTAGCCAGTGACAATGATTTGCTTTATTGTGTAACATGAACATGTATTTTAGCATATAAACAGGACCATTGTATTTGCCTGTGTGTGTGTGTGTGTGTGTGTGTGTGTGTGTGTGTGTGTGTGTGTGTGTGTGTGTGTGTGTGTGTGTGTGTGTGTGTGTATGTGTATGTGTATGTGTATGTGTATGTGTATATATATATATATATATATATATATATATATATATATATATATATATATATATATATATATATATATATATATATACACTCAACAAAAATATAAACGCAACACTTTTGTTTTTGCTCCCATTTTTCAGGGGATGGACTTAAAGCCCTAAAATTCATTCCAGATATACAGTATAACCATTTCTCTCAAACACTGTTCACAAATCTGCCTAAATGTGTGATATTGAGCACTTATGCTTTGTTAAGATAATCCATCCCACCTCACAGGTGTGCCACATTAAGATGCAGATGTGACATCATGATTAGTGCACAGGTGTACCTCAGACTCTCCACAATAAAAAGACACCCTGAAATGTGCAATTTTCTTTTGCCTTATTGGGTGTATGGGCCTCCGAACCAGTCAGTATCTGGTGTGACCACCATTTGCCTCATGCAGTGCAACACATCTTCTTCGCATAGAGTTGATCAGATTGTCAATTGTGGCCTGTGGAATGTTGCTCCACTCCTCTTCAATGGCTGTGAAGTTGCTGGATATTAGTGGGAACTGGTACACACTGTAAAAATGGTAATAACACAATATGACCACATTATTACCATTTTGACAGTGCATACCAGTTACCACTAATATCCAGCAACTTCACATAGCCATTGAAGAGGAGTGGAGCAACATTCCACAGGCCACAATTGCCAATCTGATAAACTCTATGTGAAGAAGATGTGTTGCACTGCATGAGGCAAATGGTGGTCACACCAGATACTGACTGGTTTGGAGGCCCATACACCAATAAGGCAAAAGAAAATTGCACATTTCAGGGGTGTCTTTTTATTGTGGAGAGTCTGAGGTACACCTGTGCACTAATCATGATGTCACATCTGCATCTTAATGTGGCACACCTGTGAGGTGGGATGGATTATCTAACAAAGCATAAGTGCTCAATATCACACATTTAGGCAGATTTGTGAACAGTGTTTGAGAGAAATGGTTATATTGTATATCTGGAATGAATTTTAGGGCTTTAAGTCCATCCCCTGAAAAATGGGAGCAAAAACAAAAGTGTTGCGTTTATATTTTTGTTGAGTGTTATATATATATATATATATATATATATATATAGATATATATATATATATATATATATTAGGGGTGGGACTCGATTAAAAATTTTGATCTAATTAATTAGAGGCTCAATAATTAATTAATCTCAATTAATCTCATTTTAATCGCATATTATTATTTACCTGAGAAAAGTGAGAAAGCACATTTTTGAACTGAATTTATTATTATTATTATTATTATTATTATTATTATTATATTATGAGTGAAGCAATGAACTGAATGAGTGAAGCAATGAACTGAATACTAGGCCTGTGAATCTGTGGGTGTCCCACGATACAATTCAGTATCAATTTTCTGGGTCACGATTCGATCCAAAAACTAGATTTCTAGATTTTTTTTTTTTTAAATTCTCGATTCAAAAAGATTCCCCAATTCCAAAGCTTTCCTCTTTTCTTTTTTTCTTCTTCTTATTTACCAAATTCAAGTACAAACGTTAGCATTTCTCAGTCAGTCCAGTACAATAATTGACTCTGGGGCAAAATAAATAAAATACTGGCAGTGCCACACACACAGCGCTGATTGTTCTGGAGCATACATTTGCGTACATTTAGCAGTCATTATTATCATGCAATTTAGTGTCAGATAAACACAGTGAAGTGAACTACTCTGAACTAGGCTACTATGATCAAACCGTTTGCCCAAAGCCCACGTCAGTTGATCATCTGAGCGCGCACACACACACACACACACACACACACACACACACACACACACACACACACACACACACACACACACACACACACACACACACACACACACACACACACACACACACACACACACACACACACACACACACACACACACACACACACACACACACACACACACACACACACACACACACACACACACACACACACACACACGGCTACAGCCAATATGAACTCGACTCCAGCTGCACTGATGAGCGCCGGTCGCCAACTCCAGTTTGTCCCTATTCAAGCCATTGAATGTCGGGACACCTCAACGTCGCTCTGGTACTAGCCAGAATGCAGAAAGACTTACCCAAGCTCCCTTCTCTTCACGGGGTCAGTCCAATGGCGGCTCTTCTACATAGATTTCTACGAAACGGGGACAGTAACACTAGCTCCAACATGTTGGATGTGATTTGAGGCTCGAACTGCTGCGATGGTATGCACATTCTTTGTTGCATAAACTGCCTTTTTGTCCACGCTTCCATCCGTTCTTTGCTTAAATCTAAATTTGCCATCAACGGGGCCGAGTAATGCTTGCTCATCTGGTTTGTTGTTCATGTTGCGAGTTGTTTTGTTTTGTTTTTGCTGCGGGGGGAAGAGGACGACGAGGCGGACGCAGCTTTAGAGTATAGACTGAGTTACGTTTACTCCATAGAGCTAGTAGACCAATGGCGATTCTTCTACATTGACTTCAACTGCAGTTTGTCCCTATTCAGGCCATTTGAACAGCGCTCAAGCGCTCAGTTTCTGACTCCTCAATGTCGTGACTCCGGGTGGACTGCCGCTTCCGTGTGCGTTAGCATATTGGGTAGGTGTGAAACGGTGATACAGTGAGAAACGTTCCACTTCAATGGTGTGAATGGGCCATCAGTGACAAACGTTCCGTTCCAATGGTGGACAAAGAAAAGGTGCGAATAAATGCGTTATTTTTTATAACGCGCTATATTTTCTGTAATTAATTAGTCTCAATTAACGCGCTAAAGTCCCGGGCCTAATATATATATATATATATATATATATATATATATATATATATATATATATATATATATATCATTGTTTTGCCGAAATTCACTAGCCCCTGCTGAAAAAAACTCAGCCCCCCCATAGTCCCCCCAAGCACAAATGTCTGGAGCCGTCCCTGCTTAGCGATGCTTCTGGGTAGAGACAGCACCGCTCTGTCATTGTGAATGAACTTATTTTAGTATGTTATGAACGGAATTTCCGTTCTATTCGTATGTAACAGAAAGTGTTATACATCTGACCTGGGGTGAGATTGGGTTGGTATGGTCTTGCAAGTGCAAACTGAGCCGCTTGAACGGATGCCCACCAGAGCCGCACCCATACCATTTTCGGTTACAGGACTTTTATTAGTCAAGTAAAGCATCAATAATAACATCAGTTGTTGTTGAAGTTGCAACAGACACGCAGCATGCATAAAGCTAAAGGTCTGACTCAGAGAGTTTTCTGTTTTCAATGCTGTTGGTTTAGTGGTGACACAGCTGTAAGCTGTAGTTAGTAGCAGTAGTAGTGCTTCCATCATTTAAAATATATATAAGCACTTTAATTTGAAATATCTTGGGTTGTTTTGCATGCCACCATGTTTGGTGGGGCAGAATGGGCATTTAGGGGGGCATTGCCCCTGATGCCCACCGTAATTCACTCAGGATAGGTTTGAGGAATGCTCATATTTAATTTGGGCATAAACATAATCCCTGTGCAGCACAGGCGCACTACCATTCACCACACGGTTGAAGAGCTGCTTTGATATCAGATCAAAGCAGTTGCTAAACCAAGCGTCTGTCTTTGACCTAATCATAGACCTGAATGAAAAGTATAAAAGTAGAGCAACACAGACAACTTTGAACCCTGTATGATACATAACAACTAAACACCACTTGATTATACTTTAGAGTGGGCACAACAAGGGTATAAAATACAAGCTTGTTTTTTTGTTACGTATTCATAATATGAGAGATAGATTCTTATAAAAAAAAAGAAATCACACTCATGTGAAGTGTGATTCGTATACCTTTGAGATGAACATCATTTTGGCTTTTAGAAGCCTTATGTGTCAGAGTCCCAGTCATTGCACGTTCACACAATATTGTATTGTATAAAAATGACTGTGTGTAAGGAGGTAGAGCAATACCGTGTGTCGACGGTTCGAATCTTGGCCCCCTCCTGTCCTGTGTACACCTGTGTCGATGTGTCCTTTGGCAAGGCACTGAACTCCTAATGGCTCCTGGTGTGCTGGTTGGGATCCTGTTTGGCTCAGCGCCTTGGATAAAGACACATATAAATACATATGAATGAATGAATGAATGAATGAATGAATGAATGAATGAATGAATGAATGAATGAATGAATGAATGAATGAATGAATGAATGAATGCATTTATTTCAGACTCAGGGTCCATAGAGAAAAACAGACACAAATGACATAATACAATACACAGAACATTCAATAAAAGACAGTCCAAATGTACAGTTTAAAAACTTCACTTAAAAATTTCAGAAATTATAAATAGAGACGTTTAAGCCAGTGTTTTCTCAGGCTAGAAGAGTATCTAGTGTAACTTTTAGCAGGGTTATTTAAACTGACAATGATGCTATTCACAGACTCATCTAAGCGACACATGAATCTATACATTAAGTTCCGGAGAACAGCTTGAAAAGTATGGACTCTTGCACTCCTTGAGAGGGTTCCAGGTGGAACCAAATACACTCTCAAGAGTTCAAATATTCATCATGTGAATCAGCCCAAATGTATACAACTAGAGAATACAGTAGAAGATTAATGGTCATTTTGATCTGTATGTTTGACTGTTTTGTTTCCTCCGAAATCCAGCCTGTATTGTAAATAAAAAAAGAAGAAATCTCTGGGGTCTGGGGTCTGTGGTAGAGTTCTCAAACTCTGCCCGAACCCGAACAGGCCCGACCCGACATTTAGGGCCGGGTAGGGCCGAAAATCTATCCTAATCAATAGGGCCGGGTAGGGCCTAGGGCCGCATGAAAACATAATATATATTGAATTATTTTAATATAGTAAGAATAATAGTTATTTTCTGTATTTACCTATTATGAAGATGGTGCTGATTGCATTTCAATTTTAATCTGTGGTGAATTCTCAAATCTTGCCCAAACCCGACAGTTTAGGGCCGGGTAGGGCCTAAAATCCTAGGGCCTGAACTGTTAGGGCCGGGTAGGGCCGGGCCTTAATTTTCAGGCCCATTGAGATCTTTAGTCTGTGGGTCTAAAATGTCATCACATGGTTGTCCGTGGCTCAAATTCTGAATAAATAGTGGGCCCTGGTATGAAAAAGGTTGAAAACCCTTGATTGTTAGAACGCAGCCACTGGCTCCCTGCAGTGGATAAAGTAAACTTCTTGCTCGCCAGTGGGGGCGGGGCTAGGGCCTGTGACGTCACACAGTCACAAGCTGTCTATGAATTGGTTGGAGGAGTTAAAAGGGTTGTGGTCACATCACAGCTTTGATGATATACACTCTACACTCTTTAGACTCTGTAGTCTTTAAAGGAGTGTCTCACTTTTCACAAATATTGATTTGCACTTTTCATTCCCAAGGTCAGAGCAAAGCAAATGAGTACGGGGCGGCGCTGTTTTAAAATGCAACATTATGAATTGTTATTGTCTTTTTTTCGTCTTTTGGCCGATATGTTTGGTATTGTAGTTTGTGTGCAGGTGCTCTAGCCTTCTTCCCAGCACTTGGAGCGCTGCTGCTCGGCAGGGGCGGATCTAGGCGTGCATACATAGACGTCAAGGGGGGTTTGAGCACCCCCTAGTGGCCCTCTCTGGACCAACATGCCCTTTTTAAAAGAGCAAAAAGATGCTGAAATGCTGTTTTCTATGCGTTTTTAACCCCCCAAAACTCAATTTTCCGCTAGAGAGGGCTAGAGTGCCCTCCTGGTTACATTTGAGCACCTGCCCTTGAAACTCTCTGTGCACGCCAGTGCAGGGGCAGATCTAGGCATGGGCATGGGGGGGAGCAATGCCCCCCCTAAATGTCCTGACTGCCCCACGCAAAACAACCCAAGATATTTAAAATTTTTCATATTTAAACGATTTTGAAACCCTACTACTGCTATACTAACTAACTACAGCTGTGTCACCACTAAACCAACAGCATTTCATCATTGAAAACAGAAAACTCTCTGAGTCAGACCTTTAGCTTTATGCATGCTGCGTGTCTGTTGCAACTTCAACAACAACTGATGTTATTATTGATGCTTTACTTGACTAATAAAAGTCCTGTAACTGAAAATGGTATGGGTACGGCTTCATCACCCGTGGCGCGAATGAAGCCGCCCCCATACCAAATTTCTCTTGACCCCCCCCCCCCCCCCCCACCCCCCCCCCCCCCCCCAATTTGGGAAATGTTACATCCACCCCTGCTGCTGGGTAACATGATTGTTGTGGAATGGCAGAACGATGAAATGTGGGCACTAATGTATTTCTCTAACGGTGGTATTCTTCCTGTTGACTGCTTGAAATGTTGGTGGTGTAGGATTTTGAAATGTCTTCTACATCGATATCAGACAAATGTCTCTAAATCAGTGGTTTTCAACCATTTTGATACCAGGACCCACTATTTATTCACCACTTGAGCTATGGACCACCTTTTGATGACATTTTAGCCCCACAGACCACAAACTACAGATTGATTTTGCTTTTGTCCACAATACCAGGCAGGATTTCACAAACAAAACTGTTAAACATACAGATCAAAATGGTGATTAATCTTCTATTTTCTCTAGTTGTGTAGACGGGCTAGTTCAGATGATGACTATTTGAGAGCGTAATCATTTTTACGCTCTCAAAGAGTTACATCTGGTTAACCAACTTTCCATATTTAACTGAAACTCTCTCAAGGACCACTGGTGGTCCCCGGACCACTGGTTTAGTACCCTTTCACAGGCGAGTCAGAGTCAGCCAAAGGGCCGCATGATGCCCAGGTATGCTCTAGAGCAGGGGAGCCCAACAGTAGATCGGGATCTACGGTAGATCTCGGCCTGATCACGAGTAGATCTCGGGAGATGTGGGGGGGAAAGAAAAAAAATGGCTCTGCTGTCTGTGAATTATGCCAACAGTATTGTTCTGCAATGTGTAATGGACTGTTCTGCAACTTATAAACTGGACTGTTTATGACAAGTCTGTTGTACTTTATGCTTATATGGACATAAAGTAAAGTGGTAAAACAAAGTAGTGTTGTGTTGTTGTGAAATTACTGCAGGCTGGCAACGATGCGTGTGGTTTGAAATGTTGATATTGGACTGGTAGATCCCGGAGGGGTTGGCTGCTGAAAAGTAGATCTTGGGTCAAAAAAGGTTGGGCACCGCTGCTCTAGAGGGTCAAATAAATGAAGGGAAGAAGGTAGGGAACCACAGCAGGGCAGAGATCACGAGGAATATAGAATTGTATAAAATATTGCAGCCCATTATGCTGTAAAACATTCTCTTTGCTTCTCTATTTGCACCAGTTCTGTATCGGTACCGAGAAAGGTGCTCTCTTGTGTCTTGCGAGATCAAATTAATGATTCAGAATCATCTTAATAGACTATTTTTGTGTAATGGTTTGGTTTATGTGGCCCAGAGTCTTGTTGGAACAGCACAGTATTTTTATTACTATTTATTTTAAATTCAAACCCTAAATTATGACATTCAAATATTCTTTATATTTAAATATTCGAATATTCTTTCGAATATGAAATATTGGTTTGTAGCACTAATAGGAGAGAAAAGGGAAGAAAGATTGAAGGAAAGAGAGATGTAAAGAGAGTCAGTGAGTGCATGTGGGAGGATGTGAACACGATAAGTTAACACACAGTGAGAGGTGGTGAGAATCAGAGCTAGGCTGCAGGGGCGGATGTAACATTTCACAATGGGGGGGGGGGGGGGGGGGCAGGAGAAAATGGTATGGGGGTGGCTTCATTCATCAGTTACAGGACTTTTATTAGGCAGGCAAAGCATCAATAATAATATTGTTTTAATTTGCAACAGACACGCAGCATGCATAAAGCTAAAGGTCTGACTCAGAGAGTTAACTATAAGCACTTCAATTTGAAATACCGGTAGGCTATCTTGGGTTGATACCCATGCCTAGATCCTCCCCTGCTAGGCTGTGACCAGAGAGAGACTGAGAGAGAGAGAGAGAGAGAGAGAGAGAGAGAGAGAGAGAGAGAGAGAGAGAGAGAGGAGGGGGGGGGGACTGAGAGAGAGAGAGAGAGAGAGAGAGAGAGAGAGAGAGAGAGAGAGAGACAGACAGACAGACAGACAGACAGACAGACAGACAGACAGACAGAGAGAGCACGTGGGAGAGATAGTGTGGGAGAGAGTGAGAACAGGTTTTTAGTTGAGACAGAGGGAGGGAGGGAGGGAGGGAAGGAGAGAGGGAAGGAAGGGAGAGGAGAGGGAAGGAGGGAGGGAGGGAGGGGGAGTCAGGAGTGTCAGTGGAATGCTCAGGAGTGAGGAGGAGTGGTCATGTGACTCGCCCTGTGCTGAGGGGAAGCATGTCTAAAGGACTACAGGACTAGAGGAGAGGCTGTACTGCTACCAGGCTACAGCACAATCCATGCAGTAGAGAGAGGGTTCACTGATACCAGAGCACAGAGCGCTGCTGCTTGTACCGGGAGACACACACACACACACACACACACACACACACACACACACACACACACACACACACACACACACACACGCACGCACACACACACACACACACACACACACACACACACACACACACACACACACACACACACACACATGAGGAAGACGCCCCAGACATGGCCCAGAGACTGAGCCAGAGCCTGTACTGCCCAGATCAGCCTGTCAGAGCCAGGGAGGGACTGGTGAAGTCAGGTAAGAGCTGTCAGGTTGTTCAGTCGCAGGCATGGAGCACAGAGAGACTTTAAACTTTATCTTTTGTGGGTCGATGATGAATATTTTAACTCTTGAGAGTGTAAAAATGAAACCAAATGGACCATTTGGTTTCATTTTTACATTCTCGAGAGTTACATCTGGTTAACCAACTTTCCACAAAGAGACTTTAAACTTTATCTTTTGTGGGTTCGATGATGATGTTGTTGTTGTTGGTTTTCCTCTGAGGCAGTTATACAGGGGCGGATCTAGGCATGGGCATGGGGGGGGGGGGGCAATGCCCCCCTAAATGCCCTGTCTGCCCCACCAAACACGGCAGCATGCAAAACAACCCAAAGATATTTCAAATTAAAGTCGTTCTATTTAAAATGATGTGAAACACTACTACTGCTACTAACTAACTACAGCTGTGTCACCACTAAACCAACAGCATTTCATCATTGAAAACAGAAAACTCTCTGAGTCAGACCTTTAGCTTTGTGCATGCTGCGTGTCTGTTGCAACTTCAACAACAACTGCCGTTGTTATTCATTCTTACTTATGATTAATAAAAGTCCTGTAACTGAAAATGGTATGAAGCCGCCCCCATACCATTTTTAAGCTTTGTTTTATTAACAAGCTCATTAAATGTATTTAAAAGAAACTGAAACAGTAAACACATCACCAACTCATCTTATGTTTTCCCTTAAAGTAAACACCTTAATCTGTCTTTGGATATCATTCATTTGCACTAATTCACAACAGAGAATTTCCCCCCATACCATTTTCAGCTACAGGACTTTTATTAGTCAAGTAAAGCATCAATAATAACATCAGTTGCTGTTGAAGTTGCAACAGACACGCAGCATGCATAAAGCTAAAGGTCTGACTCAGAGAGTTTTCTGTTTTCAATGATGAAATGCTGTTGGTTTAGTGGTGACACAGCTGTAGTTAGTTAGTAGCAGTAGTACTGTTTCAAATCATTTTAAATAGGCACTTTAATTTGAAATATCTTGGGTTGTTTTGCATGCCATCGTGTTTGGTGGGGCAGACTGGGCATTTAGGGGGGGGGGGCGGCATTGCCCCCCATGCCCATGCCTAGATCCGCCCCTGGTTGCTGTGAACTGTGGGTTAATATTCCATGTCTGCTCTGAAAGTGGAGTTCAACATGAGTATGAAAAGGAGAGAACTATACAGTAACTCTGAGACAGAGAGGAGAGGAGGACGTTTTCCCACAACTCAAATCTCTGTAGTTTATTCTCTAGTTCAGGGGTTTTCAACCAGTGGTCCGGGGACCACCAGTGGTCCTTGAAACGATGAGAACTATACAGTGACTCTGAGACTGAGAGGAGGATGTTTCCCCACAACTCAAATCTCTGTAGTTCTCTCTCTAGTTGATGCACAGTATCTGTTTGTATTATAGAGTCACATATTACTTTACAACAACAACAACAACAACAACAACAACTGTGTAGTAGTTTTGGCTGCATCGTGTGCGTTTCTTTCATATGGAACACAAACTAAATGAGTATGAAATTATAATAGGCTACTTATAAAATGACACTGGATAGGACTGCATAGTAACACATTGATGACGAATAAGCCTTTCACCTTTTTGATAACTGTCCCATTTAAAGGAGAATTCCACTCATTTTCAACATTTTACTATGTCATTAATATACCTTCGAGATGTTGTTATATTATTAGAAAGTTACCCCCATTCTGTTTCCTAGAAGTGGAGGTCTGAAAAAAAAAAGAAACTGAAACACATCAAGTTGTGTTTCACCACGTTAGTGATTTTTTTCTCTCTATTTTTCTGACAGTGTACAAATGTACATTCTCACGAAAAAAAATGTTGTAAATGGGTGGCGTTCCCATTTAAGAGGTATACAGTTTAAGAAGTGTATGGTATCTGTACTACAATAAGCCAATAGTTACAGTAAACATGCTGAAAAGGGTTAATTCCTTTTAGAAGCTGTAAGTAAGGGGTTTTCAACAGGTGGTCCGGGGACCACCAGTGGTCCTTGAGAGGGTTCCAGGTGGTCCCCAGCTAAGTTCCTTAACCAGATGTAACTCTTGAGAGTGTAAAAATGAAACCAAATGGACCCGCAAGGGTCCATTTGGTTTCATGTTTACACTCTCAAGAGTTAAAATATTCATCATGTGAATTAGCCCAAGTCTACACAACTAGCGAATGTACTGTAGAAGATTAATGGTCATTTTGATCTGTATGTTTGACTGCTTCGTTTTTTTTTTTTTTTTGTTTTTCCAAATCCAGCCTGGAATTTTGGACAAAAGCAAACGATCTTTAGTTTTGGGTCTTCTGTGTGGATAAATTGTGATCAAGTGGTGGTCCGTGACTCAAATTCTGAATAAATAGTGGTCCCTGGGATGAAAAAGGTTGAAAACCACTGCAGTAAGCCAATAGTTACTGTAAACATGCTGAAAATGGTTAATGCCTTTTAGAAGCTGTAAGTCATGCAGCCTTGCTTCAGGCTGCAGCTCAATATAGATCCTAAATCAATACATCAATACGTTGCTCCGTGTCACAGTGGACTCTGTTCTGTAACACGGCTGGGGGCAGGGGCGGATGTAACATGTCCCATTTGGGGGGGGGGGGGGGCAAGAGAACATGTTGGAGGGGCAAGAGAAAATGCGGCTTCATCGCCCGTGTCGCTTTGCGCCACGGGCGATGAAGTCGGTTACAGGACTTTTATTAGTCAAGTAAATCATCAATAATATCATCAGTTGTTGATAAGTTGTTGAAAGGTCTGACTCAGAGAGTTTTCTGTTTTCAGTGATGAAATGCTGTTGGTTTAGTGGTGCCAAAATTGTAGTTAGTAGCAGTAGTAGTGTTTCACGTCATTTAAATATAAGCATTTTAATTTGAAATATCTTGGGTTGTTTTGCATGCCATCATGTTTGGTGGAGCAGACTGGGTATTTAGCGGGGCATTGCCCCCCCCCCCCCCATGCCCATGCCTAGATCCGCCCTGGCTGGGGGGGGGGGGGGGGGGGTATCTGGGTTTTCTTTAAAGCAAATAACAGCAATAATAACACAGACTTCAACCTCTCAGCCCTGAGCTCTCTCTCTCTCAAATAAGCACAACTGGTGCTTAATGTTTGAACAGTTATCAGCACACAGGTGTGTGTGTGTGTGTGTGTGTGTGTGTGTGTGTGTGTGTGTGTGTGTGTGTGTGTGTGTGTGTGTGTGTGCTGTACATGTTTCTACTCTACTGTGCTGTGCTGTGCTGTAGCCAGAAGTGTTGCCAACTGCCAAAATCCAAAATGCACTAGAATGCGCTAGATCATGGGTGTCAAACTCTTGGTGTCAAATTTGGCCCGTCGTGTAATTTCATTTGACCCTTGAGACATTATCAAATTAAAGTGGAAGACCACCATTTTCAACATTTTAATATGTCATTAATATACCTTAGAGATGTTGTGTGGACATGATAAAAAAAAAAAAAAAAAAAAAACTTTCCCAATTCTGTATTTCCTAAAAATGGAGGTCAGTAAAAATCATTAACATGGTGAAATACATCTGATGACATCACCAAGATGTATTCCACCATGCTAATGATTTTTCTTTCAGACCCATTTTTCCTGAGAGGGTACAAATGGAACCAAATGGACCCACTAGGGAATATGTTTATACTGTAATACACATTCTCTAGTTGTGTAGCAGGGGCGTTTTTGCCATTAAGCAGGCTAGGCAGTGACCTAGGGAGCCATGACGGGAGGGGCGTGATGGGAGGGGGCGATCACCACACATGGTTTACATCTGGTTAACCAACTGTCCATCATTTAGCCTTCATGGAGACCACTGGTTGAAAACCACTGTCTACCATAGGAGGAAAAATGGCAAAAATGCTGGGTTTTTATCTCTGGCGCCTGTCAATCAATTCCTCCCAAACTCATCAGCCAGCCAGAAAGCACTAGATTTTCCGCCAGGAGTTTTTCACTAATTTTGGCACTACGGCAACTTTGCGACAATTTTGCACAAAGTTGGCAAAACTGGTAGCCGGATTGTTGGTACTGTACTATTGAATGTTTTTCCGATCCCATGTAACTTAAGGACATCATGACACTTTATGGTACCCATATATATATACACATCCGCTTTTTTGCCACTTGCTTTATTGCTACCTGACAAGTTAAACAGGGACAGCGCTGATGAATTGGTTAGCAACAGTCAGTGTAGCTTTTCTCCAGTCAATGAAAGGTGCTGTTGTGTTGTGTTGTGTTGTGTTGTCATTATGTCCTTATCATGGTTTCCTTGGTTGTAACAGAACTGTAGTAACCTACATTTAAAAGTAGGACACATCGCTGCTCACTGGACCATGTTGTTTCTGCTCACTTAACACAAGCAGGACTGGGAATGCAAATACTCCTAAGACTGTAACTCTTGGGTCTGTGAGACCCATAAAAACCTCACCCATTCTCTCCTCACACCTCCATGCCCAGAGCAGCTCTATTGTTCCAGCTAATGGCTCATTTACATTCCAATTGAATTTCCAACCAAGAAGGACAAAGGTTGGAAAACAGGTTTTTAGTGCTTTGAGGATTAGTGGGGGAGGAGGGTGACGACGGGTCCACAGGACCCACAATGACCAGTCATGGAAGGTAGAATTGCTTCTAAATACATATTTAGAAATTAGATGAAAAGAAAAACAGAGATGACTTGAATTGCATATTTAGGAAAAAGTCATGGAAGGGGAACTTTTTCAGACCATCACAGGCAGAGAAAATCCACTTCAAAATCTTAACAACGGGTCCTCACGACCCGTTAGTCTTTCTAGTGTTAAAGGTAAAGGAGGCAACTTTTTAGCCAAAAAACAAAATAGATACTGTATATAGCTATAATTATGCTTTGCCTTTTTCCCCCTCTACGTTGCTTCTAGTTTGATGCTGCAGCTGTTTCCCTGCAGACAGACACTTGCTTTGTCCTGCAGACGGTCCAGAACTTTGTTGTTGTCAACAAATCGTGGAAACAAAATATTCATCGGGCCTCAGGGTAGGAGGTGTAATTTGTGAGGGGGAGGGGGGTTGTGTGGGGTGAGGCAGCGTTTTATCCAATCACAGCACAGCAGTCTCCATCAGATTGATAATGAGCCAATAGAGTGGAGGTGAGGTGGAGTTAGATTCTGGTTTTAAACTAATCTGTTTACAAACACAGTGTTTGTACACAGTAAAGTTGCCTTTACCTTTAACAACCAATCAATAACTTGTTAAAAACATTTTCCTGAAAATTCTAATTATATCGTTTTTAAGAAGCAGTGTAAAGATCAGATATTCAAGTTCACAGCAAGGCATCGCTTCATGTCATATTGTGAGCCTTTAGATCAGCTAAGAACTTTGTGACTCAGCGCTCTAAAGCAGCAGTGGGCAATTATTTCTCCCAAGGGGCCAAATGAGATACATAAAATATTGTGGAGGGCTAAGACTAAAGGCTGAACTAAAGGCTGCCTAATATTAATCTAATTTCAAGAAAAAAGTTGAAGTAAGACCAACCATTTTTTACACTCTCAAAGAGTTACATCTGGTTAACCAACTTTCCATATTTAACTGGAACTCTCTCAAGGACCACTGGTGGTCCCCGGACCACTGGTTTAAAACCCTTTCACAGGCCGGTCAGAGTCAGCCAAAGGGCCGCATTTGGCCCCCGGGCCGCATGATGCCCAGGTATGCTCTAATGTCTAATACTAAAACTAAAAGATGCCAGTGAGGGAAAAGGAATGTGAAGCTCTTTCCAACGCGTGGTGTTGTGATCAGAAACTCAGGTCCTCTCATTGAGTGCATTTAACAGGTTTATTTTGATGTTGCAGGATGGTAAGTGCATAAAAAAGAGCGGATGTTTTGGCTGTAACTTAAACAAAACTGGTGTTGAAAAATAAACCGAATAGAACTCAAAATAACAAACAAACAATACACAAACACACGGTTGAAAAGCTGTGTGTCTTCCCTCTAGCCTAGCCTGATTCCCTCCTGCTGTGCAGGGTGTGACATACCAAAATAGGCTGTGCCTGGTTAGGCCTGGCCCCACCCATCCCCAGGTTGTCAATTAATAAATCAATTAATCAATTATCAAATTGGCTACAACACTACTCACCCTTACAGTAGGTCTTCAAACAGTTCTAAATACAGCCCTATGACAACACAGGAAGCTGCTTACACTGATCACTCCAAGAACACACACACACACACACACACACACACACACACACACACACACACACACACACACACACACACACACACACACACACACACACACACACACACACACACACACACACACACACACACACACACACACACACACACACACACACACACACACACACACACACACACAGCATGTCACTCTATCCTCACCTGTGGTTTCATTGATTTTTGGGGACAATAACACGTGATCTCAGTGCGTTCTCCAGCCCTGCCAGCCTCCATCGGATGCACATCATCCAGTTACAAGCAGACATTACATTCTGCAGTGATCAGGCCTGGGTTTATCGTCGGACGCCAGAAATCAAATCACATTTCGGCTGCTGCAACACATCCATGCCGAAGGGGGGCTGTCCAGGGGCGGATCTAGGCATGGGCATGGGAGGGTCAATGCCCCCTCCCCCTAAATTCCGAGTCTGCCCCTGCATCAAACACGATGACATGCAAAACAACCCAACGTATTTCAAATGTAAGTGCTTATAATTAAAATGATGTGAAACACTACTACTGCTACTAACTAACTACAGCTGTGTCACCATGAAGCCGCACCCATACCATTCCCCCCCCCCCCCCCCAATTGTGAAAAGTTACATCCGCCCCTGGTCCCAGGGTACAGTATAACAGGAGGAAATGTGATCATGTTGCTCTGGTAATGGCACAGGATAATGCTCCATTCACTGAGATAATCCATTCATCCTGAGAGGAAAAAAAATCAAACGTACAGACAGAGCATTTCCTGATTTTTATGAAGTAATTGGGGCTCTATAGCTCTCATAATCAGATGTGTGCAGTGATGTGATTCTGCTGCGAACGCTGCTGTTTTCTCAGCCCATTTCTGTACTTGGAAGAATGGCCGTTGCATTGACTACTGTATGTACGCAAGGACCAAAATAACATATTCGTCGTGGAACATTGACCAATATTCACAATCTATTACAGGGGTTTTTAACCAGTGGTCCGGGGATCACCAGTGGTCCTTGAGAGGGTTCCAGGGGGTCCCCAGCTAGGTTGGATGACCAGATGTAACTCTTGAGAACGTAAAAAAATGAAACCAAATGGACCCTTGCGGGTCCATTTGGAACCAACAGCACCAACAGCATTTCATCATTGAAAACAGAAAACTCTCTGAGTCAGACCTTTAGCTTTATGCATGCTGCGTGTCTGTTGCAACTTCAACTACAACTGATGTTATTATTGTTGCTTTACTTGACTAATAAAAGTCCTGTAACTGAAAATGGTATGGGTGCGGCTTCATCGCCCGTGGCGCGAGGCGACACAGGCGATTAAGCCGCCCCCCAAACCATTTTCTCCTGCGGAAGTGTTACATCCGCCCGTGGCGGGAAATGTTACATCCATCCCTGTCAGTTCAGGTTCACCCATCACCACCCACCAGGCAAACCAGGCATACTTAATGAACTGGTAGAGTGGAAGCATAAAAAATGACAGTTTAACAAACACTATACACTTTTTGGGGGAAAAAAAAATCTTACTTTTCATATAACATTAATACCTGATGATCATGTATTAGGGTAGAAAAAAATCATGGCACTCCATCTTTAAGCAGAAAGATAAAGGGAGAACTTTTCGTGTTGTTTCTGACTGTTCAGACTGGTATTGTGAGTATAGTTAGAGAGTATTATGACAACAGGGCATTGTAAAGGAGCAACTAGCCCAGGAATTGACCCAGAATGCCACAGACACTGGGTGGAACAGCTTTTGTCGTCAGGTATGGCGTAGCCAGGTGGGGGTCATGTCTATGTTCCCTCAGCTCTATGTTCCCTCAGCTCTATGTTCCCTCAGCTCTATGTTCCCTCAGCTCTATGTTCCCTCAGCTCTATGTTCCCTCAGCTCTATGTTCCCTCAGCTCTATGTTCCCTCAGCTCTATGTTCCCTCAGCTCTATGTTCTCTCAGCTCTATGTTCCCTCATGCTTATGCACATGAAGGCAACTTTAATGTCATGTGGAGGTTTCGATTCATTTTTGGGGGTCCCCAGATGATGATGATTAATAATAATAATAATAATTTTAGTGCCTCCATTATACCGTATAGCTAGGTGTGCACCTTTTATGTCATTTCTCTACCGTTCTGGTGCTCACAGGAAGAGGGTGCGGATGTTACATTATACTAACAATGCATTCAAGTACAGGTAGTAAGCCACACACACACACACACACACACACACACACACACACACACACACACACACACACACACCACACACACACACACACACACACACACACACAACACACACACACACACACACACACACACTAGAGTTCTCAACGGGCCTGAATATTGAGGCCCAGCCCTAACTGGGCCCTAACTGATCAGGCCCAAAGCCCGGTCCGGCTCGACCAATTACCATAGTTTTTAGGCCCGACCTGGCCCTACAATGTTGGGTCGGGTCGGGCCTAGTCGGGTTTGGGTAGAATTTGAGCACTCTACACTGTGTAAAAGTGAAAATACCAATCAGCACCATCTTCATAAGAGGTAAATACACAGACAGACAGAACAGAACTAGTATTTTTATCACCATTCAAACTAATTCTAAAATAGGCATGCTTTCCTTTCCAGGATTTGAACATTTAAAAAAGAAAAAGAATCTTGAAAAAATATCTGTTTATTTTATCCACAAGCCCCATCCACCAGCTATATTCTATGGCTCTGGTTACAGGGAGACACACAGCTATGTCTCTGTAAAACCGTGCTCTACTAATTTTTATTTTTATTTTTTTCAATGAGAATTTTAGATCGTTTTGTAGTAATAATAAAAGATAAACATCCAGAGACTTTAGTTGTTTGTCTTATTTGCGCCGCCCTCGTTGTATAGAACGTATTTCCAACTCCAACTTGACTCTCTTCTCTCTCCGTCTGTTCTCTGTTGTTGCCAAGTATTTGGAGAGAAGTAAGCCAATAACGCCAAAAAGTCCAATAATATTGTATAGTTGAAAAATACTACTAGGCATCCGGGTTTTTATAGTTAACTAAAACTAACGAAAAAACGATAACTTTTTTCTTAAAGTAAAAAACTAGTAGGAAAAAAAAAACAATTAAAACTAAAGTAGAATGAAAAAGCCATAACTATAATAACCCTGCTAGGCACATGTACTGTATGTCTATAATTAATAGTATGCTGTGCAGGAATGCCAACAGTAGCCTACTACAGTTTAATTGTTATGGACATTGAGTACATTGGCCAATTTGCAGGTACTTACTCCACGTTTTTTTTTAGATAACCATCCCCACAGTCCATTGTTTGTATGCATGAATGGAACAACAACAATAATTGTGATGCATTATCATTATAAATACTATGTATCTAGGGTGATTTTTTGCCATTATTATACAATCACACATAGTAGTCACCAGAAACAGATGAGGATAATATCCAATAAAATGTTGGTTAACATGGACGGAAAACAAGCCAACAAGCCAACATGGCAACCCTTTGTCTGTTTCCTCTGAGAATAGTGACGTAGTTCCGGCTCTAAAAAACGCCACGAAGAAGAATCCAATGTTTTGATATTTTATACATGGATTTACTAACAGAACGTCGCTACTAATAGGTTATGTGGAATGCCACCTGGCTGTTATTTGAGCTCAAAATCACGCGAAGTCCGCGTTCTGTTGATGACGGCGGGCATCGCATATTTACAGAACTAGAGGCACTTATCAGATTACAACCGTTAGCATTTTAAGCTAATTAAGCTAACGGCCCGATCGCGGCCCGGAGGAATGAGGTAATAATGGTCAGAACTGTCATTACAGTTCACATTAATTCAATTATAACATGTTTACACTGCGTTTTAAGGTCTAACATTCACCTCATGTATGCTTTAGTATGAAACAACTAATAAAGTTGCTTCAGGTCATTTTTCACAGAAAATAAAAAATAAGAGAAAATCAAGTTTAGACCCCTCTACTGACAACTTCATTTCCCCGAGATGACTCAACGTGGGTGGGGTTTAGTCACATATGGTCAGACGGTTAAGGGAGACACAGCTATGTCTCTGTAAAACCGTGCTCTACTTTTTTTTTTTCTTTCTTTTTTTTCAATGAGAAAATGGTCAGTTGGTTGAGTCAGAGTGCAATTTTTTAAATCGGATCAATCAGAAAAATTGATTAACTAATTAACTCATTATTTTCAACAGCCTATATACGGTAACTACGAAAAAGTTGTCACATTTCCACAATTCCATTCAAAAACTTGAATTTAAATCATGAACATATATATATGTAAACACCTGCATGTGTTTCAAAACCTTACTATGAATAAAGACTACGCCACTCCCGATCACAGGGCGGGAGACCCAGAACCATATATATTACCAGGTAAGTGTCCAGTTTGAGTGGACAATGATAAGCAGTGGTCGGAGGTAGATAACAGTTTATTTTATCCAAAGCACATAGTATTGACATTTGATTTTAAAAGAGAAGTCACATTCACATGTCTCTGTAGTAGTTTATAGGTTTCTCCTAGACAGCTATGCTCTCTTAAGTATGGAAGACTGGGAAGGCACAAAGATAGCGTCTAAAAATATAAATGCAAACCATTTAAAAGCAAACTGCACTCTGAGCCAAATATACTTGGCGTTACCATTACAAATAAACACAGCAATCCGTTATTAAAAGGGCAAAAGCTACCACACCATGCAAATAAGATGACAGAAATCAAATGCACTTCCGCAGCATAACACTAACTCTAGGAGCAGGACAGTCTCCAAGGTCACCTAGTAAACCCTGTGTTGTAGGGACATGAGAGAATGTAAGGATTCACGCCACATAGGCTAGTCACGAATTAATACAATAAAATCGTAGCAGCATAGAGATAAAACAAATTAAAAGCAAACAAAAAAGGTCAAAAGAACAGCGGCTCGCAGTATGGGGCCCAATCTGTAATAAAACACACTCTTGGTTAGCCCCTTAGTGTTTGTCATGCAGCATTCCGACTACCACACAGAGTCTGATGCTGGACAAATGCTGGTAAAATGCATTAATTGTGCTTTACATTACTTTTATGTAAACGTACCCTAGTAGGTGTTCCAGGCACCCAGGATGATTAAACAGGCGGTACCAATATATGTATGTGGCCAGGCCACAGTCTGTATAAAAATACATAGTACGACACATTATAAAACATGGCTGGCATTTCAGTTCTGTTCAATATAATAGTAGTATTAAGGATACAGGCTACAAGGCCATCACAAAAGGAATGCTGCCTACCTCTAAGCTTGTGTGAGTGTGGGCTTACACACACGGAAACACAATAGGCCAGTAGTTTGTTTAAACGGCACACTCTGTATAGTACAAAAGAATAAAGATTTAAGTTTCATTTATATAAAAAAACCCAAACTGCTATATTGTCCTATACAGACACAAGCCTACCTCAGTATAGTAGTGTGCACACAGACACGCTCGTCTGATAGACGTGACTCGTAGTTTGGACAGCACGCCGTCTGTATAATATAGAAGCATAATGAGGACTCCTGTTTCATTCATAAAAACATGCTATGGTGCCGTGATATACGGACCTGGCGTACCTTTATATAGTGGCGTGTGCACGCACGTACACACATACACACAAACAGGAACACGTTAGACTTGGCTAGACTTCGTTCGCCACTTGGCTCTGCATCTAACAGTGGGACAGACGTGCTTTATAAATAACAGGGAAGTATCACAACTTGCATTAAAGTGTGTGCTGTCGCACTTGGAGGTAAGCATACCTGGCTTCTCACAGACGCACATATACTGCTGCTGCCTACAATGTCAGAGCTCCATTACGCCTAACAAAAGAAAGGGACGAGACGTAAGTATAATGGAGGTTGTCTACATATCAACTTTGAGACAGAACACGCTATTAATACGTCCAAGTGCTTACCTCGGTGCTCGAGCATACACACACACACACGCCAAACAGTGTGGCTGAATGAACTGACTGAGTCGGGACCGGAAACAGTCGGGTGAACGCCGCCTAACCTACTCTGCCCGGCGAGCTGCCTGATATGCTGTGCTGAGGGGGGCGGTGCTATGACACCTAACTGGTCTCTGACCCACTGGTTACATATAGATTCAGTGCACACAATTAAATGATTTCAAGGAGACCAGAACACATGATTTAGGCTGAAAACTTCAACACAGCCATCTTTTTAGAGTACCTTGTGCTTCGATATGTTCACAAGCTTCATGGAGATGCTAATTTTCCTATACAGCTTGATTTGGTACCTGCCCACAGAGCTAAAACTACTACGTTGTAGTAACTGCTGTACTGCTGTACAAAACTGGTCTTCCATAACATTCACCAGTGCCACAGGTTGATCACCTCCATGCCACGCCCCATTGAAATGAAATAATTTGTTCAAAAGTACCCCAGACCAAGTATTACTGCATAGATTAATATACTTTTAAGATAGTCAACATTTCTTGTTTAAAACATATTTTTTTAGTGGTCTAGTACAATATTCTAATTTTTGAAATCCTGTTTTGGTGGGTTTCATGAGCTGGAAGCCAAAATTCTGTAAAAAGTAATCACAAATAAATACTTGAAATCATCAATCATGCTGGTGCATGCAACGATCTGACCAACCATTGTTTTGTTCAAAATTACTAGCCCTGTATCTAACTCTCAGAGGTACTCTCAGGGATTTTGCACATGTTCCAACTAATGAGACTTAGGATCTCTGGGACTTTATTTATTAAACATTTTTATCTAATGAATTTGAAGCTTTGTAATTAGAAGCATTTTTATGGTCAATTAAAGCAGGTTGGTAGTGTGTGACTTTTTCTTAATCAAAACTGTGTCCACACTGCAACGTGTTATGTTGAGAGTGAGTTTTAGATATACCTGTAGTGTTAGTAATTTTTGGGAGGACAGAACAGTGGGGGTTTGGATCAATGGCAGCCCTTATTGGTTACTCTGATTGGCTTCTTCTCCCATTGCGTGCACCGGTTCGGTGGTGTCCACCCAGTATTCCGACCTCCCATAATTCTGAAAAAAGCCAAAAAATAAGAACTCCCATAGGTCCGACATTTTTTGGCATTATGAGAGGTCGGAATAATTACATGGGTGGTACCCCTGAAATCCGTCCAATGGAAAGGATTCTGGGTGCAAAATCTGTTTGCGATTAAAAACAGTTAATTGTTTTATTGTGTTAGTGTTCCTGTGATTAATTAATCTCAATAAATCAGTTATAGTCCCAGCACGACATACACGTTGTATTACATACTACTATTAAACTTGGTTGAGGGAACATAGAGCTGAGGGAACATAGAGCTGAGGGAACATAGAGCTGAGGGAACATAGAGCTGAGGGAACATAGAGCTGAGGGAACATAGAGCTGAGGGAACATAGAGCTGAGGGAACATAGAGCTGAGGGAACATAGAGCTGAGGGAACATAGAGCTGAGGGAACATAGTACTATTAAACTTGGTTGAGGGAACATAGAGCTGAGGGAACATAGAGCTGAGGGAACATAGAGCTGAGGGAACATAGAGCTGAGGGAACATAGAGCTGAGGGAACATAGACACGGTCCCGCCAGGTGTGGCCTAAGTCTTCTTATTGGCTGCATGGCAGTAAATCAAGCCTGGGGCCTTGTGGTAGAACAAAAGGCTATAGGTTACTACCAGACCTGGGCCTGGGCTTACCGAATAAATTACCCATAATAATTAAAATGTGAGAAAAAAAATCACCTGACCTCCCTAATTAAACATGTTAAAAACTGCACTCCCCTGCTTTGTTCATCATGAGTTGAAGCTTGATGACTGATCTGGTAGTATAGGCTTTTGGCCTACTACAAGGCCTCAGACCTGATTTGCTGCCATGCAGCCAATAAGAAGACTCATGCAATACCTGACAAAAGCTGTTTGAGAATTCCACCCACTGTTGGTTTGGTGACTATAGGTAATAATCCTGATTTGAGGATATGATAAACAGCAAGAAATTGTCAATCAACGAGTTCACGTGAGCTTGCAGATCTGCTATTTCCACTTTCCTTTTCAAATGAACTAAATGAATCCATTTGTCCAGTAATGACCTGCTAATACCAGGGTGGTCAGTGCAGGTGTTGAGGTGGTTAATGGTTAATCTGTGTCCCGACAGAAACCATTCACTGTGTAAACACTGTATACTGTATATAGTAATGGCCATACTATCTCAGATATGGTATCTCTCTGCTGTTGTCTAACAAAGCAGAAGACTTTGCATTTGAATCTAAAAGGCAAAGCAAGTTTATTTTTAAGCACTTTGTCAACAAAACTCATTTAAACTGGATTACAATCCTTGATAATCTCTGGGAGACGTTCTCAAACTCATACCATCAAGATGGAATGTGAAACTGCTTTGTACAATTGGGTCTCTATTCTCTAAAGCAGTGGTTTACCTTTTTCATACCGGAGACCACTATTTATTCAGAATTTGATCCACGGACCACCATTTGATGACATTTTAGCCCCACAGACCCCAAATAACTAAAGATTTTTTTTTTTGCTTTTGTCCACAATTCCAGGATGGATTTGGGAAACAAAACAGTCAAATATACAGATCAAAAATTACCATTAATCTTCTACATTCTCTAGTTGTGTAGACTTGGGGCTGATTCACATGATGAATATTTTAACTCTTGAGTGTGTAAACATGAAACTGGTTTGGTTTCATTTTTATGCTCTCAAAGAATTACATCTGATTAACTGACATTCCATCATTTAACCTGGGGACCACCTGGAATCCCCTCAGGGACCACTGGTGGTCCCCGAACCACTGGTTGAGAACCCCAACCTATACTACATATAGTTATGTCCGGGACTGAGATATTACAATGTAATTGATCAAAAACACTTCAGAGGAATTATTGTGTAGAACCTAGTCTTGGGCGGTATTGTTTTTTTTTAAAATATCAGTATTGATAACATTGATTAACTAACATTAATTAGTTAAAGCTAGGGAAGTGATTTCACTTTTGTCAGATATCACCCAAAAAATATTTTTTTTCTGTTAAAATGCTCTATTATAAGGTGTAGAAACCACATATGGAGTTTCCCCCTCCCCCACGTTAGCAGAGGAGCTAATAAAAGTTCCCCAGGTCACCACAATTCTCCTCCAATCAGGAGAGAGCAGCAGGTTCACATAGTGTAGCTACTGTTGGGGGCCCCTAGTGCACCAGGCTGGTACTACACCATGAATTTCAAATCACTTCCCCTACCTTTAATTAGCTCGATATTCGATATTACTGGTATTGACCATTAGATGGCAATGGTGTGCAATCAGAGTCAGACACGTTCCACCAGTCACCTAGTTCTCAGAATTGCGACATTGAGGGGTCAGAAACTGAGCGCTCTGCTGTTCAAGCAGCCTAAATAGGGACAAACTGGAGTTGGAAACACATTGTTTCCAAAAAGCCGAGCCCAAATAAGGGCTATTTTAGGCATGTGTGTAACATGAAAATTGTTTGTATAGTTACAATTGAAAGTCTCATTGCTCATATTTTAATAGAATACAGTATAATGTCGGTATTTGATGATATTCGCATTCGGTATACGATATTTTTAATGACCCAACGATATTACTCGGTATTGATTTCCAATATTGTGATAAACAGTAATACCGGTATATAGGTCATTTTGACCTGTATGTTCCAGGCGAGCATCTAGCACATTCTAGTGCATTTTGGAAGTGCCACTAGTGTATTTTGGATCTTGGCAGTTGGCAACACTGCCTACAGCAGCACAAGCGGAGCGCCCTGGCGCACAGGAGTGAACGGGAATATGGCAAACACTAGTTTGCCTGGCCTGGGCCTGGCACCCTGGCCTACCCTCGACTTAAAAAAAAAAAAAAGAAAAAAACTGTCCAGGCCACTAGGTGGCGCAGGCCACCGGGAAAACTCCCTGTACTCCAGATGGCCAATCCACCCCTGCATCAGACCATATTAAGAGTTACTGTAGCACCTACACACATACTAGAGCCAACATCAATCCACTGTAAGCTGCTTTACATCTATCACCATTCATAAGCCTCAAAATGAAGCCTATTTTAATAGAGTAAGCACAGTGGGCAGTGTGGGATGAAGATTAGTGTATAAGTTATGAGTATCCAAGTCACTTTGTCCCTCACTTTCCCTGGTTGAGTTCACTACCGGTAGTGTTGTAGTGGGACTTTTAAAAGTGGGGGGACGCCTCTTAAAGGGGAATTCCACCCATATAAAATATTGTTTTGGAAAATGTAGCCGCCTCCAAGTTTGAGCACGCCCACCCAAATGAATAAAACAATATTTTAAAAATAAATGAAAACTGTAGATGCAATTCCACGGCCCTCTCACGTATTAGGAGGACAATATCAGTCACCAGAAAAAAAAGATTGGTTGTTTTCGAATAATCTGTCATGGATAAAATGGAGTTTTAAGTTATAATGGGTATATAGGAAGGAGCTGGAGGTGCTAAAATGAATATCACATATCTAAATAGTGAATGGAGTAACTTATAAACTGTCTGGTGTGTTCACATGAGACTGAGTAGACCACACCAGGGCAACATGCGGCCCGGGGGCCAAATGCGGGCCTTTGACTGACTCTGACCGGCCCGGGGACCACCAGTGGTCCTTGAGAGAGTTCCAGTTAAATATGGAGAGTTGGTTAACCAGATGTAACTCTTTGAGAGTGTAAAAATGAAACCAAATGGACCCTTGCGGGTCTATTTGGTTTCATGTTTACGCTCTCAAGAGTTAAAATATTCATCTGAATTACCTAAAATCTACACAATCAGATAATGTAAAAGAATGGTCATTTTTTATGTATGTTTGCCTGTTTTGTTTCCCAAATTAAGCCTGGTATTGTGAACAAAAACAAAATAAATCTTTTTGGGGTCTGTGGGGCTAAAATGTCATCAAATGTTGGTCCTCTGTGGCTCAAATATTGAATAAATAGAGGGCCCCGGTTTGTTCTTACTCTTACTTTCGTCTTGAAAGTAAAATTAAATTAATACTACGCAAACTTTAGTCCAGCCTTTAGTCTTGGCTTCTCCACAGTATTTTATGTATCTCATGTGGCCCCTTGGGAAAAATAATCGCCCACCCCTGGAGTAGACCATAAAATGACGAAAAGATTATTTGAAAGTGGAATACCCCTTGGTGATTCAGGCCTGTTCCTGTCCAAGCCTAGTATTGTGTGACAGTCACTCCTTCTGCACTTTCTTTTCTGTCTCTCCTTAAACTATGCTGGTGGAAATTCTAAAAATAAATAAAGAACAATCACACCCATGTGAAGTAAGTGGTGCAACTCATCGTGAGGGTCCCAAGACCCCACAAGTTACAAGTTAAACATGAAACCAAATGGACCCACGATTAAAGGTCCATTTGGTTTCATGTTTACGCTCTCAAGAGTTATAATATTCATCATCATTTTACTTATACCCCAAGTCTACACACAACCAGAGAATGTGGAAGATTCACAAATCCAGGAATCCTGGAATTGGGGTCTGTCTTTGGGGCTAAAATGTCATCAAATGCTGGTCTCAAATGCTGAGTAATGTAAGTGGTAGGCCCTGGTATCAATAAGGTTGATAACCAACCCCTGATTTATGACGATGCAAAACCCTGCGAATCAAAAAGCATTCCTTCACTGCTGCAACATGAGTTTACTTTCTTTCCCATGTATCCAAGGAGATCCTTCTCTCTACTCCATTAATCCTGTCACCACACATCCTGTCCCGTGACGGACCCTGATTGAGAAGTGGCGACCAGCCAATGAGCAGCCAATGAGCAGCGGGCCCTTTTTCTGAAATATGTCTCACTCTGGTGTCGCTGTAGAAAGGGTCTGGTTGACCCCGACACAGGTTTTTTTTCAGCAGTTCATGGCTGGGATCAGGTGCCCATTAATCTGGTCATTCTATTCGATCACACGCACTACGACACGCACACACACACACACACACACACACACACACACACACACACACACACAGTGTGTGTGTGTGTGCTTGCGTGTGACCGCACGTGCATGCAAACCATGCAATCTCTGCATCATCTTTGGCTTTCTGAATAACATGCAGCATTTTGTTTTCAGGGGTGGGTCTAGGCATAGGCATTATGGGGGACAATGGCCCCCTAAATGCCCAGTCTGCCCCACCAAACACGATCATGATGGCATGATGACATGCAAAGCAAAGCAGCCCAAGATATGTGCAATGGTGTCTTCACTTTGTATTTAGGGTTTCTTCCTGAGGGCTGAACCTTTCCAGTCAAACGTGCCAATGAAAAAACTGTAATTTAGTGACATCACATCATCAGCCCCTCCCCTATTAAACTCCTCCCCCTTTACCATACAACTAAAGCTGTGGGCGTGGCTTCAGTTTAGGTATATCTCCACCCACCAGGCAAACCAGGCATACTTAATGAGCTGGTGAGGCTGCCTACATAAAACATCATTTTAACATTTACTGTACGCTTAAAAAAAAAATATATATATAAAAGATACATGATGATCATGTTTTAGGGTGGAAAAAATCATGGCACTCCATCTTTAAATGTGTGAACTTCTCTGTGAGCAGATGACCCCGGCGTTATGCCGATCAGTAATTGGCATTTTAAAAGCCCACACGCGTTTGATGAGCGTGCGAAAACAAAACAGAGGCTATTATTTCCATTAGGCCTGTGTGCTGTGATAGCCTTTTACAATTCACTGTGGACTGACTCTCATCTAATACTCACACTATCAGAGGGTAGATCCAATTGTCCATGGACTATTATTTATGAGTGTTAATGTACCTTATATCTTCATTATAAATTATGCAGAATTCGATGTGTGCCCTAACAGCTCACAGCATTATCCTGAGAACTCTTCGACTAATCAATGTGAAACTGGCTGTGTGGATCCGAGGCAGTGACCCAGTCTGAACCGTCATATTGTCCTTTGTCTAGAACAGAGGTTTTCAACCAGTGGTCCGGGGACCACCGGTGGTCCTTGAGAGGGTTCCAGGTGGTCCCCAGCTGAATGATGGACAGTTGGTATTACCAAATGGACTCATACATCTGTAACTCTTGAGACTGTAAAATGAATTCATTTGAAAGTGTGAAATGTATTCATTTTACACTCTCTCAAGAGTTAAAGAGTGAAAAATAAACATCTGAGTCTACGCAATTAAAATGTAGAGGAATTATTTATTGACCAACGTTTTGCCAGTTATCTCTCCTAAATTGTGGACACAAGCGTGTTTCCAAGAAATGGAGGTCTGAAGAAAACCACTAACATTTTTTTAGACGCTTCTTTTTGTACAGTCTCAGAAAAAAAATGAAAATGGGTGGAATTCCCCTTTAAGTGCATATCACTGAGGACCAATGGAGTGATGTGTATAGTCAGTCAGACTTCACTGGACTCCAACTATTACATTTAGTTTTCAGTTTTGATCATATTTTAGTCATCTGACTTTTTTATTGCGAGATTTAATCCACTGTTGATTTTGTTGAGTAAAAAGCATTTTGGCAGACCGTTATAGGGGAGAGGAAGACCTCGCCTCATGAATCATCGCTTTAGGTCTGTGGTTTGCTTTGAAAATATAGAACTGATTGAAAAAAAAAAAAAAAAAAAAAACGCAGGACAAAACATCATTGGACCCTCAAACTGTCTGCTAAAACAACCAACTCCGCTACCTGTGTAAAGTTAGAAAAAAATAATAATTTCCTGAAATCACTTTATGTACCGTATTTTCCGCACTATAAGGCGCACCTTCAATGAATGGCCTATTTTAGAACCGTTTTCATATATAAGGCACACTGGATTATAAGGCGCACTCTTGTTTTTTGAGAAAATTAAAGGCTTTTAAGAGTGCCTTATAGTCCGGAAAATACTGAAAATACTGCTAGATATATTTCTCTGTAGGACTATATCTGCACTGTGTTTCATAACTGCTGTACTGCCATGACAACTATATTACACCCACAGTATCAATAAGGCTCTCCATCTGTCTGTCTGTCTCTCTGCCTGCCAGCACTTCACTTATGTAACTCACTCACAAACACTCACAGAAACACTCATAGAAAAGGTCATTGACGCGACCTGCACGACTCCACGCTTTGTGGAGTGGTTAATTTGTAACTCATGAATATTCTGAGAATCCGTGAGACGTGGGTTTAGAATGTTTAAACACGTTCCATCCCTATTGGGCATGTTGTGTGGAAAATGTTCACAGATTTTCCTCTAAGTATTTTGTGATTTTTGTCACAACGCAAGGCAGAGATGAAAGCAAACAAATCATGGAATGTACAGTACAGATTACTGGTGATTAGGGGATCAAAATATATATATATATTTTTTTTTTTATAATCAAAGTATATTGTTATATAAACAGAAAAATATCATACTTTTTGAGAATCTGGCTATGCACATTTTTTTGATGACTGGTATGGCCGTTTTTAGTAAACATGGCAAGGCACAAACACAACATAACAGTCACCCATGATGTAGCGATTATTACGGTTCATTCTTACGTACAGAAGAAAGTGGCGTAAACAAAAAGGAATCGTTTCCTTCCTTCCCTCCAGTTGTCAGAAAGCAAACAGAGCAGATGAGAGGCTTACTGCTCAGCTCCTGGACAACTAATGAGTGCAAACAAACCATCAGCAGCACCGTCAGTGTTCTGTCTGTCCCAGAGAGAGTCCAGAGACACACCCCCCATCCATGCCCATATGGGGGGTGACTGACGGGCAGTGATGCTGTTGGTTTAGTGGTGACACAGCTGTAGTTAGTTAGTAGCAGTAGTAGTGCTATAAATCATTTTAATTATAAGCACTCAATTTGCAATCTCTTTGAAATTTGGGTTGTTTTGCATGCCATCATGTTCGGTGGGGCACCCCCCCCCATGCCCATACCTAGATCCGGCCCTGCTCCAGTACCTCAGGGAACAGCAGCTCACCTCTGTTGTGACTAATTAGCTGTTTTCTGTGATCGCTGGCTGTCAGGTTGTTTGTGTACGCTTCGCCGCATTTAACGTTTGAATGACTGCCTTCCTCAGCAGGCTTGGACTACTGAGGAACCCCTATTCCATTAGAACTTCACCTACCATTGACATTTTTAAATCGAGGCTCAAAACCTTGTTGTTCTCCCAGGCATTTGATTGCCCATGATATTTTGCTTCACTGTTATGCCACTTCTATTATGCTTTTATTGTTTTGCCTTTTTACTGTTTGCTTTCACTGTCTTTATTATCCACACTTTGATGTGTGCAATTCTCCCTTGTACAGCACTTTGGTACAATGAAAATTGTTTTTAAATGTGCTTTATAAATAAATGTGATTTGATTTGATTTGATACTGTAACTCCCTCCTTACTGGTCCCGTGATGCGTCACGGGCGATGAAGCCGCCCTCATGCCATTTTCATTTAAATTGTTTAGTTCTGTGACCCACAAGATATATATCTTGTACAGGACTTTTATTAGTCAAGTAAAGCAACAATACGAACATCAGTTGTTGTTGAAGTTGCAACAGACACGCAGCATGCATAAAGCTACATGACACTTACATACATGACATTTGCTTTGGCAATGTAAACGAGTGAATTGGATTGAATTGAAAATTGAATAAAGCTAAAGGTCTGACTGAGTTTTCTGTTTTCAGTTGATGGTGTTTGTTTAATGGTGAGAGAATTGTAGCTAGTTAGTTGTGTATTTTGTAATTTGCGTTGTTTGCATTCATCATGTTTGGTGGGGCAGTCAAGGCAGCCTGCTTGGTCTTTAACCAGCCAAAATTCTCACGTCACTCCCTTTCTCTTCTCTCTCCATTGCACCCACAGAGTTCAAAACTCTCACGCTTGCATTCAAAGCAACCAAAGGTTTGACTCCACCATACCTCACTGGTCTCATAAAACCCTACAAGCCCTCCTGTGCACTCTGATCAGCCGACACTGGGAAGCTGGCAGTACCCTGCTAAAAACACCTGGACAACGCTCCACTCACCCCAAGCTCTTCTCCCTCCTGGACCCAAAACTATGGATTGAACTTCTCACTGCAGTCAGAACCACAGACTCACTCCCTATCTAAACTATGGAATGAACTTCCCACTGCAGTCAGAACCACAGACTCACTCCCTATCTAAACTATGGAATGAACTTCCCACTGCAGTCAGAACCACAGACTCACTCCCTATCTAAACTATGGAATCAACTTCCCACTGCAGTCAGAACCACAGACTCACTCCCTATCTAAACTATGGAATGAACTTCCCATTTTCCAAAACAATATTTTAAAAATTAATGAAAACTGTAAATGAAATTACACAGCCTTTTCACGTATTAGGAGGACAATATCAGTCACCAGAAAAAAAGATGGATTGTTTTCAAATAATCTGTCATGGTTAAAATGGAGTTTTAAGTTATAATGGGTTTGTATAGGAAGGAGCTGGAGACGCTAAAATGAACATCAAATATCTAAATACTGAATGGAGTAACTTATAAACTGCCTGGGGTGTTCACATGCGACTGAGTAGACCATGGGTGTCAAACTCTGGCCCGCGGGCCAAATATGGATGGGAATTTGGGGAAATTTTGGGAAAATAGGTGGAATTCCCCTTTAAAAGGTTAGTTCGTTCAAACTTGGCCCGCGGCTCTGTTCAGTTTTAAATTTCGGCCCACTCTGTATCTGAGTCTGACACTCCTGGAGTAGACCATTTTTTTTAAAGTGGAATATCCCTTTAACCGTCTCCCTTTGCACCCACCAGCCTCGGCCTACGCTGAGCTCCAGGCGGAGCATCATGAGGGTGGATGCAGGGTGGACCGTGTCAGGAGCCTTCCTGCCCCTCAAGGCTCCAGCTTCGTCCCGCAGCCGGATTACATGGACCACGAGGAAGAGCAGGACCTCATCAAGCCCAAAAAGCTGGTTAATCCTGTCAAAGCCTCCAAAAGCCACCAGGACCTCCACCGAGAACTTCTGATGAACCAGAAGAGGTAGGACTGTGTGTGAACGGCTGCATGCTTCCTGTTTAAACAAGAGACACTTTGCCTTTCCTCAAACCAGGGACAGATGTAAACATTTCCCATTTGGGGGGGGGGGGGGGGGGGGGGGGCAGGAGAAAATGGTATGGGGGCGGCTTCATCGCCCGTGACGCTTCGTGCGGCGATGAAGCCGCCCCCATACCATTTTTGGTTGCAGGACTTTTATTAGTCAAGTAAAGCATCAATAATAACATCAGTTGTTGTTGAAGTTGCAACAGACACGCAGCATGCATAAAGCTAAAGGTCTGACTCAGAGAGTTTTCTGTTTTCAATGATGAAATGCTGTTGGTTTAGTAGTGACTAGAGTTCTCAAACTCTGCCCGAACTCGACCAGGCCCGACCCGACATTTTAGGGTCGGGCTCGGGCCTAAAATGTATACAGATCAGTAGGGTCGGATCGGGCCTAGGGCTCCATGAAAAAAGCAATATATATTGAATTATTTTATTATGATAAAAATAATAGTTCTGTTTGTCTGTCTGTGTATTTACCTCTCATGAAGATGGTGCAGATTAGCATTTTCACTTTTACTCAGTGTAGATTGCTCAAATTCTACCCAAACCTGACCAGGCCCGACCCGAACCGACATTGTAGGGCCGGGTCAGGCCTAAAAACTATGCTAATTGGTCGGGCTGGGCCGGGCTTTGGGCCTGATCAGTTAGGGCCGGGCCTCAATTTTCAGGCCCGTTGAGAACTCTAGTGCACGCTTCCTGTTTAAACAAGAGACACTTTGCCTCTCCTCAAACCCAGGGGCGGATGTAACATTTCCCATTTGTGGGGGCAGGAGAAAATGGTATTTTTGGTTACACGACTTTTATTATGCAATAAAGCATCAATAATAACATCAGTTGTTGTTGAAGTTGCAACAGACACGCAGCATGCATAAAGCTAAAGGTCTGACTCAGAGAGTTTTCTGTTTTCAATGATGAAATGCTGTTGGTTTAGTTGTGACACAGCTGTAGTTAGTTAGTAGCAGTAGTAGTGTTTCACATCAGTTTAAATATAAGCACTTTGATTTGAAATATCTGGGGTTGTTCTGCATGCCATTGTGTTAGGTGAGGCAGTTCAGGGCATTTTTAGGGCCGCAGTACCCCCCCCCCCCCAAGCCCATGCCTACATCCGCCCTGCTCAAACCTCACCATATACCAGTAGGAGTCGTTTAACCTATTCTGTGTGTGTGTGTGTGTGTGTGTGTGTGTGTGTGTGTGTGTGTGTGTGTGTGTGTGTGTGTGTGTGTGTGTGTGTGTGTGTGTGTGTGTGTGTGTGTGTGTGTGTGTGTGTGTGTGTGTGTGTCATTAGCTTATAGGTGATCTCTGTCAAAACAAAAAATGTAGAACTTTAGTAAAAAATTGGAACTACTGAAGACCCATCAGTAGGCTTGCACTTTGTTTCTTTGGGGCCCATTTTCAGGCGCACCAGTTGAAAGACGCTAGTATTAGCCAAAACATGGAACAGACGATCGACAAAAGTGGGATGTAAGATTACTCCTAACGTAGCCTGGCTTAACCTGGCACAACAGACACCCTCACAGTTACAGTACAGTGGTTCTCAACCTTCTTATACCAAAAATATCTGGCTCTCCAAGTCCCATACATAATAACTCATGATGTTAAAATCCAGGAGCGTAGGCCTGCCATTTAACAGTGAACACAGGATGGAAATTTAATTAATTCCTCTGTTTCTTTTCTCATTCCTAAACCAATAATGTTTAATCACTGATCCGCACGACTGATGATATTTCTGATATGATTAAACTGTTCTCAGATCTTGTATTAGCGGCTACGGTGTGCTGTCATGCCCATTTCAGCATGGTTGAAAGGACCGTTTCAAACAACAGCTTAGTCAGAACAACTACCTGGAATTCAGGGCTGCCCAAAAGGGAGATGGTGATCTACCAGTAGATCACACAGACCTTGCAGGTAGATCACATGACAGTCGCCTAAAATGTTTAGATGTGTGACTCTTGAGAGCGTATAAAATGAAACCAAATGGACCCTTACGGGTCCATTTGGTTTCATTTTACCGCTCTCAAGAGTTAATTTATGTTTAAACATCTGAATTACGTAATTTCAAGAGTCCACACAATTAGAAAATAGAGAATAATTGTTATTTTGACCAATTCTCCTTTCAGTTCTTCTTTCCCAATTGTGGACAAAAACGTGAAAGTTATTAGCTTTGGGTGCAAGAAATTAAACTCAACATCACAAACTGTCAACTCCAAACAACGAAAACTGTTTTCAAACGTCAGTAGTAGCATATACAGGAAAACCTTCCAATTCTCCCCCAGTGCATTATTCTTAACCACTATAACAGCAAGTAACACCATCACCACTATTTCAAAGACAAACTTTTTTTTGTGTGACACAGCTGTAGTTACCGGTAGTTAGTAGCAGTAGTAGTGTTTCAAATCATTTTAAATATAAGCACTTTAATTTGAAATATCTTGGGTTGTTTTTGCATGGCATCATGTTTGGGAGGGCAGACTGGGTATTTAGGGGGCATTGCCCCCCCATGCCTAGATCCGCCCCTGACCCATGACATTGTGGGAGGTAGGACTGTGTTGTGAAAAGAAAGGATGCTTTTAATATGATTACACCTACTCACTTCATCTCTGCTCTAGCATGTATTGATCATGTTACATAGAGAGCATTGATTTAGGAAACGGAGAAGCCATATCTTTGATCCTGATCCTGAAACTATTTATAGAAAGAAAGAAAGAAAGAAAGAAAGAAAGAAAGAAAGAAAGAAAGAAAGAAAGAAAGAAAGAAGAAAGAAAGAAAGAAAGAAAGAAAGAAAGAAAGAAAGAAAGAAAGAAAGAAAGAAAGAAAGAAAGAAAGAAAGAAAGAAAGAAAGAAAGAAAGAAAGAAAGAAAGAAAAAAGAAAGAAAGAAGAACTTACATATTATCAAGCATATCAACAAATGACCCTATTGTTAATCTTATGGATGTCCTTCAGAAAGAAAGAAAGATAGAAAATGACCATGTGAAAGAAATGTCAATACAAAGGGGCTCTGGGTTCAGATGTCAGTGCGGTTTGACAGGAGAAACAAGAGCCAGGGATATATCTGTAAGACCAGGGGGTCCCCACAGACCCAGGGATATATCTGTAAGACCAGGGGGTCCCCAGAGAACCAGATGGATATCTGTGAGGGCTGCGTAAGACCACGGGCCACTGTAACCTAGGGCAGGGGTCACTGGTGGTCCTTGAGACAGACCTTTACAAGGACGGTATGTCTACACAAGTGAAGAACGACTAGCAGTATAAGGTATATATATGGTAAGATGTATACAGTATATGGTAACTTTTGAGGGCTTACTTTTTGATCAAGATTAGATCATGTTAGTAGTAAGACAAGCTGCCTACAGTTTGCTCAGTTTAAGCTCAGAAGAGATAAATGAGACCAAGCTGAAATCTTGCTATATGTGTATATATAGCAAGATTTCAGCTTCGTCTCATTTATCTCTCAAATCCATCTGTAACAGCCAATGGAGAGACTTCAGCTTTGCCTCGTTTATGGATCCTAGTATTAATCTTAGGAGCCATAAAGAGGCAGAGGTGAGAAGAGCTGAGAAGCAGTTTTTTTTTCCCTCTGAAGTTCACTTTTTACAGCTGCTTCCATTCTCATTAATAACAAGACTGCCATCTTCTGGAGAAATGACCACACTGCACCCGAATAGCAGACTTCTTCAATAAGCTTCAATAAGCCCTGATGAACAGAGAGACAGCCTAGTCTACACACAACATGATGTCTTCCAAATGGACTAGTGGGTCCATTTGGTTCCATGTGTACCCTCTCAGGAAAAAGGGGTCTGAAAGAAAAATCATCAACATGGTGAAATATATCTTGATGATGTCATCAGTTGAATTTCACCATGTTAATGATTTTATTTTATCATGTCCACATACACAACATCTCTAAGGTACTGTATATTAATGACATGTTAAAATGTTGAAAATGGGTGGAGTTCCCCTTTTAAGTCAAAGACGTGAATAGGTAGTAGCACTGCGGTTCCAGTCTAACCTGTGAGCGGTGGTCCTGGTTTGGGATGTGCATCAGTTCAGGGGCGGATCTAGGCATGGGCGTGGGGGGGGCAATGCCCCCCCTAAATGCCCAGACTGCCCCACCAAACACGATGGCATGATGCAAAACAACCCTAGATACACAAGAAGTTAAAGTGCTTCTATTTAAAATGATGTGAAACACTACTACTGCTACTAACTAACTACAGCTGTGTCACCACTAAACCAACAGCATTTCATCATTGAAAACAGAAAACTCTCTGAGTCAGACCTTTAGCTTTATGCCGCAGTCTTAAAACACACCTCTTCAGACTCCATCTCAGCCCATAGCACTTGTATTACATACCAACCCACAGTACTTGCTGCAATGACTTATATAGGTTGCCTAATGTATTACAATGTTTTAGCGCTTCAATGTATGTTGTAAAATGTATTGTAAATCCAGATTAAATTGTAAACTTTTCACCATTGTAAGTCGCTCTGGATTAAGAGCGTCTGCTAAATGCCTAGATTGTAAATGGTATGCATGCTGCGTGTCTGTTGCGACTTCAACAACAACTGACGTTATTATTGATGCTTAATTGCGTAATAAAAGTCCTGTAACTTTCGCGCCACGGGCGATGAAGCCGCACCCATACCATTTTCTCTTGCCCCTCCAACATGTTCTCTTGGCCACTAGGCCTGGACAGTTTTTTTTTTAAGTCCAGTGCAGGCCAGGGTGCCAGGCCCAGGCCAGGCAAACTAGTGTGCTCGCGCTGCCTACTGCCAAGATCCAAAATGCACTAGTGGCACTTCCAAAATGCACTAGAATGCGCTAGCATCTAGCGGCTAGATGCTAGCCTGGAACATACAGATCAAAATGACCATTAATCTTCTACGTTCTCTAGTTGTTGTTAATTCACATGATGAATATTTTAACTCTTGAGGGTGTAAAAATGAAACCAAATGGACCCGCAAGGGTCCATTTGGTTTCATTTTTAGGCTCTCAAAGAGTTACATGTGGTTAACCAGCATGTGCTGCAGCGCTTTGTGATGTGGTTCCTACAGGGGTGGTGGTGCTGTGGAGACCAAACCAGAGCTGCAGCGCGTGCTGCAGCGCGTGCTGCAGCAGTCTAACCTGTGATGTGGTTCCTACAGGGGTGGTGGTGCTGTGGAGACCAAACCAGAGCTGCAGCGCGTGCTGCAGCGCGTGCTGCAGCGCGTGCTGCAGCTCTCTAACCTGTGATGTGGTTCCTACAGGGGTGGTGGTGCTGTGGAGACCAAACCAGAGCTGCAGCGCGTGCTGCAGCGCGTGCTGCAGCTCTCTAACCTGTGATGTGGTTCCTACAGGGGTGGTGGTGCTGTGGAGACCAAACCAGAGCTGCAGCGCGTGCTGCAGCGCGTGCTGCAGCTCTCTAACCTGTGATGTGGTTCCTACAGGGGCGGTGGTGCAGTGGAGACCAAACCAGAGCTGCAGCGCGTGCTGCAGCGCGTGCTGCAGCAGTATAACCTGTGATGTGGTTCCTACAGGGGTGGTGGTGCAGTGGAGACCAAACCAGAGCTGCAGCGCGTGCTGCAGCTCTCTAACCTGTGATGTGTGTGCTACAGGGGTGGTGGTGCTGTGGAGACCAAACCAGAGCTGCAGCGCGTGCTGCAGCGCGTGCTGCAGCTCTCTAACCTGTGATGTGTGTCCTACAGGGGTGGAGGTGCTGTGGAGACCAAACCAGAGCTGCAGCGCGTGCTGCAGCGCGTGCTGCAGCTCTCTAACCTGTGATGTGGTTCCTACAGGGGTGGTGGTGCAGTGGAGACCAAACCAGAGCTGCAGCGCGTGCTGCAGCTCTCTAACCTGTGATGTGGTTCCTACAGGGGCGGCGGTGCAGTAGAGACCAAACCGGAGCTGCAGCGCGTGCTGCAGCTCTCTAACCTGTGATGTGGTTCCTACAGGGGTGGTGGTGCAGTGGAGACCAAACCAGAGCTGCAGCGCGTGCTGCAGCTCTCTAACCTGTGATGTGGTTCCTACAGGGGTGGTGGTGCAGTGGAGACCAAACCAGAGCTGCAGCGCGTGCTGCAGCTCTCTAACCTGTGATGTGTGTTCTACAGGGGTGGTGGTGCAGTGGAGACCAAACCGGAGCTGCAGCGCGTGCTGCAGGCCAGGAAGAGAGAACAGATGATGAAACAGAGGAAACAGGAGGACGAAGCCAGGAAGAAGATCTCACCTCTGGAGCAGGAGCTGCTCAAGAGACAACACAAACTGGAAGAGGTACTGAGACCACACCATGAGACCACACCATGACACCACACCACGAGACCACACCATGGGTCCAGATGAGACCACACCATGACCATAATTTTACACTCTCAAGAGTCCACACAATTAGAAAGTGGAGAATAATTGTTATTTTGACCAACGTTTTGTCTGTCCTAATTGTGGACAAAAACGAGAACGTTCTTAGTTTTGGGTGCAAGAAACTAAACTCAACATTACGAACCGTCAACTCAAACCCCAAATACTGTTTTCAAACGTCAGTAGTAGCATATATACAACGTACAAGAAAACCTTCCAATTCTCCCCCTCTATTATTCATTATAAGTGCATTATTCTTAAACACTATAACAGTGAGAAACACCATCACCACTATTTCAAAGCTCATGTGTAGATCTTGTTGAGCCGGTCATTTTGAAAGTAGCTCTCAAGTCGAAAAAGGTTGGGCACCACTGGTCTAAGGGCCCTGATACACCTAGCAATGTTTTGATCAACATCAACATCAATTATCAACGCTGACTTTTCACTTTTTTATAGAAAATGATCAGCTCCTGGTTGTTCAGAAAAGTCAGATTATTAGCACCCTCTACTGGTCAACATTATGGAATCCTCCAATCACAGCCCTCCTTGGTGTCACGTATCCTTTCTTAGACTTCCACAGATAAACTTTTCTGAAAACAACATGGCTGCTGTTTTTGCTTCACTGCGGTGAACAAAAACAAGGATTTTATAACTTTTTTTTATTCCGCTAAATGAACATTTTGAGTTGGGTGGCAGTTGGGAGAAAATTATTCAATGCAAATTAAGGCTCCTTTTTTCTGAGAGTGTATAAATGGAACCAAATGGACCCGCTAGGGTCCATTTGGTTCACATTTGTACACTCTCAGGAAAAAAAATGAAAATGGGTGGGATATCCCCTTTTAATGGGAGGTGTTGCCGGTTGCCGTGTGTCTCATCTTGTTGCCTCGTTGATGTTGACATTGCTAGTTGATATTGATCAAAATATTGCTAGTGCATCAGGGCTTTACTCATCAGGGGTTGACACTAAGGTCTCTGAGGCACTTGCCCATCGAGCAAGTGCAAGTCAGGTTCTACTTGCCCTCGGGTCATGGTCACTTGCCCCCCAAAAATATATTGTAAATTTTGCTCCTACTTGGGTGCTTTAAACCAGGGGTTTTCAACAGGTGGTCCCTGAGAGGGTTCCAGGTGGTCCCCAGCTAAGTTGGTTAACCAGATGTAACTCTTGAGAACGTAAAAATGAAACCAAATGGACCCTTGCGGGTCCATTTGGTTTCATTTTTACACTCTCAAGAGTTAAAATATTCATCATCTTAATTAGCCCAGGTCACAATGACTGCCTTCAAGACAAATCAAGACAAATTTATCTTGCGCACTAAGTTGCACACTTGCCCGATCGGGCAACCAGGTACCAGTCTTCACTTGCCCCACCATTTTTTTTACTTGCCCCGGGCAAGCGGGCAAGTGTTAGTGTCAAGCCCTGTTCATGTTTCCTCAACCAAATCTGTTCCATCCTGTTTGTGATCCATACAGCTGGAGAAGCAGCAGGAGAAGGAACAAGAGGATTCCCTGAAAGCGCCAGAGTTCGTCAAAGTCAAGGAGAACTTGAGACGGACGTCGTTTCACGGTGAAGGAGAGAAGGAGGTGTAAAGGAGAAGAGCCACGTGTCTGAGGTTTACACATCTTGGAATAATCCGCTAATAGAAAGAAAGCACAAGCATGTGTGTGTGTATGTGTGTGTGTGTGTGCATAGACTGTGCACACCCACCGTAGTAGTAATAGTACTACAGGCATGATGTATGGCGGCGTCTGACAATTGAGATGTACAGCTTGAGATATGAGCAGGGAATGTTAACAGTCAGGGACCGCCCTGACCGGCCCAGCGGTCCACGGAACAATGCCTTAAAATCAGGGGTGCCCAAAAGGTAGATGGTGATCTACCCAGGGGTGTAGTGGAGGATAACTTGAGGATCAAATAGAGATGTGCAGTGACGTCACCGCCCCGGTTCCGGAAGTCTTTTCCCCATTCATTTTTCTCATAGACTTTTCGAAAATAATTTATATCAAGACGATTACGCCGCGGCCAAAGCCAACTCAGGTCGTGACAAATCATGACAACAAACACAACATCGTCATATAATATATAATTAGGAAGAAGTAGAAAACGGCATGATACAAGACTTTTTGTTTCGTTTTTCATCTTAGAAATTATTTTATTGTCCCAAAAGTTTGTGTGTGTCGTCATGATTCGTCACGACTCGAGTTAGCTTTGGCCGCGGCGTAATCGTCCACATGTGTATGTGGACATGATAAAAAAAGTTCCCCCATTCTGTGTTTCCTACGAATGGAGGTCTGAACGAAATCATTAACATGGTGAAATACAGTGCATGTTAATGAGTTTACTTTTTTCTGAGAGTGTACAAATGGAACCTGTAACCTGTAACTCTGAGTTAAAATGAAACCTTACGGGTCCATTTACTACTCTCAAGAGTTCTTCTGAATTAGGTTGTTTTCAAGAGTCCACTCCACACAATTGGAAAATGGAGAATAATTCTTATTTTGACCAACATTTTGCCCGTTCTCTTTCCCAATTGTGGAGAAAAACGCGAAAGTCCTTCGTTTTGGGTGCAAGAGACTAAACTCAACATCACAAACTGTCAACTCAAACCCCAAATACTACGCATTTTCAAACGTCAGTAGGGGCATATACAAGAAAACCTTCCAAGCCTCCCCCTCTATGTTTTGTTATAAATGCATTATTCCTAAACACTATAACAGTAAGTAACACCGTCACCACTATTTCAAAACTCAAACCTTCTTGAAATGTATTGTCAGTCATGGAACAATCACATTTTTAGATGTGTAGATCTCGTTGAGACGGCCATTTTGAAAGTAGCTCTCAAGTCAAAACAGTGTGGGCACCCCTGCCTTAAATGTTACACTAAAAGGTAAACAGGCAAACAGAGAATATGTTGTCTGGGTTTTTGAGTTAGGACTCGGAGCAAGCAGTCTCATGCGCGCAAACGTCAAGAGGGTGTAATTTTGCGAAAGCTGCACGACATAGTAGCATATAACGTGCGATAATCATTTAGTTGCTGCTAGTTACTAAAGAAGTAATAATAAAGTGGCAGCTACAGTATTCTTTGCAGCAGTGAGACATTTTTCTTGTTTAGTTTTTATTCCTGCATTTGTCTCATCAAACAAAGTAGTTATAACTTCCATGTATAACTCTCATAATTGTGCCCTATATGTGCACAAGAGCTGAGCACATGTTATGGATGATGGATAACTATGTATTTGCTAGACAGTACTAGTGCAGTGGCCACTGACCGTGGGGAGTGTCTAACACACAGTTATAACAGTGTTAAACTGGGAAAAAGATCCTTGAAAAAAAAAACATTAAGATGGTGAAATACATCTGATGACATCAAGATGTATTTCACCATGTTTTTCTGTCAGACCCCTTTTTCCTGAGAGGTCTCTCAGGAGAATTTTGAAAATGGGTGGAATTCCCCTTTAACATTAACCTCTCTGTGTTGAAACACTGTCTTTCATCCTACTGTCTCAGTATATATACTGTATATGTAATTCTGATGAATGAATGCACATTTAAAAGGTCATTTCAGAACACACAGGATTTACTGTCATTGACATGTCACTACTGTCATTTACATGTCACTACTGTCATTGGCATTTCATTTTGTGAGACTTTGATGAAACGCTGGACGAAGGTTATATTCTCTAAAGTGTATTTTTATTTTGTTTTTTTTATACAAATTGTTCAGTGAATGAATTTCATAGGTTGGCAGTTTAACGCTTTTCAAACCAAGTGAAGGCCATGATGAATGAAATGTCATGTCATTATTGTTCTTTGTTTTGTTTTTTCTTCACCTTTTTTTGTGCAAAATAACAAGTGAAAGTTTAGCTTCGCCAAAAGTCGAGGAAGGAAATTAGTCGAGATAACTGGAAGTAATTCAAACCAAAAATATACATGATGTCATAATTCAACTGAGTAAGAAGAAACCATAATCATTGTGAAAATCTCTCTGGGGTTTGAGGGAATGACATGTTCCAACCTGAGGCCATATTAATGAAATGTACATGAAATACCTTAAAGATGGAGTGCCATGATTTTCTCTACCCTAAAACATGATCATCAGGTATTAATGTTATATGAAAAGTAAGATTTTTTTCCCCAAAAAGTGTACAGTGTTTGTTAAACTGTCATTTTTATGATTCCACCCAGCCAGTTCATTAAGTATGCCTGGTTTGCCTGGTGGGTGGTGATGGGTGGAGATCCACCTGAACTGAAGCCACGCCCACAGCTTTAGTTGCATGATAAAGGGGGAGGAGTTAGGGGAGGGGCTGAACACGTGATGTCACTATATTGAAGTTTTTTTCATTGGCACGTTTGACTGGAAAGGTTCAGCCCCCAGGAAGAAACCCTAAATACAAAGGGAAGACATCATTGCACATAAAAAACACACCAAGGGATCTATTTACATACTGTCACCTCTTAAACATGTACAAAATTGGAAAAAATACAAAAATCACGGCACCCCCTCTTTAACCTCAGTGTTGATTTAACGTTGCTTCGTATAAACAATGTTTTATAACAACAGTTGCTAAAACAAATGATTGCCACTGAATAATTAATAACACTGGCAATGTTGCTGTCCAGGTATAGTAAAGATTAATTATTATTATTATTATTATTATCTAAGTAAGCTCTGCACTGATAAAGATCCTGTCCTTAGCTGTGCCTTCCTGTCCAACAAGTATCAATGCAATGCTATCATCGTTCATCATCCAAACATACCGTCAGAAACGCACTTGGGATTTTACATGGTTTGATGATTGTTTCATTTTTTTGGCGTCAGACCATTCCAAATTATAATTTTCCACCAGTGGTGGACTGGGTGAAAAATCGGCAGAAACATTTTTAGCGTGATTAGGCCTAGACCGGCCTACCACAACCAGCGTGTTATGGACCTGTTCTACCTGGTATAGTTGGTTAACCAGATGTAACTCTTTGAGGGCGTCCATTTGCTTCCATGTTTACGCTCTCAAGAGTTAAAATATTCATCTAAATTGGCCGCGTCTAATCAGAGAATGTAGAAGATTAATGCTCTTTTTGATCTGTATGTTTGACTGTTTTGTTTACCCAAATCCAGCCTGGAATTGTGGACAAAAGCAAAATAAACCTTTAGTTTTGGGCTCTGTGGGGCTAAAATGTCATCAAATGTTATCAATTCATTTTCATTGCCCACAGTAATTGAGGCCATACCCCAAAGAATGCAGGTAGTTGGTGTACTGTATAATAAGTTAATCGACCAGAGCCTCTATATTCAAATGTCATTCATGCATACTTTTGTGATGTTATATACAGTAGTTACTCACTGGACCACAGCCATTCACTTCCACTCACACAAAATGGGGACAAAATGGATCTCAATCAGATGCTGAGGATTCTAAAGTCCTTAATTACACTTGTCACTCATGGGACTTTCTGCTATCAAAGGGATATTCCACTTTCAAAAAAAAAAAAAAAAACTTTTGGTCATTTTATGGTCTACTCAGTCTCATGTGAACACAGCAGACAGTTTATAAGTTACTCCTTTCAGTATTCCCCAAGGTTACATTAGAGCAGTGGTTTTCAACTAGTGGACTTCCAGGTGGTCCCCAGGCTAAATGATGGGACAGATGGCTAACCAAATGTAACTCTTGAGAGTGTAAAAATGAAACCAAACGGACCCGCAATATTCATCATGTGAATTAGCCCAAGTCTACACAACTAGAGAATGTAAATGAAATGGTAATTTTGATGTGGATGTTGGAAGGTTTTGTTTCCGAAATCCAAGATGGAACTGTGTACAAAAGAAAAGGAAATCTTTGGTTTGGGGGGTCTGTGGGGCTAAAATGTCATCAGATGGTGGTCCTCCGTGGCTTAAATTCTGAACAAATAGTGGGTCCTGATATCAAAAAGTTGAAAACCAGTGCATTTAGAGCCTAGGCCGCTAATCTGGGCCATTCTAATGTATTCTCATTTCTTGATAAAGCAGGAAGGTCAAAGAGATATTGCAGATCAAAAAAAAATATCAGTGGCTTTTATTACAAACAATGACACTGTGTACAGTATATTGTATAATAGATTTTTACTGATTGATAGATAGATGTGAATCGAGAAATAGAATCGTTATCGTCTCTCTTGGCTTGCAAGGAAGACAATAGATTAGTCATTGCATTAAAGCAGTGGTTTTCAACCAGTGGTCCCTGAGAGGGTTCCAGGTGGTCCCCAGGCTAAATGATGGAATGTTGGTTAACCAGATGTAACTCTTTGAGAGCGTAAAACATGAAACCAAATGGACCCTGGCGGGTCCATTTGGTTTCATGTTTACACTCTCAAGAGTTAAAATATTCATCATGTGAATTATCCCAAGTCTACACAACTAGAGAATGTAGAAGATTAATGGTCATTTTGGTCTGTATGTTGGACTGTTTGGTTTCCCCAAATCCAGCCTGGAATTGTGGACAAAAAGCAAAATAAATCTTTAGTTTTGGGGTCTGTGGGGCGTGGTTCAAATGCTGAATAAATAGTGGTCCCTGGTATGAAAAAGGTTGAAAACCACTGCCTTACATTGACAAGTGTAACTAAGCTCCAATTTGAGTAAATTGTGTGTAATAATAAAATAGCTGCAGTATGCTGTCGATGTTTTATCACAATCATTTGAAGGTTTTTAGTTTTTTAATGATTTTCTCCTGAAATAGCACTTTAGAATGACACAGTGTAACTTGTGTACAGTTTTAATCAAAATTTATGATTGTTTTTTATTATGCATCTTTTTTTCTCCCTAATTGTATGATGTTTATACCTTGCTTACAACAAATAATCATTTGGATACATCTTATCTTACTTGTATTAAATCAAACATTTGCCTTGATGATGCCTGAAGCCACTTCATTGTTTACTGATCTACAGAGTTCAATCAGACGCACGCACGCACGCACACGCACACACACACACAGTACCCATTTCTAAAATTTAGTTGCCTTACATACAATTCATATTTGAATATTAGAACTAAGACAAAAACAGTCTAGCATTTATTTAACAGGAGCATTTATTTAGATAAGACAAGACTATATTTCTAGGAAATGTATACACCAGTTGTATCAAACAACCACATTTATGGAAAGGAGTTATGTGATGTATTTAAGGTTTCTGGGTGATTTGTGGCCATTAAAAACAGGTACAGTATCATTTTAAACAGCAGTGGCTAGTCTTGGGCAATATACCGGTATTACCGTTTATCGCAATATTGGAAATCAATACAGTAATATCGTTGGGTCTATAAAAAATATTGAATACCGAATATCATCAAATAGCCTACCAACATTATACTGTATTCTATTCAAATATGAGCAATGAGACTTTTAATTGTAACTATACAAACAATTTTCATGTTACACACATGCCTAAAATAGCCCTTATTTGGGCTAGGCTTTTTGGAAACAATGTATTTCCAACTCCAGTTTGTCCCTATTTAGGCTGCTTGAACAGCAGAGCGCTCAGTTTCTGACCCCTCAATGTCGCAATTCTGAGAACTAGGTGACTGGTGGAACGTGTCCGACTCTGATTGCACACCATTGCCATCTAGTGGTCAATACCGGTAATATTGAATATCGAGCTAATCAACACGTTATCAATGCTGATATTAAAAAAAAAAAATCAATACCGCCCAAGACTAGCAGTGACTATTCAGACTAAGGATACACATATATTCACAGGACTATTATCGAGTTTTTGTGCACATTGGTACAATAATAATCAAGCAAATAAAAACTTTTCAGTGATATACAGTAGCCCTGTGTGCTATTGACACCTTTTTAAGACAAACCGATTTACTAGACCTGAATAAAATCTCAGAAGCATTCATTAATTCATTCATTCATTGTGTGCATTTCATAAGCAAAACATGATATCCCCAAATCAGATCCCATGCATGCACAGATGACACATATAGAAAGTGTCTCAGTGAAACATAATGTACAACCAGGTTATTAATACTGTGGAATCCAGGGCCGGATCTAGAGGGGGGGCAGGGGTGAGCAGAGCCCACCCGAATGTGCATCCTGCCCACCCAATGAAAGGTAATATCAGTGGTTTTCATCAGTGGTCCGGGGACCACCAGTGGTTGACAGAGGTCCAGGTGGTCCCCAGGCTAAATGATGGAAAGTTGGTTAACCAGATGTAACTCTTTGATAGCGTAAAAATGAAATCAAATGGACCCGCAAGGTGAAGTCCATTTGAAGATTAGAAGATTAATGGTCATTTTGATCTGTATGTTTGACTATTTTGTTTCCCAAATGATTTGGGGTCTGTGGGGCTAAAATGTCCTCAAATGGTGGGCCTCTGTGGCTCAAATGCCGAATAATTAGTGGGCCCTGGTGTCAAAAAGATTGAAAACCACCGCTTCATATGAAAAACTTTGGAGTTGCCCATACACCCTGCCATGAGTCTTCTAGCCCACCCTAGTAGGGCTGGCTAAATCCGGCCCTGTGTGGAATCCTGACCAGATGAAATGTATTTTACAGACACAACGTCCAGAACCACAGCAGTGGGTCGACATGCAACTCTTTGCAACGTCTCAGTCGGCACATGCAACTGCTAGTAGGGGTGGAATGATACCCCACTATACGATACCCCTCACTTACCCCACTATACCATACAATATCCATATTTAGACTTCTGAATCGATTTATATTGCGAATTATGCTGCGATTAGATCCGTTTATATCACGGTTTTAATCCACAAATGACCGTGCTTTTATTATACTAGAACATTCTTTCCGTGTTTCACCATGTTAAGGATTTCTTTCAGACCTTCATTTTAGGAAACATTATGAGGGGAACTTTATCATGTCCACACAACAGTAAAATGTTGAAAATGGGTGTAATTACTAATTACCCTTTTTATGTAATTACAATAACATCAGCCAGTCTTTCTGACATGAACACAAATTGCAATATATTGGTGTATCGTTTTTTTTTTGCCCAGCCCTATTTGCTGGTCATGTGACGTTGGTGAACAACTCCAGTCATACAGTATAAACGGATGTTTGAAATGAACGTTTGGATCCGTTTCACGGTGTGGAGTCGTTCCTTTTTGTCAGAATGAACATATTGTGGATTTACACGTAATCATTTTATGAAAGAGGTATAGCTACCAAATACCAATTCTGCACACTGTTAAGAAATATTTCAACCAATAAATCCAACCACACAAAATCTGGCGGTCAGAGAAACGTGGAATGTGGTGCCACCGTGCAAATTGGAAGGCTTACAACAGAGGTGCCCACACCTTTTTGACTTGAGAGCTACTTTCAAAATGAGCAGCTTAACAAGATCTATACATCAAAAATGTGATTGTTCCATTGCTGAAAATCCATTTCAAGGCCCCCTAGAAAGTTTGAGCTTTGAAATAGTTGGTGATGGTGTTACTGACTGTTATAGTGTTTAGGAATAGCACTTATAATGAAAAATAGAGGGGGAGAGTTGGAAGGTTTTCCTGTATATGCTATTGCTGACGTTTGAAAACAGTATTTGAGGTTTGAGTTGACAGTGTTGTGTGGACTCTTAAAAAATTACGTAATTCAGATGTTTAAATATAATTTACCTCGAGAGTGTAAAATGAAACCAAATGGACCCGTGAGGGTCCATTTGGTTTCATTTTAACGCTCTCAAGAGTTCCAGATCTATAAGGGTCCAAGTGCTGGGGGGACTGTCATGTGATCTACCTGCATGGTCTGTGTGATCTACTGGTAGATCACCATCTACCTTTTGGGCAGCCCTGGCTACAACGAACACTTTTCAAAATATACGGTCCAACTGAGCCATCTTTTTGAAAGGAACGGCTCCAAGGGATCCGACTCTCCTAAAAGAGCCATAAATGTCCATCTCTAGTAGTTGCAAGCAACCACAGCGCTGCAAACTACACAACCGCCATGCTGGTGCTGGCCTACTATATACGCAAACTACACAAACTACACAACCGCCGTGCTGGTGCTGGCCTACTGTATACGCAAACTACACAAACTACACAACCACCGTGCTGCTGGCCTACTACAGGGGTTGACACTAAGGTCTACGAGGCACTTGCCCATTGGGCAAGTGCAAGTCAGGTTCTACTTCTACTTGCCCTCAGGTCATGTTCACTTGCCCCCCAAAAATATACGGTATTGTAAATTTTGCATTTAAGTTTACTTCCTACTTGGGTGCTTTCCCTGAGAGGGTTCCAGGTGGTTCCCAGCTAAGTTGGTTAACCAGATGTAACCCCTGAGAACGTAAAAATGAAACCAAATGGACCCTTGCGGGTCCATTTGGTTTCATTTTTACACTCTCAAGAGTTAAAATTCACCATCTGAATTAGCCCATAGTGGTCACAGACCCAGTGGTCCCTGACCCCAGCAAAATGATAGTTTGGAACCAAATGGACCTGGGAGAGAGATAGGTAGAGATATCTAGAAAGCAGGGAAAGACACAGAGGCAGAGTGCAATGACTGCCTTCAAGACAAATTTATCTTGTGTTGTGTTATAGTGCACTAAGTTGCACACTTGCCCGATCGGGCAACCAGGTAGCAGTCTTCACTTGCCCCACCATTTTTTTTTACTTGCCCCGGGCAAGCGGGCAAGTGTTAGTGTCAAGGCCTACTACTGTATACGCAAACTACGCAACAAGCAACCACCGTACTGCAAACTACACAAACATGCCTTGAACTGAGCAGGTTGGTGTTTTACTACCAGAGGTAACCAGAGGCCAAAACAAACTGCAGTTTGTCAACGATTGTTTTCTTTAAGAACACGAGCGAGGACGGTCAGACGGTTGGAAACTACTGTAGAGACCTGAGTAAAGTTCCAATCCCCTCACCGCCTAGGGAACTTAGGCTAAACCCCTTATTCCTTGACTCCTTTCTTTTTTAAAACTATATTAAAATACATTTTCAGTAGTTAAAATGGCCAGTCTGCAAGGTTTTTCAAAAAGGTCAAAACAGCAAAGAGGTTAGGGGTAAGAGGTTTAGGGCCCTATTCTGAAAAACTTGGAGGTGTGGCATAGCTCTTTGGCTGTTTTGATTGGCCAAACAGCTTTGCCACACCTCCAACCACCAGTGGTCCTTCTCAAGGACCACTGGTGGTCCTTGAGAAGGTTCCAGGTGGTCCCCAGGTTAAATGATAAAAAGTTGGTTAACCAGATGTAACTCTTGAGAATGTAAAAATGAAACCAAATGGACCCTTGCGGGTCCATTTGGTTTCATTTTCACACTCTCAAGAGTTAAAATATTCATCATCTGAATTAGGACTGCTTAATGTTGGCAAAATGCAGCCTGGAATTGTGGACAAAACCAAACAAATTCTTTAATTTTAGGTCTTTGGTGTGAAAATGTAATCAAATGGTGGTCCGTGGCTCAAATGCTGAATAAATGGTGGTCCCTGGAGTCAAAAAGGTTGAAAACCCCTGCTCAAAATAAGTCCCACGGCATGCAACGAAAATGGAGGCCTTAGCCCCTTTCTCATGCAAATAAAGCTCCTTTGCATTGATTGCGCTGACATGTGCCACCAAATCCCACCGATGCAACGAATGCTGAAACCGCACGGCTGTGTCGACCCAATGGTGTGGTTTGAACTTCAAAACACCTCCCGCTCCCCCTCCCCCTCCCCTCCCCGTATATACAGCATATAAATATACAGACACTTCTAACTAACTGCATAACATAAAATCATGCTGAACGTCACTGAATCATAAAAAAAAAACCTTCAACTTTCAAGAGATATGACGTACAACGGTCACTCTCTTTTCTGAATGATGTTAACTAATACGTTATGTTTATGTTTAAAAAAAAAAAGACATTACAACATAGAGGGAAAGGTACACTGTAGAATTATAAATATCAAAACGTTATCTACATCTACTAGGTGGAGGCGACGTTTGTATGCACTCCTGCCAGAAAACGTGGTCAACCTACCGGCAACAAACATACCCTGCATGGTCCCTTCGATTAGTCCAGTGGGTAAAGTTTCACCCTTTATATTCAACTATGTCTTAACCCTTTGTGTACTACTGACCGCGTTTTGGTGTTTTAGCTGTTGAAAAACAGCAGATCTACAAGCTCATATCGCGCCACCGAGTGGCGCGATATGAGCTTGTAGTTCTGCTGTTTTTGAAAAATTGTGAAAATGTGGTGCAAATCTCTGAATACATTATTTTGGAAGTAAACATTTTTAACTCAAATCTTTGCTTCTGGGGGACCCCTAGAACAACATGTTTTTAGATGAGGTTCTGCAGCTAAATAATAGAATATTTCTGGGGGTCCTTCCTATGAAATATGTTAAGCATCACTGACACAGAAAGAGATTTTTCCTGAAAAACTAGAATCTCGCGCCAGGGACTAGAATTTAGTGTCACAAACTAGAATTTAGTGTCATGGACTAGAATCTAGTGTCAGAAACTGGAATCTAAATTCAGAAACTACAATCTACTGAGAGGAACTAGAATCTAGTGTCAGAAACTGGAATCTAAATTCAGAAACTACAATCTACTGAGAGGAACTAGAATCTAGTGTCAGAAACTGGAATCTAAATTCAGAAACTACAATCTACTGAGAGGAACTAGAATCTACCCTGGGGGACTAGAATCTGGCATGAGAAACTAGAATCTAGCGTCAGAAACTAGAATCTAGCATGAGGAACCAGAATCTAGCGTCAGAAACTAGAATCTAGCATGAGGAACCAGAATCTAGCGTCAGAAACTAGAATCTAGCGCTGATTGCTAAATTGACACTTGTTGCAATACATGCCTGATACTCAGTACATACAGTACATACAAGAGGTTACGATCTCTGTCTGAACCCGAACGCGGTTCGGGTTGGATTGTGCTTTTTACCCCCTCATATATTTCACAGGTTGTACCAGGTTTAGGCTTAATATTTACATATTTCTTCGAAGCCGTTTGCATGAAAAACGTTAGTTGAAAAAAAAAAGGAAGAAACCTCAACCAATCATACAGTCCTAAACAATCATACATATTACTTTGTGCACAATATTTAAGATTTAATGAGAGGAAAGGTTTCTGTCAATTTTTAAAACTCGTTTAGAAAAATGTTGGGCTGAAATCAGCTTTGGACAAAAACAACAACATCAACATTTGGTCTTGGTTGGGCTTGGGCTTTAAGCAGTGTTGCCAACTTTTTTCCGACCCCCGTAGCGCCAAAATTAGGAAAAACTCCTGGCGGAAAATCTAGTGGTTTTTTGCTGGCGAGTTGGAGAGAAATTGGTTGACAGGCGCCAGAGATAAAACCCTTGTTTTTCACCATTTTTCCTCCTATGATAGAGTCCTCCTTCCTTCCTAGACCATTGGTAACCAAATGGACCATTATAGATCCGTAACTCTTGAGATCTTGAGAGTTACATTATATTTAAACATCTGAATTACCTAATTTCCAAGAATCTACACATTTACAAAATGTAGAAGAATTGCTATTTTTTACCAGTTTACCAGTTAAATTAGCCCGAGAGACTAAACTCCTCCGTGGCTAAAATGCATAATAAATAGTGGGTCCTGGTATGAAAATGGTTGAACCCCCACTGGTCTAGCGCATTGTAGTGCATTTTGGAAGTGCCACTAGTGCATTTTGGATTCAGGCAGTTGGCAACACTGGCTTTAAGCTCTAATCTGTTTGTGTGAAAGTGAAGAGACATGAAACCGAGGGTGAAAAAGAAGAGAGGCTGGCGAGACAGACTGAAACTCTAGACACTGTGGCTCAATACAGTCTGAGTTCTACCAAGTCTATATCGCATCATATATTCAACCATTTAAAAGTGTTGGAAAGATTTGATTAAAAACAAAAAAAAAAATCACATGGAATGGGCGTTTTTCTAAACCCCTGAAAGAAGCCTCACTGTAGCCCTGTTACCTTGGGGGTGGGAGGCCTAGAGAGTGTAGAGGGGTTCCAGTCTGCCAGAGGATGAGCCTGGGTAGAGAAATATGAGAAATCACAAGCATTAGAGCATTGCCAGCAGATCTTAAACAATACAAAAAACAAAGCCATAAATGTTCTAGTCTAGGACGGAAACACACTGACGAACAGCAGAGGAAATGGTACAGAATTATCACTGCTGACTATGGTTCAGAAGTGGTACGGATGAGCATTCTGCAGCAGAGCAGGGTTACAGCTAGAACTTAGTCCAGCAAGTAGTTTATAATAACTAGAGATGTCCGATATTGACATTTTTACCAATATCCCGATATTGTCCAACTCTTCATTTCTGATACCGATATCAAAACTCAGGGATTGACACTAAGGTCTCGGAGGCACTTGCCCATTGGGCAAGTGCAAGTCAGGTTCTACTTGCCCTCAGCTCATGGTCACTTGCCCCCTAAAATATATAGGGGGCAAGTAAATATACATTTCAGTAAATATACATTTCAGCACCACGGACAGAGTCACTACAGCTACCATAACAGAAAGCTCATTTCAGCACCACGGACAGAGTAACAGAAAGCTCATTTCAGTACCAGGGACAGAGTCACTACAGCTACCATAACAGAAAGCTCATTTCAGCACCACGGACAGAGTAACAGAAAGCTCATTTCAGCACCACGGACAGAGTCACTATCAGCTGAATAAATGGTGGTCCCTGGAGTCAAAAAGGTTTAAAACCCCTGCTATAGACCACGGCAGCGTGTAAGGAAAGGTTGCTCAGTTTAGTGGTTTGTGAGATTAGCTCTGGACAGACACACACAAACAGACAAACATCTCATAGATCAGGGGTTTTCAACAGGTGGTCCGGGGACCACTAGTGGTCCTTGAGAGGGTTCCAGGTGGTCCCCAGGCTAAATGATGGAAAGTTGGTTAACCAGATGTAACTCTTGGTTCTTGGTTTCATTTTTACTAAAATATTCATCATCTGAACTAGCCCAAATCTACACAACTAGAGATCTATGTTTGCCTGTTATGTTTCCGAAATCCAGCCTGGAATTGTAGATAAAAAAGAATAAATCTTTGGGTTTTGGGTCTGTGGGGCTAAAATGTCATCAAATGGTGGTCTGTGGCTCAAATTCTGAATAAATAGTGGGCCCTGGTATGAAAAAGGTTGAAAACCCCTGTCATAGATAACTCATAGATAACATCTGGCAGAGCTATGCTGTAGCAAACAGAATAAACAGCTTCAACATCATATGCTGCTGAGAAAATACATCTACCGTAATTTCCAGACTATAAGCCGCTACTTTTTTCACGTGCTTTTGACCCTGCGGCTTATACAACAGTGCGGCCAATCTATGGATTTTCCAGGTTTCAGGTGGGCTCCGCAGACTAAAGGATAGAAAGTTGGTTAACCAGATGTAACTCTTTGAGAGCGTAAAAATGAAACCAAATGGACCCTAGCGGGTCCATTTGGTTTCATGTTTACACTCTCAAGAGTTATGATATTCACCATCTAAATTAGCACCACTTAATTACTAAGTCATAAGTCATGTTCATTTTGGTCTAACTTTGATGTTTTGCCTCTTTTGTTTGCGAAAATCCATCCTGGAATTGTGAACAAAAACAAAAGAAATCTTTAGTTTTGGGGTCTGTGGGGTGAAGATGCTGTTGAATTGTGAAAAAGTTGAAAACCACTGCTCTAACATGAAGCACCTGACTACAAGCTTGGTGCGGCTTATAGTCAGGTGCGGCTTATACAAGGAAAAAATCTGTATTTTGCCCCAAATTTAGCTGGTGTGGCTTATATTTAGGTGCGGCTTATAATCCGGAAATTACAGTATAAATACATAAAGAATGACACACACACACACAAAAAAACACACACCTTTTGGAGTCCTTTATCTTCCCGAACCAATGCTTCTATCTTCAAAGATGGTAATCTCAACCTAAAGAGGGTTTGTTAAGGGAAAACAAAAACAGCAAAAACACAGTAGGATTTATTGTGAATAAATGATTGTGAATAAATAGTGGTCCCTGGTAGTGATTTAGATGAAGGATACGACCCTGAGGCCTCTCTCTATGGGGTCTGTCAGTAGCAGACCCCTGGGGGCGTAGGTCTTCTCATTCTGGTCCTTGATGTACAAAGCAATCTTCTTCAGAACCTACAGTATGTGAAGAGAGAGCAGAGAGCATCGTATAGAAATCATCAATACTATAATTAAGGAAATGTCTGTCTGAATGTCTGAAACGGGCTGCACTGGCTGCACCAATCGCTATGATTTTTCACACAGTCAATGACCATAACATTAGGAAGAGACTGACGAAATTTCCCCATTCGATTAACATTGGCAATTCCCTTTTCGGCCACAGGGGGCAATGCAAATAGCAGCACGCACACACACACACACACACACACACACACACACACACACACACACACACACACACACACACACACACACACACACACACACACACAGTTTGTGTTTACTTCCTACTTGGGTGCTTTAAACCAGGGGTTTTCAACAGGTGATCCCTGAGAGGGTTCCAGGTGGTCCCCAGCTAAGTTGGTTAACCAGATGTAACTCTTGAGAACGTAAAAATGAAACCAAATGGACCCTTGCGGGTCCATTTGGTTTCATGTTTACACTCTCAAGAGTTAAAATTCATCATCTTAATTAGCCCAGGTCTACACAACTAGAGAATGTAGAAGATTAGGACATTTTGATCTGTATGTTAATTTGCCTGTTTTGTTTCCCAAATCCAGCCTGGAATTGTGGATATCTAGAAAGCAGGGAAAGACACAGAGGCAGAGTGCAATGACTGCCTTCAAGACAAATATATCTTGTGTTGTGTAATAGTGCACTAAGTCACACACTTGCCCGATCGGGCAACCAGGTAACAGTATTCACTTGCCCTACCATTTTTTTAACTTGCCCCGGGCAAGCGGGCAAGTGTTAGTGTCAAGCCCTGGTCTGACGCTCACACACAGACAGACCAGTCTGCTGCCGCCGGATCACTGTGTTTGCAGTTACCTTTTCATAGTGCGTCTCCATGCAGAGGAACACGGTGTAGGCTGTGACGCAGGCCAGACATCCCTCCATGTACGACCGCCTGCCCAGTTTCTCTGCCTCTGCATACAAGTTGTTCAGAGTCTGGATGGTTTCCTCAAACTGCTGCCTGTCCAGCTGAAAGCAGACAGACACACGTCCAACACATGTCACACATATAGGACACACCTGTTGTCCCTGAGAGGGTTCCAGGTGGTCCCCCTACAGGCTGAATGATGGAAAGTTGGATAGCCGGATGCAACTCTGCAACTCAAATTAAGATCCGTGCTAAAATTACTGGCAAGCCAGTTGAGGCAGTAGCCACGTTTCCATAAGCCCCATTTTTGCGCAAAAACGGCTCTTGCGAAGAGAATGTTGAATGGAAACACCCCGAAATGCGAATAAGTTTCCATTTTGCGCAAAAATAGTTTTTCGCTGAAAGGTGCCGTATTTTGGAGCGTATCGAAAGAGTCTAATGCGCAAATGAGGTATGGAAACAGCTTGCGAAAAGACTTTCTATTGGAAAGCACTGGACACGCATTATAGCGCATTTGAAGAGTTCTGGTCTGCCGATGAGAGCATTGTTAATGTAAGTTATATTTCTACAAAACAGGACGAGGGCCGTGCGCGCACAGACATCCAGGCCAAGAGGACGCATATGGCCAAAACGTTCAGACTCCCATCGCGTTTGTTCATGAAAGTCGCAGGGCAGCTACAGGTCCTATATTTACAGTATCTGTATCATTATGCATGATAGCTAATATATGGAAGTGATATCAGACATAAACAGCTGTTTTACATGACCGGTCTATGCCCTTAGATATTATTTCTTTAATAAAGTTCAAAGCTTTTTTCCTTGCACGTGTCGCGCTGCAGATAACATGATGTAGGCCTAGTCTACCTACAATATCACAAAGTAGACCAAATCAGGAGGCTACCGAGGTCAGGAAAACAGTGAGTTGTGTAGATCATGTATTAGGATTTTAGGCTGTATTAATTATTGTTTTTGCTACAGCAGAGCCAGAACAGCCGATCAGCACAACGGACCTATAGATCAATAGGAATAAAGCAGGCAGTCCGTGTGTAAAGCCTAAAATAACTTCAAAAGTAAAAATATATGTAAAATAACCATATGTCTCATGTTACTGGCAAAACTGTGCCACCCATTGCTTGTTTCACGAACCTATTTTATTTTCCCTAAGACTCCCATGAAGTAACATACTCTTCCTATTTTCGCAAAGGTTTTATGGAAACGTGGCTACTGTTACGCTCATTCAAAGAAGCCCACACTAAGACCATGCTCAGACTGGAAAATAGTATTTCCTCTGACCCCTCACATGTCCTGAATGAAGAATACCAGCTGTTACCATCCATGGATGGTAACAGCTGGTATTCTTCCTAAATTTCAGAAAAACTGTCATAACTTGCTACTTCTAAACCAGAATCGATAAATCGAAGGTCATGATTGTCATGCTTTTGCCATTTATTTCTGCTGTCGTGTTTGTAATGTATTATATGTTGTCTTATATGTGAACGGTGTCGCCATGGAGGCAAGACAAATTTCAGTGTAAACTGACAATAAAGTTGTATTACATCGTAACTCAAGAGTTAAAATATTCATCATGTGAATTACCCCAAGTCTACACAACTAGAGAATGTAGAAGATTAATGGTCATTTTGATCTGTATGTTGGACTGTTTGGTTTCTCTGAACAAGTCCAGCCTGGTATTGTTGACAAAAGTAAAAGAAAATCTTCAGCTTTAGGTTCTGTGGGGCTAGATTAGAATGTCATCAGATGGTGGTCCTCCGTGGCCCAAATTCTGGGCCCTGGTATGAAAAAGGTTGAAAACCACTGATATAGGACATTTAGGGCTCCATTTTCATTCCATGCTAAACCCCTTATCCCACACTCCTTATCCGTTTTTCTACTATTTTATTTAAAATCCTTTGGGAATAGTTCAATGTGCCAATCTATTGACAGGTTGTGAGCATGTACAGTAGACTGGACATTCATACTGAAAAATGTTTTTTTTTTTTATAGTTTAAAAAGGCAAAGAAGTTAAGGGATAAGGGGTTTAGCGGTGGCGAAAATCTAGGCCTTACAGTTCTTATACAAATCCTTAACCCATTGTGTCCCTCGATTTGAGTTTCATCAGATTATAGCTGCAGCAACATTCTAGATTTTGACGCTAGATTCTACAGTAGTTTCCGACACTAGATTCTAGTTATTGACACTAAATTATAGTTTCTGATGCTAGGATCTACTTTTTGAAACTAGAATCTAGTTTCTGATGCTAGAATCAAGTTTTTGACACTAGATTCTATAGTTTCTGACACTAGATTCTATAGTTTCTGACACTAGATTCTAGTTTTTCTGAAAAACCTGTGCTCCTGTGTCAGTGATGCTAACATATTTCAAGCCAAGGACCACCAGAATTATCCATATTTGGCTGCAGACCCCCATCTGAAAACATGTTGTTCCAGGGATCCCCCAGAAGCAAAAATTTGAGTTAAAAATGTTTGCTTCCAAAATAACACATTCAGAGATTTGCAGCACATTTTCACAATTTTTCAAAAATAGCAGAACTACAAGCTCATGTCGCGCCACTCAGTGGCGCGACATGAGCTTGTAGATCTGCTATTTTTCAACAGATAAAACACCAAAACGCATTTGGTACACAAATCCTTAAATACAAGACTCCAGTGAGCAGCAGCATTACCCTGGACTCCAGATCTGCAGGGAATTTAGTCTGGAACTTGCATATGGTCCCAGATCCATAGTCCCTCTGGACAAACACCTTGCTGGAGACGGACGGCTGCTGGAGGTCTTGTAAACTGTGAGTCTAGAAGAGAAACAGGACAAAGATGGACAGTTTAAACCAGGGGTTTTCAACCTTTTTGACACCAGGGCCCACCATTTATTCAGCACTTGAGCCACGGATGACCACCATTTGATGACATTTTAGCCCCACAGACCCCAAAACTAAAGATTTATTTTGCTTTTAACCACAATTCCAGCATGGATTTGGGAAACAACACAGACAAATTAACATACAGATCCAAATGACCATTAATCTTTTAGTTGTGTAGTCTTGTGGGCTAATTAAGATGATGAATATTTTAACTCTTGAGAGTGTAAAAATTAAACCAAATGGACCCGCAAGGGTCTATTTGGTTTCATTTTTACTTTCTCAAGAGTTACATCTGGTTAACCAACTTGGCTGGGGACCACCTGGAATTCTCTCAAGGACCACTGGTGGTCCCTGGACCACCTGTTGAAAACCCCTGGTTTAAAACGGTACAACAGAACAGTGTTGTCAATATGTAAAACGCCAATGTAGGATCCCTGGCTATAATAATACATATATCGCTTAAAACATTTTACTTGCACTATACAACTAAAATAATCAAATATAAGACAGATCATCAGTAGTCTCCTAACCCAGGGGTTTTCAACAGGTGGTGCTGAGAGGGTTCCAGGTGGTCCCTGAGAGGGTTCCAGGTGGTCCCCAGCAGAGTTGGTTAACCAGATGTAACTGAGAACGTAAAAAATCTTTACACTCTCAAGAAGTCCCGTAAAATATTCATCATCTGAATTAGCCCAAGTCTACACATCTAGAAGATGGACAAAAACAAAATAAATCTTTAGTTTTGGGGTCTGTGTGGCTGAAATGTCCTAGTGGGCTAGGGTATGAAAAAGGTTGAAAACCAATGTCCTAGCCCAGGGGTTTTCAACAGGTGGTCCGGGGACCACCAGTGGTCCTTGAGAGGATTCCAGGTGGTCCCCAGGCTACATGATGGAAAGTTGGTTAACCAGATGTAACTCTTGAGAATGTAAAAATGAAACCAAATGGACCCTTGCGGGTCCATTTGGTTTCATTTTCACACTCTCAAGAGTTAAAATATTCATAATCTGAATTAGCACTATTTAATTAAGAAGTCTACACTGTTTTGTTTGCAAAATCCAGCCTGGAATTGGAATTGTGAACAAAACCAAAAGAATTCTTTAGTTTTAGGTCTTTGGAGCTAAAATGTCATCAAATGGTGGTCCTCCATGGCTCAAACTCTGAATAAATGGTGGTCCCTGGTGTCAAAAAGGTTGAAAACCACTGTCCTAGCTCAATTCACTCCATTTCAAAGATATTGCTAACGAACGAACAGATCTGTGTTTTTATCTCTGTTTTCAAACATGCTGGTATAACAAGAATGATTGTGGTTTATCTAAGAACGTTGACTAACTAAGAGTCAAAATACCAGTATTACTAAAAGGGCTAAAGTATACTATATATATACTAAAGGGAAATCAAATATATATACAACAATACTTCACCTCAGCCATGATGTTTTGTTGTTATCGCTGCTCTGGCTGGCTGAACCACTTCCGGGGTGTTACACCGGACTTGGTGACCTATAATATCTGGCGACGCCACAGTCTGTTTTCTTCCCTTGTTCCAGAGACGAAAGCTCTGCCCTGTTCAAGTCAGAGCAGCCATCTAGTGGAGGAGTTGCGACATTGAGGGGTCAGAAACAGAAACAGAGCGCTCGAGCTGCTGTTCATGCAGCTGGAATAGACAGGGACAGGCTGGAGTTGAAAATACATTGATTGCACATTGCACAAATAAGAGCTATTTTAATGTATTCATGTCCCTAGTCAAAAAAATCCCATAGGATTTTAGAAAAGTCCTATCAGATACAATTAAGAATAAGATCACAATATCTCAACATTTTGGAACAAATCCTATAGGATTCGGATTCAGGAATCGTATAAGAAAACTATCCCTATAGGATTTTCTGAAATATATGATTTTCTAGTCTAATAGGATTGTTACAAAATCTGATAGGCCTAGGACTTTTCTATTGGAATCCTATAGGATTTTTTTTACTAGGGGTGTGCCACGTGTCAACTGTTTGGATCGTACAGTAAAGTCTGTAATGTTTATATATTGTACTAATACTCAAAATAAAGGGATTTAAGTTCATTAAAGCTTCAAAGCCCCTCCCCATTAAGAGTCTAGTACATACCTGGGCATTATGCGGCCCGGGGGCCAAATGGGGGGCCAATTGCGGCCCTTTGGCCCCCTCTGACCGGCCTGTGAAAGGGTTTTAAACCAGTGTTCCGGGGACCACCTGTGGTCCTTGAGAGAGTTCCAGTTAAAAGTTGGTTAACCAGATGTAACTCTTTGAGAGCGTAAAAATGAAACCAAATGGACCCTTGCGGGTCCATTTGGTTTCATTGTTACACTCTCAAGAGTTACAATATCCATCATGTGAATTAGCCCAAGTCTACACAACTAGAGAATGTAGAAGATTAATGGTCATTTATGATCTGTATGTTGGACTGTTTGGTTTCCCAAATCCAGCCTGGAATTGTTGGACAAAAGCAAAATAAATCTTTAGTTTTGGGGTTAAAATGTCATCAAATAGTGGTCCTCTCTGGCTCAAATTCTGAATAAATAGGTGTGAAAATGGTGGCTCTTACGCTTACTTTTATCTTGAAATTAAATTGATATTACACAGACTTATAGTTCAGCCTTTAGTCTTGGCCCTCCACAATATTTTATGGATCTCATTTGGCCCCTAGTAGAAGGGCTGCCCATTGGAAGTGAACGGAGTTATACCAGCTAAAAGTTGTCCCCATAAGTGTAAATAAATGGAGCAGAGGACCCTTGTAAGTCTTGGTCCTATTGTAAACAAGTAGAAATCCTAAATTAGCAATCTGTAGTATCGAGTTGTGCTTGAAATTTACTGTGATTTTCTCCAAATTGTTCAGTCCTCTATGCTTTTTGTACATTACTTTAAGCGTAGCCATTCTAATCCGGCGGCCCAATATAAAATTTCGAATGGCATAATCTATGATAAACAATAAGTTGAACGGTAAATTTAGCATACATGCATATTTTATTTTTAGCAGGCTTGCTTGTAGCCCAATCAGGAACTTATTTGCGGTGCAACAGCGACCTCACGTGTCATGTTTCAGAGGCTGCAGCTGAACAGTAAATGAAGAAATGAAACCATTCTGTAGCACGTCTGCATTCGTACACAACATACAATACTCAGGGGTAACATGATCACTGGTTGGCATCGCATTGAGCACAATTAACCCCAAATATAGTTAATATGTTAAATATAGTTGATACGGCAAGTCAATCTCGTTAGTCAGAAATATAGCTCCATGCCTGTAGTAGTGTTTGTTCAAAGTTTAGAACAGGCAGTCTCCCATTTCTTAATCAGGAGAGCACTCTTGCCTAGATAAATATAAATTAAGTGATATTGAATGTGAACAGTGCAAAGATCACCACACCCAAATAGCCATAGGCGTATATTTAGAAGGGGCTAGCTAGAGGACCTACAGATCAACACATTCTACACTGAATTACCAGACAACCATGGGATCCATAATCAGTGCTTGATCTTCATAAACTGTTGAGATCACAATACAATTTCATTCTCCACTGGGGATAAGTATGGCATCAGATTACCATTTTTAATAGCCTCTAACCAAAAGAGTCAAAAAGTCAATAGTAATAAGTCAAGAATTTAATTAGTTGGACCCTACAATTGTAATTCTAATTATACAATTGGGAGCAGAGCTGTGTAAAGCAAAAAGGCATTTTAACTTTAAGCCGTTTTTCCAAGAAAATTAGGCTTTAGAAAAGATTCCGAGACAAACACAAAGATTGGTTTTATTAATGTTTATTGACTTGGCATTGTGTTCCGTTCGCTGTACTCTGAAGTTAGTCGAACAGTCCAAAGCCCATGTCGTCATCGGAGCCCTCCTCAGACTCCTCCTTCGCCTCCTCCTTGGCTGCAGCAGCAGGGGCTGCAGCAGTTTCTGCAGCTGCAGCAGGAGCTGCGACTGCGGCAAAGGCAGATGGATCAGCCAGGTATTCCTTCACCTGAGGGACAGAACAGGGACAGTTAGGTCTGCATGAGGCTGGTTTTAACAGATGACGATGATATACACAGACAGTGCCGTAAGTTGTATGCACAGGCGAACACCCTGGCATGTAAATTTAGTATGTGTTGTAAAGCAGTTAAGATTTCTCTGTTTAGAGCTTACTGTACACCACTTCACACTGCTCACCTGTGGTCAAACTACAAAAAAGCAAGTATTCAGAAACTGCAAGTAGCATATAATGATGCCATGATAATTTTACTCAAAAGACCTAGATGTAGTGCCAGTGAGATGTTGCTGCAAGAGTCCATACTTTTCATGCTGTTCTTCGGAACCTAATGCATAGATTCATGTGTCGCTTAGATGAGTCTGTGAATAGCATCATCGTCAGTTTAAATAACCCCGCTAAAAGTTGCACTAGATACTCTTCTAGCCTGAGAAAACACTGGCTTAAAAGTCTCTATTTATAATTGTCTCAAATGTTTTTTTAACCTGTACATTTGGACTGTCTTCTACTGAATGTTCTGTGTATTGTATTATGTCATTTGTGTCTTCTCTCTATGGACCCTGAGTCTGAAATAAAGGCATTCATTCATTCTTATTCAGACAGAATGTGTGAGACCAAGCGTCCCTGTACGTCGGGGGATGTAGACATCCAGGGATAGTGGGAATCAGAGTAATGTTTGCAGGGGGAACGACAATACAGTACTGAACAGGCTGCATTGTAACTTATCCTGCACATTCACCATGTTGATACGAGTTGGAAAAACCATGTATAGCAGGGCTGCCCAAAAGGTAGATCACACAGACCATGCAGGTAGATCACATGACAGTCCCCCCAGCACTTGGACCCATATAGATCTGTAACTCTTGAGAGCGGTCATTTTACACTCTCAAGAGTTAAATTATATTTAATCATAATTAAATTATCTGAATCATGTAATTTTCAAGAGTCCGCACAATTAGAAAATGGAGAATAATTTTTATTTTGACCAACATTTTGCCAGTTCTTTCCCAATTGTGGACAAAAACATGACAAGTTGTTACTTTTGGGTGCAAGAAACTAAACTCAAGATCACAAACTGTCAACCCAAAACTCAAATATGTTTTCAAACGTCATTAATAGCATATACAGGAAAACCTTCCAATTCTCTCCCTCTATTTTTCATTATAAAGTGCATTATTCTTAAACACTATGACAGTAAGTAACACCATCACCATTATATTTCAACGCTCAAACTTTCTAGGGTGCCATGAAATGGATTTTCAGTAATAGAACAATCACATTGTTGATGTGTAGATCTTGTTGAGCCGCTCATTTTGAAAGTAGCTCTCAAGTAAATAAAGTGTGGGCAGCCCTGATGTTTAGAGTCTGTCTTACCTTATCTGCCAGGGGGAAGGAGTAGTCAGTCTCCACAGCCACCGCCAGGACTCTCTTGTATCCGTTGATGATGGAATGAGGGATGGAAGCCAGAGTAGGGTATCCAATCTCCAGGCACACACTAGCAATGTTCCTCACACCCTTAAAAAACAAACAAAGTACAGTATTTAAATAACTATAAGTTCACTTTGCATTGTAACGACGGCTGTGACGGTGATTATGTCATCGAATAGATTAAAGTAGTTGTAAAATACTTTAGTAATCAGTCATCGGTTGTCGACTTGTTTTTTTTGCCATTTATCACGGATGTTTTCCAATTTAAACATAGTCTCAGCATTGAGTGTTCCTAAACTAAAGAGCAGTGATTAATTTATCTTATAATCCTTACAATCTGATGATCGTTACACATGCAAGCAAAACATGACACTACGTTCAGAGCATCAACAAAACATGACCTAAAAGTTTAGTTTTAAATTACCCATTTTGTTCAGAAGAGTACAGTTCCTTTTTTAGACTTTTGATATTCTTTGATATTCATTATCCAATGAATTGCTTATATAAATTGGCAGATGAATCAATTATGACAATAATGGTTATTGCATCACCAATTACAATACGGACGCCATCACTAGGTTTATGTAATGTATGAGACCAGCGTCCCTGCATGCCGGGGGATGCAGACAAACAGGGATAGTAGGAAACAAGATACTGTTTGCAGGGGGAACGACAACGCAGCACCACACAGGCTGCACTGTAACTTATCCTGCTAGTAAAACACTTTGGATTAAAGGTTCACAGATTTACAGTAGTTTACATCCAGGGGCAAAACTAAATCTGTTCATTAAAGTGTAAAACAAGGGTACTGCTATGACAACGTTAATCGCCTCCCTTGTAAATGATACGTTACTTTGGTTAAGATCAGCACCCTGTGAAGGTTCTGCTGTGAACTCACCTCCAGGAACCGGACTTGCAGAGCCTCCTCAGTGATGTCCAGAACCTCAGGGCTGTACACACTGCCGTTGTCGTAGACCTGCTGGATGAGCAGACCGTAGGAGAAGGGAGAGATGCCCAGCATGTTGAGCAGCGTGGCCTCGCTGGCACCCACCTTGTCTCCCGTCTTGATCAGACCCACGTCACTCTGGGAGGGGAAAATAAAGACCTTGTGTTATTATGGGCGTTTCATAATGTACGACATCACATTAAAAAAAAAAGAGATGGGTTGCACAACAGGCTGCAGGAGTGTTATTATTTATGGTTCAGATGTCCCACCGGAAGAAGGCCGGCACGGCAGAAACTGACGTGTTTACGGCATCAGCTTGCCCTGCTAAAGTGCACAGAAATGTAAGCAGAAAACAATAACACTCCTGCAGCCTGTTGTGCAACCCATCTCTTTTTTTATGTGATGCAACATTGGTTTGGACAACGCACCAGCAAACTTTGACGCTGCGGTAATAGAAGATAATGTACGACATATCAGCTCCAGTGATCTATATTATGCTCATGTATGAGACCAGCGTCCCTGCATGCCGGGGGATGCAGACAAACAGGGATAGTAGGAAACAATTTACTGTTTGCAGGGGGAACGACAACACAGCACTGAACAAGCTGCACTGTAACTTATCCTGCTAGTTATACAGCCAGTTAAAAAAAAAAAAAAAAAAAAAACTTAAACTTGTTCAAAGGCATGAAACGTCATGGGGATTTTTTTTTTGCATGTCACCTTTCAAACTCACCAAGATTTCAATGGTTCCTCTTGAGATCTTGGTGGTGATACCCAAAGCCTGGAAGAAAGAGGTCTTCTCGGGGCCCAGGCCGGTGTTCTGGGCCGGCACGATGACGTCACAGGGGGCAATGGCTCCGGCACGGGCAGCAGCTGGCACCTGAACACACCAGTCAGTTTAGCACACCGGAGCAGACAAAACTTACCCATCACATAGATTTACTAATACCCATCAGTTTTATGAAGGATGCCAGGAGGGAAGAGACGAACTGAGATAAGCAGGAAAGATTGTTATCTTTGGTTTAGTTCGTCTAAGCTTTGTATTTAGAGTTAAAAAGCACATAGTCTTGTTTTTTCCAGTAAGATGATACGTAGTGTATGAGACCAGCGTCCCTGCATGCCGGGGGATGCAGACAAACAGGGATAGTAGGAAACAAGATACTGTTTGCAGGGGGAACGACAACGCAGCACCGAACAAGCTGCACTGTAACTTATCCTGCTAGTTAGCCCATTTTATTTTGGTGTTTCAAGTACTTAAACTATTGAAAAATATCAGATCTACAGGCTCATAGCATGCCACCGAACGGCACGCCATTAGCTTGTTAGTTCCTCCAGTTTTGTAGTTATGCCTTTTGAAAAAAAATTGTTGTTGGATGTAGGTCTGTAGCCAAACTGATAATTCTGGGGTCCTTGGCATGAAATATTTTGATCACTGATACAGAACACAGATTCTTCAGAAAAATATAGAATGTGGCATCAGAACTAGAATCGGGGGCCTGGGACTAGAATCTGGAGTTGGAAACTAGAATCTAGTGAAGATAAAATGAGTTAAGCTGTCAAGTAAAACTGGATGAATAAAGACCCACCCATGTAGTTTACATCAGGAGCCAAAAACAAAAGGAATGCTGCGTGGCATAAGCTCAATTAGGGCTACTGCAAGTGGTTGCTTGTGACTATGATGGATACTCATTAAGAAATAACTCGGACGTATCAAACTGTTCAGTGCATCTGAAAGTAGTCCTACCTTGTTGGCCAACAGCAGGTCCCTGATCTCAGCCAGATCCTCCTTGGTGAAGACGAAGCCCACATTTCCTTTAATGTGGGGCAGCAGCCTGAGAAATCATAGAAACCATTAGCTATACAGTACATACAGAAGGCATAGAACAGTTTTAAGTTGGAGGGAATGTTGCTGAGCAGTTTGGGGTTAAACATTGAATAAGGGTCTGTGGGGCCATTTCATATCAAAAAAACTTCACAAAGGGGTGAGAATTCACCAGTGTAAATGTATGAGACCAGCGTCCCTGCAAGCCGGGAGTTGCGGACAGACAGGGATAGTAGGAAACAAATTACTGTTGGCAGGGGGAACGACAACGCAGCACCGAACAGGCTGCACTGTAACTTATCCTGCCAGTGAATGCAGTCTGTACAAAAACAAGCAGTAATGCTGGGCTCTAGACTGCCTCCCCCTGGCCAGCCTGATGGCGGGGTCAGGAACTGGTTGGAACAACATGTTCCTTCCACAACGCTACGTCCAAGCAGGGAAACTTATGTGCTAGGTGAAAAGGCAGCCTGGACTCCTCACGCATCGAAGGAAGCATGAGGCTAGTCTGCTGCCTCCCCAGGTTGGTGGAGGGTGTGTAGAGCCCAGGATCACATTAGGAATTGACACTGGGTGAAAAATGGGTTACAAAATTGTGTTTTTCAAAGGATCCCTGACTAATAAAACAAACATTAAAACATGCTTAAAACATTATACTTTTCCCTATATAACTAAAATAACAAATAAAACCACTGGCATCTTATTTCTCTCATAAAGAGAATATTTCACTCAACAGGAACTGCTCCTGGCACAGGATGATGATGTCACGTGTCCTTGTGTGGTCTAGTGCTATGGAATATATGGATGAACATTCTCATGTGACATCATCCTGCGACAGGAGCACTTCCTATTGAGTGAAAGATTCTCCATTTAAGAAATAAAGTATTGAAGGCGTTTTTATCTGCATGTTTTAGTTATAAAAGGCAAGCATAGTGTTTTAAGGCATATGTCTTTTAGCCAGGGATCCTTTCCCTTTGTGTACTGAACGCGTTTTGGTGTTCTAAGCATTACGTTTTAACTATTGAAAAATAGCAGATCTACAAGCTCATAGCGCGCCACCGAGTGGCGCGCTATGAGCTTGGATCTCTGCTATTTTTGAAAAATCGTGAAAACGTGGTGCAAATCTTTGAATATTATGTTATTCAGAAACTAGAAATGGGTTAAGTAAGAAAACAGCTGAGTGAAGCACCCACTTCTCCAGGGCTGGGTTGTTCTCCAGGTGACCTCGGATGGCCTTGCGCATCATGGTGTTTTTGCCCATCAGAACCACAGCCTTTCCACGGAGCGACAGACGGATGGTCTGCATCTGCTTGGAGCCCACATTGTCAGCTCCCACGATGAAGCATTTGGGAAAGTCATCCAGAAGTTGCTGTGAAGAGACAAAACATACATTTCTATAGATTCAGCCCTTTCTGTACAGAACTAAATATTTTTAACTAAAATCCTTGCTTCTGTGTGTAGAAAAACATTTTCAGATTGGGGTCCGCATAGATCGACAAACTTCACAAAGGAGTGAGAATTCACCAGTGTAAATGTATGAGACCAGCGTCCCTGCAAGCCGGGAGTTGCGGACAGACAGGGATAGTAGGAAACAAATTACTGTTGGCAGGGGGAACGACAACGCAGCACCGAACAGGCTGCACTGTAACTTATCCTGCCAGTGAATGCACTCTGTACAAAACTTAGAAGCATCACAAAAACAAGCAGTAATCATGGGCTCTAGACTGCCTCCCCCTGGCCAGCCTGATGGAGGGGACAGGAACTGGTTGGAATAACGTGTTCCTTCCACAACACTATGTCCAACCAGGGAAACTTCTGTGCTAGGTGAAAAGGCAGCCTGGACTCCTCATGCATTGAAGGAAGCATGAGGACAGCCGACATTTTCAGATTGGGGTCCGCAGCCAGATAGATAATTCTGGTGGTCCTTGGGATGAAATATGTTGAGCATCACTGACACAGGAACAGGAACACATCAGAAACTACAATCAGATGTCAACATATTTTCAAAATTAAAAAATAATAATAATAATATTGGAGCTTGTAGAAAGTGTAACAATGCATTGAACAACAACACGCTCGGTACAGAATGGATTTTTAAATAAACCTTCTAAGAGCAATTGGACGAAGCATGTAGTGAAGCTTTTGCTTGACAAGTTTGACTGAGTAAAACTCACGATGATTTTCATGAAGTAGTTGGACTTCCACGTGGCCCTGTCTTCCCTGGGCATCTTTGCAGTGCTTCCAAGGATCGCTTAGCAGCTGGTTTAAAGACAAGGGTGTTATCTGGAAACAAAAAGGTGAACGTGAATAAGTGAGCGGCAAAAATTATGCATCTCTATGCTGGTTGTAATTACTGATGCAATATTCAACTGAAATGGACTCTTCTGATGTGGTAAGCAACTCACCAGACCATTACAGACTACTATCGGCTAAGGTTAAAGGGGAATTCCACCCATTTAACATTTTAATATGTCAATAATATACCTTAGAGATGTTGTGTGGGCATGATAAAAAGTTTCCCCAATTCTGTATTTCCTAAAAATGGAGGTTGAAAAAAAAACATAGTGAAATGCATCTTGATGACATCAAGATGCATTTTCACCATGTAAATGGATTTCTTTAGACGCTTCTTTTTTCTGAGAGCATACAAATACCAAATGAACCCGTCCGGGTTCATTTGGTACCATTTGTACACTCAGAAAAAATGTTGAAAATGGGTGGAATTCCCTTTAAGGACCATGGTTTCAATGTTTTGTCCAACCATTAATGGTTGAATGGTGATCATATATGTGATGTCAGAGACCAAGCGTTCCTGTACGCCAGGGGATCTAGTGATCATATAGATGTCCGAGACTAAGCGTCCCTGTACGCCAGGGGATCTAGTGATCATATAGATGTCCGAGACCAAGCGTTCCTGTACGCCAGGGGATCTAGTGATCATATAGATGTCCGAGACTAAGCGTCCCTGTACGCCGGGGATCTAGTGATCATATAGATGTCCGAGACTAAGCGTCCCTGTACGCCGGGGGATCTAGTGATCATAATGTCCGAGACTAAGCGTCCCTGTACGCCGGGGATCTAGTGATCATAATGTCCGAGACTAAGCGTCCCTGTACGCCGGGGATCTAGTGATCATAATTTCTGAGACTAAGCGTCCCTGTACGCCGGGGATCTAGTGATCATAATGTCCGAGACTAAGCGTCCCTGTACGCCGGGGGATCTAGTGATCATAATGTCCGAGACTAAGCGTCCCTGTACGCCGGGGATCTAGTGATCATAATGTCCGAGACTAAGCGTCCCTGTACGCCGGGGATCTAGTGATCATAATGTCCGAGACTAAGCGTCCCTGTACGCCGGGGATCTAGTGATCATAATGTCCGAGACTAAGCGTCCCTGTACGCCGGGGGATCTAGTGATCATAATGTCCGAGACTAAGCGTCCCTGTACGCCGGGGATCTAGTGATCATAATGTCCGAGACTAAGCGTCCCTGTACGCCGGGGATCTAGTGATCATAATGTCCGAGACTAAGCGTCCCTGTACGCCGGGGATCTAGTGATCATAATGTCCGAGACTAAGCGTCCCTGTACGCCGGGGGATCTAGACATTCAGGGATAGTAAGAATCGAAGCTAATATCTGCAGGGGGAACGACAGAGCAGCACTGCACTGGCTGCACTGTAACTTATCCTGCAGCAGGTTGATAGCTTTAATGGAGTGGCAGATTATCCAATGGACTAACACAGGGGTTTTTAACAGGTGGTCCGGGACCACCAGTGGTCCCTGAGAGGGTTCCAGGTGGTCCCCAGGCTAAATGACGGAATGTTGGTCAACCAGATGTAACTCTTGAGAATGTAAAAATGAAACAAATGGACCCTTGCGGGTCCATTTGGTTTCATTTTCACACCCTCAAGAGTTAAAATATTCATCATCTGAATTAGCACTATTTAATTATGAAATCTACACCGTTTTGTTTGCAAAATCCAGCCTGGATTTGTGCACAAAACCAAAAAGAATTGATTAGTTTTAGGTTTTTGGGGCTAAAATGTCGTTGAATGGTGAGTGGCCCCTGGAGTCAAAAAGGTTGAAAACCCCTGGACTAACCGGTCCATTTGTACACAAAGAGCCCCCACACACACACTTTTTATCAAGGTGTGTTTCACCATGTTTTTTTTTTCCATACCCCCCATTTCTAGTAAACAAACAATTATTTGGACACATTTCTATAACTAAAAGGTTATTAATGACATAGTAAAATGTTGAAAATGGGTGGACTTCCCCTCTACAGTTTATTGGCTGCATCATAGCAGAGGCAGAGCTTTAATATGGCTCTGCGCACACACAGATAGCTTTAGCCCAACACATGGTACTACTGCTAACCGGCTGCTTACAGTCACTTGTTTCACACACAAAAAAACGCAATGTAAACAAAGCACGTTTCGGTGGCATCATCATTTACATATATGAATAAATAGTTTCATTTAAACGCAAGTAGATGTGCGTTAACTTTCCGTAAGACTCACAGCATGACAGGCAGCACATTGACACACATGTGCTCCATGTCTGTCTGACGCTAGATAGCATAGCGGTATTACACACGGAACAGGCCGCAGATGAGACCGGCAGGCCGCATTATTATACCATATATAAAGACATCCGGTCACCGCAGCGGAGTGGAAATACATATTTCTGAACCCCCAGAGCAGTGGGTCTTAATTCGGGGTTAAAACGCGGTCATTCTGCCCGAAAATAACCCATTTTTAGGAACAATCATGCAGAGCTGCTGCTGCTGCTTACCTCGCTGTAGGATCGCGTGAAAGAAAGAGAACGGAAACGGAAGTGCGGAGGATTTATAGGAAAGAGGCCGTCCAATCAGAACGCCTCGAGGGACGTTAGGTATCTGCTCATTGGACGGTTCGCCTGTCAATCTTTAGACCGTCCAATCAGAACGCCTCGAGGGACAATAGGTCTCTGCTCATTGGACGGTTCGCCTGTCAATCTTTAGACCGTCCAATCAGAACGCCTCGAGGGGCGTTAGGTATCTGCTCATTGGACGGTTCGCCTGTCAATCTTTAGACCGTCCAATCAGAACGCCTCGAGGGACGTTAGGTCTCTGCTCATTGGACGGTTCGCCTGTCAATCTTTGGAGCCTAATTTTTGTATATAGTGCGATTGCATTTGGTTTTTAATTTTAAATACAAAGTGAAAGTGTGTCGCTGGCATGCGCCAAGTTCTGGTAAAATATTGTTAATAATAATGATAATAATAATAAAAGATATAATACATCCACATCCAAAATACATCCACTGTCCCATCTCAGTCAGCTGTGTCAGTAGTTGATCACTGCGTTATGCATTTTTTGTCATTTTTTTATTGTAAAATAAAATATATATATGTACCTTTTTGTTTTTACATTATAATATTTATCCACGTATTACCTTTTGTCAAAGAAAAGAAATAACGTAGTGACGTAAAGTGACGTCACATCGAGTGGCGTTTTAGCCAGTGTTGCCAACTTCGCGCATTTGTCGCTATATTTAGCGCTTTTTCAGACCCCCCCCCCCCCCCCCCCCCCCCCCCCCCCCCCCAGCGCCAAAAATAGTGGAAAAACTCCAGGCAGAAAATTCTAGTGCTTTTTGGCTGGTGAGTTGGGGTGATTGATTGACAGGCGCCAGAGATAAAACCCTCATTTTTCACCATTTCTCCTCCTATGATAGTGGTTTTCAACCAGTGGTCCCCTGGATAAATGATGGATAGTTGGTTAACCAGATGTAACTCTTTGAGAGCGTAAAAATGGACCCTTGCGGGTCCATTTGGTTTCATTGGTTTCATTTTTACACTCCCAAGAGTTAAAATATTCATCATGTGAATTAGTCTACACAACTAGAGAATGTAGAAGATTAATGGTCATTTAATGGTCATATACCCAGGCGAGCATCTAGCGCATTCTAGTGCATTTTAGAAGTGCCACTAGTGCATTTTGGATTTTGGCAGTTGGCAACACTGGTTTTACCGGAAGTTTCTCCCTCCAACAAAACCAAACAAACCAAACACCGGTCAAAGTTTCAGAGACATTAAAGACTTTAAAGTTTCAGCAGCTTTCAGGTTGAAGAAATAAATCTATTTTTGGTCCGATAAATAAAACGTTTTAAACGCCAACAATAACCTCTGAAACAAAGCAGTAACTTGGTGCTATTTTCTTAGTGTTTTATTCAGATGTTCCAGCAGCTCCCTGCGGAGGTGTGGCTCCATGTGTTCGGGTTTCTGTCAACAGCAGACCGGCTGAAGGTCCGGATCTGCTGCCGGTCCTGGAAGGACCTGGCGGACCAGCCTTCTCTCTGGAGACACACCACCGTGCTGCTGGCGTTTGGCTCGAGTCCCTGCGGCAGGTGTGCTAGATTTTTCTCCGGCGTAAATTGTACATTTATTTATACCAGGGCCGGATCTAGGCATGATGAGTGTGGGACAGTGTTTGTAGTGGGACTTTTAGAAGTGGGGGGATGCCTCTTAAAGGGGAATTCCAGCCATTTTCTTTTTTTTTTTCTGAGAGTGTACAAATGTGAACCAAATGGACCCTAGCGGGTCCATTTGGTTCCATTTGTACACTCTCCGAAAAAAGGAAACTCATTAACATGGTGAAACACATCTTGATGATGTCATCAAGATGCAGGGGTTGACACTAAGGTCTCCGAGGCACTTGCCCATCGGGCCCCCAAAAATATATTGTAAATTTTGCAGACGTAAATTTTGCAGATGTAACTCTTGAGAACGTAAAAATGAAACCAAACGGACCCTTGCAGGTCCATTTGGTTTCATTTTTACACTCTCAAGACTTAAAATTCATCACCTTAATTAGCCCAGGTCTACACAACTAGAGAATGTAGAAGATTAGGTCATTTTGATGTGTATGTTAATTTGCCTGTTTTGTTTCCCAAATCCAGCCTGGAATTGTGGACAGCTAGAAAGCAGGGAAAGACACAGAGGCAGAGTGCAATGACTGCCTTCAAGACAAATTTATCTTGTGTTGTGTTATAGTGCACTAAGTTGCACACTTGCCGATCGGGCCACCAGGTAGCAGTCTTCACTTGCCCAACCATTTTTTTATTTGCCCCGGGCAAGCGGGCAAGTGTTAGTGTCAAGCCCTGAGATGTATTTCACCATGCTAATGATTTTTTTCAGACCTCCATTTCTAGGAAACACAGAATGGGGGGAATTTTTTATCATGTCCAAGACAAAATAACATAGGCCTACTTTTGCTCCAAAAATATTTTAGATGTGAGAAGTGGGGGGGACGCGTCCCCCCGCGTCCCCCCTCCACTACACCCCTGACCCTAAATGCCCCAACTTGACACGCCCCGTGGCATGATGCAGACAACTTGAATTTCAAAGATATTTCAAATTAAAGTGCTTATTATTTATAATGATTTGAAACACCGTCTGCACTACTAACTAACATTGTCACACCACTAAACCAACACCATTTTAATATTCAAAAAAGAAAACTCTCTGAGCCAGACCGTTTTGTGCATGCTGTGATTCTGTTGCAAGTTCAACAGCTGCTGGTGATATATTATTGATGCTTACTTGACTATAATATTATAAGTCATGTATTAGATAATTTAAACGAAAATGGCACGGGGGCGGCTTCATTGCCCGTGGCATGAAGCGGGACGGGCGATGAAGCTCTGTAACATACAACAATGCAATCTTGTGGAATATTTTATGGATTAAGTACAGCTATTTGGTTTCATTGTTTACTTCACAGGTACAACGCCCAATTCTGGGCCACTCTTCGTCGCTGGAAAATCAGCAGCGTTGAGATGCAGAGCACCAAGCTAAAGGACTGGAAACAGCTTGTCCAGTCGCTTCCAGCCCTGCGTTCCATAGTAGTGGACGTCACCGGCGTCTCCCAAAACATCCTGGACCTTGTGAAGGCGTTTACAGACCTGAAACGTCTGGCCGTGAGGGAGAGGGACGAGCATGGCTCTGTGATATTTGACGGTCTCAGCGACTCACTCACCCACTTAAGCATATGCAACTTTAATTTAAATAGCAGGCAAATTTCTCAGTACAAAAACCTGACATCCCTCGTCTACCACCACAACCTCGGCAGCGGCGATCCGCTCGACGAATTTCACACCATCATCGGCAGTTTGCCGAAGCTGAAGCATCTCTCCATTTCCGTGGATCGGGAACCGTGGGTGGTGGAGCTCTACCACCCTCCGCCCACCGTCTGGAAAAAACCCTGCGCCTCCTTGACCAGCCTGGAGATCATCGATTACTCGGACCCCGCGCTGCCCGAGGACATCATGAGGTCCACGCCGCGCCTGCGGCGCCTCGCCTTGTACTGCCGTCACCACACAGCGGGGGCGAAGGCCAGGCATCTGAAAACCTGGCTGTCTGACCTCTCTGAGCTGTCGGAGCTGGTCCTGGTGCGAGGGCCTCCTCCTCAGGAGTTCATCGGCTCTGCTCCAGAAACCGTTACCAGCCTGACGCTCCGCGCCGGACGGATAACGTTCCCGGACATGCAGGCCACGGCGGCACGCCTTCCAAACCTCCTCCGCCTGCACCTGGACACCTGGGCGGCCTTGTTTATCGGACCAGGCACCGACCGCATCCCAGAACTGTTCCCTAAGCTCAGGAGCATCAGGATCCGCCACAGAGGTTTACCGGATATGGATTTATTAGGTCTCCACCGGCTACAGAATCTGGAACGGTTGGAGATTCTAGATCAACCGGATATCCAGCAAATCTCCGCCGCCAGACAGCGGCTGCTGGGGCTCAAACGTGAGCTGCAGGTTTTGACAAACGACAGAGTCAAAGTCGTCACGCCTCCGTTCCGGAGAGACCCGCTGACCTGCCACTGTCCTGTTACCCCGTCGTTTTGGACGGACACGGTCAGCATAACTTTGTGATTGGTCACTCACCATCAGATTGTCAGGTTTTAGTTTGCACTGCAGCCAGTATTTCATTGTGCCCTGTATTGAAAGTGTTTAAACTTAAATATAATATAAGTATTTGGAGGTATGGGCTCGGGGCATTCCACGCGAGACTTTTCCCATGTTCGTTCTATATATTCTGTATGCGTCTCTTATGCTATCGAGCAAGAAGTATTTGATTTCACAGGTCATAGTAAACAGGGTTCATAAAGCCTTAAGTCCTTATTCTGAGAGAGATAAGGGAATCCTGACACTTGATACAAATGTTAGAGAATATGCCTCCATTTATAGCATATACAGTAGGCCTGCAAAAAAAAAAAAAAACGATTCGAGTCAGAATCGCGATTCTACTTCCGCCAGATTCAGAATCGATTCACATTTTCCCTGAATCAATGACGGTCTAATAAGGACAGGACGCCAAGACATGGCTTCCTGTCCTCATGGGAGGAAACAGACATGCGCAGTACAGACCAAGAAACCTATAGAAGGAACGGACAGATTTCACGTCACTACCAGTCACGTGACTGCCAGGGATGCGCCATGACACCCCCAAGTGACAAAACTCTTATGGGAAGCTAGACGAATACATGGCAGTGGATGGCAGCGCGCACGAGATCTTGTAAACAAACATTATTTATGAACGATTCCGACCGTCGTCATATAATCGGCCCAGGAATATAAAAGAATACCCATAGCAGGTTGTTGTCCTGGTGGGTGTTTTTCGACAGGGGCCCAGTTTAATTTTATTGAGCTATTTAAAAAGAACAGAGTGCGATTCTGCTGGGGCTGCCTAGGCTGTCATCGCGAGACTGAACTGTGGGACTGGACGGGTGCCAGTTTGTGTGGATATAAGCAAACATGCAAGACAAAGTCAGCCAGTTGACGCCTACCTCAATTCAAATGATTCTACTGCTGTTCATACGTTATGTGAAGAGTTTTTGAATGCAATAATCAACAAGATCAAACGTTTCACATCTCATCTCACATGTTGAGATATGTGTCCGATCAGAGTGTGAGCTGGTAAATCTGCAATATGTAGCCTATATGATGAAAGTAGCCTAGTTATACTCATCATACACTCGATCATTACATTTAATGCACCATGACAAGACTAGAGACTAGACAAACATCCAAGGAATTATTTCATTTCAAAGTTGATGGTTTTCAATGGCAAAAGAAGAAAAACAATTACATACAGTATACACATAGCATATGACGCTGTTACAGTATGTACATGTGGTTTGTGCCACCCTCACCATGATTTGCTTTGCTAGTTATAATTTTGTACGTCTCTTAATGTCTTGATAAAATTAACAAGTGGTCACTATTGTAATTAAACAAGTAGGCTATAGCCCATTCTTTGTATTTCTATTGTGTCTAACAGTGTTTCAGACTTGGTATAGTTATACTTGATTAGTTTGTACTGTAATTCGCCAACTGTATTTCTCCATTTCGGAAAATTTAATTCATTCATTCAGTCATTCATTGTAATAGGCATAGGTCTATTTGCATGTGAAATCAGAGGTAATGCGTTTAGATTTACAACTATGTCCATAACAATTCAAGTGAAGTGAGAAATAACATCATTCGACTTCTACTGAAAATGGATGGCAATTTAAGCAACCTGGTTGCTTGTTTCTTGCACACAATCTGGCATAATCTGGCATGACTGTCTGTGATTAAAGCCGGCAGATCCGTCACAGTAAGTGGCAGATAAAATTGGACTGTCTTTGCACAGCTTTATAAAGTTACACGGTGTACACATCGAAAAGAAACACAGTGGATAATAATCTGTTATGTGTATTCTGTTATTTTCCAGAAGTGTTTGAGTTACAATTGCACCAGTCGTTCAGAAATAATTTTTGAATATGTGCATACACACTAGGCTTCATTGACTTCAATGTATCCCCCGCAGTTTCCTGCGGCGGTTTGTCACCCGTCGACAAACCGGCCGATTTGAATTGCCAGTCAGAGAAAATGACATGTCTGTCCTTTCCTCTTTCCTTGGTACAGACCAGGAAGTTTGACGCTTGGCAAACCATCCAAGAGACCAATGGCATGCAGTGTTGCCAACTTCGCGCATTTGTCGCTATATTTAGCGCTTTTTCAGCCCCCCCTAGCGCCAAAATTAGTGAAAAACTCCTGGCGGAAAATCTAGTGCTTTTTGGCTGGTGAGTTGGGGGGAAATTGATTGACAGGCGCCAGAGATAAAACCCTCATTTTTCACCATTTTTTCTCCCATGACAGTGGTTTTCAACCAGTGGTCCACAGGCTAAATGATGATAGTTGGTTAACCAGATGTAACTCTTTGAGAGCGTAAAAATGAAACCAAATGGACCCTTGCGGGTCGATTTGGTTTCATTTTTACACTCTCAAGAGTTAAAATATTCATCATGTGAATTATCCCAACTTCCCAAGTCAGCACAGCTAGAGAATGTAGAAGATTAATGGTCATTTAATGGTCATATTCCCTTCCAGGCAAGCATCTAGCGCAGGGGTTTTCAACAGGTGGTCCGGGGACCACCAGTGGTCCCTGAGAGGGTTCCAGGTGGTCCCCAGCTAAGTTGGTTAACCAGATGCAACTCTTGAGAATGTAAAAATGAAACCAAATGGACCCTTGCGGGTCCATTTGGTTTCATTTTCACACTCTCAACAACAATTGGGGAAACAAGACGCTGAGAACAACAAATCATGACTTGTAATTTTTTTTTATACCAAACTGTAAATAAAAGTACCAAATGAAGAAGAATGTTTCTGTAAAACATGCTTACAGAAAGCACAATACAACAGGGGGGTAGATCATGCTGAAATCCCATTGAACCATTTTGTAAAAGAAAAAAAAAAGAAAGCTTTAGAATTGTCTTTTTGAATCAAGAATCGAATCGTGACCCAGAAAATCGATTCTGAATCGAATCGTGGGACACCCAAAGATTCACAGGCCTAATATACAGTATGTCAAACTCGAGGCTATGTTTTATTTTATTTTATTTTTGTGCTTGGTGAGGGTCACAGAACAAGAAGCGAGCTTTAATAATGCATTATCAGTGTTTATTACATGGCTTGAATGAATGAATGCTCCAATCAGAAGCCAGCGTTCTGGTCATGTGAGCGGTGACATATTACACTATAATTCACCGCTCCGCTCTATATTGGACCGCTGCATAATCAAGGTCCCCAAAGTGCAAACAGCTGTGTTCATATCAATCCACGCTGCGCTTCCGCATTTAGTTCCAGCACGCCGTTAGCGGGTCCATTTGGTTAGCTACGTATTTGGTTGTTTACATGCCGTTAGCGGGTCCATTTGGTTAGCTACGTATTTGGTTGTTTACATGCCGTTAGCGGGTCCATTTGGTTAGCTATGTATTTGGTTGTTTACATGCCGTTGCCATTCAGGTGATGAATATTATAACTCTCGAGTTATAATACAAAAAGAGTTTCATGTTTATGTTACGGGTCCATTTGGTTTCATGTTAATGCTCTCAAGAGTTACACCTGGTTAACTAACTCTTGAAAACCACTGACGTAATAACCCATGTTATAATCATACTTCGAACCGGTGATTTGTTTCCTAACTAACTGACTCAGCTGCGCCTCTGTCAGTTATTAGGAAACAAATCCCCGGTTCGTCAGGTGTTATCCCTTGCTTAATGCTTGCAGGTTCATCTTTGGGTTTATCTTGCTATTAAAAGGCAATTATTTTTGAAAACCTTTGTTGTTGATCAGATTACACTGCCCAATGAGCTTGGAAAGGTTACCCTGGATGCTTGGGACAGAATAAACAGATATGAGGGGGGAAAAAATAATGACAAGTGATGCCAGAAATAGTTTTATTTTCAGCAGTCATTAATCAGTAAACAGGATTCACACAGGCTTAAAAATCATCATGGCACTTGAGAGAAAATGTAAAGGTTGAAGAATGATCACTAGAATATCCTCCAGGATCATTTCATTTCACTGAACTGAACCGTCAGAGGATTTGATTTTCCATGAGCAGAAAAAAAGCAATATTTGTAAGGAGAGAAAAAAAATACATAAATAAAATAAGCACAAATCAAATTACAGACAGTCCCCATTTAGTTGCAGGATTAAACACAGTTGAAATAGAGGTGCGACGGTTGAATTCCAAGTTTGTTCCTAAAACCCCCAAAACCACATTATATTATACATTATACAAGTACAGAATGTAGATAATTGTTTAGCTCAGTGGGTTTCAACCTTTTTCACACCAGGGCCCACTATTTATTGAACATTTGAGCCACGGACCAGCATTTGATGAGATTTTAGCCCCACAGACCCCAAAACTAAAGATTTCTTTTGCTTTTGTCCACAATTCCAGGCTGGATTTGGCAAACAAAACAGACAAACCATCGATCAAAATGACCATTAATCTTCCTCATTCTCTAGTTGTGTAGACTAATTCACATGATGAATATTTTCTTTTTCATGGTTTCATTTTTACGCTCTCAAAGAGTTACATCCGGTTAACCAACTTTCCATCATTTAGCCTGGGGACCACCTGTAATCCTCTCGGGGACCGCTGGTAGCCCCGGACCACTTGCTTAGCTAGAATCAGAATGTAAAAAAGGTGTCAAGCTTTAAAAATGTAATATTCACCATCAGGGTTTCAGGAGACGATTTGGAAATCAACACCAGACGCACCACAGCAGGTTCAAGATCTTCTCTCTGACAGTTAAACTTTAAAAGGTTCAAACTACACCAACGACAGAAGATTCCACAGTGTATAAGACAACATTGCATTGACAGAAATTTGGCACACATCTTTTTTTTTTAAAGTAAGGACGAAGGAACTGAAATAATAATAATAATAAAAAAAAAGGTACACTGTGGTTTAGAACAAGATCCAAAATGCACTAGTGGCACTTCCAAAATGCACTAGAATGCGCTAGATGCTCGCCTGGAACATACAGATCAAAATGACCATTAATCTGGGGCTAATTCACATGATGAATATTTTAACTCTTGAGGGTGTAAAAATGAAACCAAATGGACCCGCAAGGGTCCATTTGGGTCCATTTCATTTTTACGCTCTCAAAGAGTTACATCTGGTTAACCAGCTGCCCCCCCCCCCCCCCCCAGGGTGGCCTGGCAAAGGCAAAATTGTCCCGGTGGGAAAATATGTGCCAATCCGCCCCTGGACAAAAATATCACGCCATGTTTCAGATTATAACGTTTCAAAGGCTAGCAAAATAAGTGTATGGTGAAATGAACAATGATGAAGCTCAGTCTCGGTTCTCTTATTGTATAATATAATCCTCGAAATCTGATTCCTGACCAGCCCACAGAATCGCCCAGATGTCAGATTCCTGACCAGCCAATAAAAAAAAAAACACCCAGACGTCAGTGATCACTCGCTTCGACCGTTATCAAGCGATAATTCCCAGGAGGCTGCTTATTAGCCGATCTTATCGACGAGGCATGTTGTCTGGGAGCAGACTGACACTACTGCACTGACAACACGAAAACCGGAAATGCTGGATCAGCGTGTCGGGTTGGCCGCCTTGTTTTAAGCCCTGTGTCAGCATGGTGATGTTCTGGAGGTTATGTTTAGGGTTAGAGGAGGTCAGTATATTGACCTTGTTTTAAGCCCTGTGTCAGCATGGTGACGTGCTGGAGGTTATGTTTAGGGTTAGGGTTAGAGGAGGTCAGTATATTGACCTTGTTTTAAGCCCTGTGTCAGCATGGTGACGTGCTGGAGGTTATGTTTAGGGTTAGAGGAGGTCAGTATATTGACCTTGTTTTAAGCCCTGTGTCAGCATGGTGACGTGCTGGAGGTTATGTTTAGGGTTAGAGGAGGTCAGTATATTGACCTTGTTTTAAGCCCTGTGTCAGCATGGTGACGTGCTGGAGGTTATGTTTAGAGTTAGAGGAGGTCAGTATATTGACCTTGTTTTAAGCCCTGTGTCAGCATGGTGACGTGCTGGAGGTTATGTATAGGGTTAGGGTTAGAGGAGGTCAGTATATTGACCTTGTTTTAAGCCCTGTGTCAGCATGGTGACGTGCTGGAGGTTATGTATAGGGTTAGGGTTAGAGGAGGTCAGTATATTGACCTTGTTTTAAGCCCTGTGTCAGCACGGTGACGTGCTGGAGGTTATGTATAGGGTTAGGGTTAGAGGAGGTCAGTATATTGACCTTGTTTTAAGCCCTGTGTCAGCATGGTGACATGCTGGAGGTTATGTATAGGGTTAGGGTTAGAGGAGGTCAGTATATTGACCTTGTTTTAAGCCCTGTGTCAGCATGGTGACGTGCTGGAAGTTATGTTTAGGGTGAGGGTTAGAGGAGGTCAGTATATTGACCAAAACGATTGTAGTAAAGTAGCCAAATGTGCATGAAAACTGTCTGCATCGCGACGCCAGTGTTGCTAACTGCCAAAATCCAAAATGCATTAGTGGCACTTCCAATGCACGAGAGCAGAGGTTTTCAACCATTTTCATACCAGGGCCCACTGTTTATTCTGCATTTTAGCCATGGACTCTATCAAAGGAGGAAAAATGGTGAAAAACGAGGGTTTTATCTCTGGCGCCCCCCTCTCCCCCATCAGCAAAAAAGCACTAGATTTTCTGCCAGGAGTTTTTCACTAATTTTGGTGCTAGGGGGGTCTGGAGAAACGCTAAATATAGCAACAAATGCGCCAAGTTGGAGACCGCAAGCTGGGTCAGCAGAGCATGGGCATTCTGAGACGATACAGTCCTGCTGATGACAACTAATAACGACAATTGATAACGGCCGAAGTGACACCGGAGTGGACACTGATCTGGGATGCAGAAAAAAAAAAATCACAGTAGGATCAGAGTTCACTGGATTATGATAATAAAAATATCGATAGCTAAAAGTTTGTTTTCAGACACGTGCACTCCAAGCTGGTGCACGTGTACGTACTGTATGGTATTATATGCCCACAGAGCCAGCTCTTTGCATATCTGTGTGAGCCTAACAGGCTCAATAGTCATCAATAATACATCAATCTGATAAAAACGGTGGCAAAACACAGTTCTGTCACAGTCTAGCATAGAACAGTAATATAAATTCATATTCTGATTGTAATAGCAAGTGTGACAAAGTCCCAGCCAGGTAAGGTAAGGTAAGGCAGGGGTTTTCAACCTTTTTTCATACCAGGGCCCACTATTTATTCTGCATTTTCGCCACGGAGGACCACCGTTTGATGTTGAGTTTAATTTGATCTCTCAGATCCAAAACTAAAGAAATTTCTAGTTGCTGCCCACAATTTAGGAGACAAACTGGTCAAAATAACAATTCCTCTAGATTTTTTAATTGTTTAGATTCTTGAAATTAAATAATTCAGATGTTTAAATATAATTTAACTCTTGAGAGCGTAAAATGATACCAAAAGGTCCATTTCGTATCATTTTACGATCTCAAGAGTTACAGATCTATAAGGGCCCATACTGTCCATCATTTAGCTGGGGACCACCCGGAATCCTGACTCAAGAGACCACTGGTGGTCCCCGGACCACTGGTGGTCCCCGGACCACTGGGTTGAAAACCCCTGAGGTAAGGGATTGCTCCAGATAAAAACACCTGTAACCCACTTCCAAAAAACAAAACAAAATCAAGCGCACTGCAAATCGAAATTAGCCCCAATATAGTTCACAGCCAAATAGCATAAACCATGACCCAAACCTTGAACAAATGTCTTGTTAATTCTAATAAGACTTAATAAGATTTAAAAGAGCAGTCTACATGTGGACAGGTGCCTGTTTTTGCAGTAGTATCTCCAATATTCACCTCTAAACTAGAGCCAGGACAGTCAACTCCAGGTCCAGCATTTTGGCTGAGAAACTAAACCAAAATGTTAAACCGTTATATTTATCTACATAGTGCATGTATACATACACATTTATCAGATTCTCATTTATCATACATGAACTTTTCTTCTTCTTTTTTTTTTTTTCTTTTTTACATAATATTGAATTTTATTATCATGTATGCCAGGGGTTTTCAACCTTTTTGCCACCAGGGACCACCATTTATTCAGGATTTGAGCCACGTACCACCATTTGAGGATATATTTTTTTTAGCCCCACAGACCCCAAATCTAAAGATTTATTTTTGCTTTTGTCCACAATTCCAGGCTGGATTTGGGGAAACAAAACAAGTCAAACATACATTCCAAAATGGCTAATTCAGATGATAAATATTTTAACTCTTGAGAGTGTAAACATGAAACCAAATGGACCCGCCAGGGTCCATTTGGTTTCATTTTTACGCTCTCAAGAGTTACATCTGGTTAACCAACTTGGCTGAGGACCACCTGGAACCCTCTCAAGGACCACTGGTGGTCCCCGGACCACTGGTTGAAAACCCCTGATGTATGCAAACAAAATAAATCAAGGCAGTCGTAAAGCAGAGAAGTTATTGCAGCGATGAAAAGTGTTGCATGTGAGTTAAGTTGCATGAATTTGTATTAAGTATAAGAACTCCCTTATTATGAGACATTTAGCAGTAAAAGAATCTTTCACTGGCGAACAGTTTGAGGATTATTGCAAGAGAATCAGAAAATGTTTTAAAGTTTGAAACGTCGTTCACAAAAGCACCTCTTTGCGGTAGCACTGACGCAAATTCCAACCATCTGTATTTTCTGATACAGTAACTACTGAAAATTACAAGGGGAATTCCTCACATTCAGCATTTTACTATGTGATTAATATATATATACCTTAAAAAAAAAGTCCCCCATTCTGTGCTTCCTAGAAATGGAGGTCTGAAGCAAATAATTAACATGGTGATGTCAACCTGATGACATCTTCAAGTTGTGTTTCACCATGTTAATGATTTTTCTTTTTATAGGATTTATAGGATGTTTTTTTCTGAGAGTGTACAAATGGTTCACATTTGTACACTCTCGGGAACATTTTGAAAATGGGTGGAATTCCCCTTCATGATAAGGTATTGTTTCCATAGGAAAAGCTTAGAAAAAAAGGACCTGAAATGCTGAGCACTAAGTTGTAAGAAATGCACTTTTTGGAAGTTCTGGGTGAGAGATCTTCATGGGCTTCAGTTGGTCGTATTTCTTACTGTACTGTAGATAACCGACAGGAACAAAACAAAACAGATTTAATCTCCTGCATCCCTGTGTGCACCCAAATGGGTCTTTTATGCATAATATTAGCAAATGGCACCTCAATATGTTGTTGTTTTTTAACTAGAAAAATACATCTGTATAGTAGATTATTCCAAGACTGGCAGGCCAAACGCGACTCGACACTGCCTAGATGTTTCAGAATTCTATGTAAACGCTTCTTTGTGGTCCATGCAAACTGACTGGTGACACGCAGCCGTTCTCAAACCGTTGTAATCACCGCTGACCAATAGGCTGGACACATGCTGCAGGGCCTGAACTAGCACTGAAACATGACTGACAACGGGTGCAATTATCATGACTGTCACGCAGTGACTTCATGGAGTTTGACGAGGGTCGGTCGCTACATTAACATTCAAAACGTGTACATAAACATTCCCATTTCAAATATAAAGCACTCACACATGTTTCTACGGGTGTTGACACTTGCAGCACTCGAAATTAGAATTGCAGCATGCTGCGTTGTTGGCACAAGGAAAGCTGGGATAAAAAAAAAAAAAAAGCTTAAACAACCTGGCACGCTGCAATCCTAATTTCGGGCGCTGCAAGTGTCTAACACCCGTAGAAATGTGTGAGTACTTGATATTCGAAATCGGAATGTTTACGAACATGTTTTGAATGTAAATGTCGCGTCCCGCGTAAAACTGGATTGAGTCAATGCATGACGGTCGTCATGTGAGGCACGGCTAGGTCTGACCCTACGATAAGTGGGGCAGGAGGGGCTCTGAGTCTGACCAAGACTCAAACACTACGCTCTCTTTCTCTCACACACTCACACACTCATGCACACACACACACACACACACACTCACACACACACACGGGGGCGGTTTGGGGGAGAGATACGATTCTTATTCTTTGCTTCACATAAAGAAATTGTTCAGCATATCAAAAATCTCTTTGGGCTCTGTTAAAAAAAAAAGAAAGAAATGTCTGCCCCTGAAATATGATTGGACAGGCAGATATAAGTCCGTTCAGTAGCAAAGAGAGAATCAGTGTCTGGGACTTTAGTTTGTTTCAACAGCTCTGATCATCCGACCACTGACCACATGGTGATCATCCGACCACTCCATCCATGGTGATCTACTGTCCAAAAAAACCCCAACCCCATTCCACACTACATGCTATACGTACAGTACATGTGTACACACTGTACATATGAATATAGACCAGTGGTTTTCATACCTGTTTGATACCAGGTGCTGCCCACTATTTATTCAGAATGTGAGCCACGGAGGAGGATCACCATTTGAGGACATTTTTAGCCCCACAGACCCTCAAAACTAAAAAAAATATTTTTGCTTTTGTCCACAATTCCATCCAGGCTGGATTCAGGGAAACAAAAACAGTCAAACATACAGATAAAAAAATGACCATTAATCTTCGTCATTCTCTAGTTATGTGTGTAGACTTGGGGCTAATTCACATGATGAACATTTTTAACTCTTGAGAGAGTGTAAACATGAAACCAAATGGACCCGCAAGGGTCCATTTGGTTTCATGTTTTACGCTCTCAAAAGAGTTACATCTTTCCATTATTTAGCCTGGGTGGGGACCACCCCTTGGAACCCTCTCAGACAGGGACCGCTGGTGGTCCACCGGTTGAAAACCACAGGTTTTTTTTTTGCCACCTTCTAACTGAAGAGCTTGATGAAGCATCCCTGGCAGTAGGGCTTGTCGTTCTGCTCCTTGAAGGTTCCCTTGTTGAGCTGCTTGAGGCAGAACGCACAGACGAAGTGTTCCGGGTGGAACTTCTTTCCCATGGCCGTGATGCAGCGTCCGGTGATGGGCTTCTGGCAGCCGGAGCACAGGGACCCCCGTCGCTCGTGGTAGTGGGCCTCGCAGTACGGCTGGCCCTCGTGCTCGAAGAAACTGCCGTTGACGAAGGGGATGAAGCATTCCTGGAGGAAAAAACAGTGGTAAAACGCAGCTCTTTCTTTTAATTATTTCTTTGTTTATCTCGACGGGACAGCAGCAGTTTGATGAACACAGGAGACCGACACATGCAGTAATAATATGTACAGACATCCTAGTGTAAAACGAGTCAGAATTAGCTACAGCTAATTTCATCTGTTGTCTTCATGAACCAAAACATACAGACACACATAATGTTGTAAGACAGTGTTACAGACCAGGGGTTTTCAACAGGTGGTCCGGGGACCACCAGTGGTCCCTGAGAGGGTTCCAGGTGGTCCCCAGCTAAGTTAGTTAACCAGATGTAACTCTTGAGAGGGTAAAAATGAAACCAAATGGACCCTTGCGGGTCCATTTTTTACTCTCTCAAGAGTTAAAATATTCATCATGTGAATTAGCCCAAGTCTACACAACTAGAAGCAATACCGCGCCACTCTGTGGCGCGCTATGAGACGTGAACACCTGATATTTTTCAGGAAAATCTTTTTCTTCTATGATCCTCACCAAGTGCTGAGTTAATTGAGAAAGTAAATGAGACTGAGTTGAGGAAGTAAAACAATTAGTTGCATTCATTTCTTATCATGGTGTGTGTAATATACCAGAGGGCCAGTTCTAATACTAATTCAATATCAGCCCGGGCGGGCCGAAGATAATTCATTCACGGGCCTGATTTGGCCCCGGGCCTTGAGTTTGACATATGTGACTTAGCGGGAATCGGTCAAAAATCAGAAGATTTTGAAGTCTGGTTCCAAAAATGAACCAGTATTTAACGTGTAATGTCCATGATTGGACATTACACTTCGTAGAGAGAGCTTACGGAAAAATCTATCGATCTATTGCTATAACAATAATGATTACACATTCTTCACTGAAAGAAAAAAATATATTGTTCTGAACATTATATTTTTTTGTAATATTTGATTGATGATTTGGGGGCTTACTGTACTTGCAAAACCCTCACAACCCACTATGGTAGATGTCCCCCGAAGCTCGGGATTTGAACCATCCGCTCGTTAAGGTCGGCATGCGAATGAATATTAATAAACCCGAGCCATACGTTTTTTTGTATTTGTTTTTTACCCATCTAGTTGAAGAGTTGCGACATTGAGGGGTCAGATACTGAGCACTCAAGCGCTGTTGAATGCAGCCTGAATAGGGACAAACTGAGTTGGAAATACATTGTTTTCAATGAGGATTAGCGAGCAGACGGGAAGCTGCTTTTTAAAAAAAAAAAAAAAAACTTAATTAGAAGCAAACGTTCGCAAAGCTCGCTCAGAAATTCTTGACGATTCTCGAACCCCAACATGGGGCTTAGGGGACAGCAGTAGTAGACACGGTGGCGTTTCTTAGCAATTTGGAACCCAATTTGGAGCCCTAGCCGTCATATAATGTATTCATCCATATTAGTCTTATTAGCCTGGGATCCTTTTAAAGCATGTCTGGTGGCTCCTCCCCTCATCCCCCTCCCCTTATGGTCACCCACCCCCTCCCTTCATGGCGCCCAAGGAAACTGCCTAGTCTGCCTAATGGGAAAACACCCCTGAGTAGACACATAAAGAGACTCACTCTGCACACGAAGCACTCCGGATGCCAGAGAGAGTTCAGAGCAGAGATGTAGTTCTCCAGGATGGCGCGCGCACAGCCTCCACATTTAGGAGCAAACATGTCGAAGTAGTCCTTCCTGCAGTACGCCTTCCCATCCTTCTCATGGAAACCTGGGGAGGAAAGGTAGGGGCGGATGTAACATTTCCCAATTGGGGGGGCAGGAGAAAATGGTATGCCATTTTCAGTTACAGGACTTTTATTAGTCAAGTAAAGCATCAATAATAACATCAGTTGTTGTTGAAGTTGCAACAGACACGCAGCATGCATAAAGCTAAAGGTCTGACTCAGAGAGTTTTGTGTTTTCAATGATGAAATGCTGTTGGTTTAGTGGTGACACAGCTGTAGTTAGTTAGTAGCAGTAGTAGTGTTTCACATCATTTTAAATAGAAGCACTTTAATTTGAAATATCTTGGGTTGTTTTGCATGGCATCGTGTTTGGGGGGGGGGGGGGGCAGACTGGGTATTTAGGGGGGCATTGCCCCCCCATGCCCATGCCTAGATCCACCCCTGGGATGAAACGCATGCATTACAATACATGGTTTTAAAACAAATCAATTCAGTTATATTTTATATGAAACAACAACATTTGCGAAAATGTTAAAGCTCTGTATTTAACTGATAATCATTGCATTGTGGTAAGTATTGTGGCTATTGTCAGATCAATTGTGAAAAGAATTGTCAGCGTTTCCACTATTATGGACATGTACGACTATTTAACAGTTATTCTAACAACAAAATGTCAATTTTTGTTTGACATTTTGTAATTCAACCCTGCAACTCACCAGTAAATCTCTGTCATCTTGTAATGTACTAATATACATCTTGTACATGTCCTATGTCATTGGCAAAAAATAATCCTATAAAAATGAATAGAGAATTCGGAACAAATCCTATTTTCTTCATGCACAATAATTAATACAAAAAAAAATAGGATTAATTTCAAATTCTAATAGAATGGTTTTATAGCACTTTTCTTTCAGAACTATATGTGGGTGCTTGTTTGTTAAAGGGCAATTCAATCTACTGTAATGTTTTCAAATACACAGATATTAATCCTGTAATCATGTTTTGTGATGATGAACATATACAGTATGTATTTACCCTCTGGTCCAAAGAACGCTCCACACTGCGCGCAGAAGAAGTGTTCTGGATGCCAGGTTCTGTCCAACGCCGTCACCACTTTCTGATACACAAAACATAGACAGGTGTCTGTTGTTAATTTACTCATTCACAAACAGTTTGGCAACACTGGCTCTGTTCTGCAGCTCTGAATGTCCCTCTGCAACCATGAAGATTTATCCATCATGATCATGATCTAATTCAGGGGTTTTCAACAGGTGGTCTGGAGACCACCAGTGGTCCCTGAGACCTGATTCCAGATGGTCCCCAGCTAAATGATGGAACGTTGGTTAACCAGATGTAACTCCTTGAGAGCGTAAAAATGAAACCAAATGGACCCTTCATGTGAGTCTACACAACTGGAGAATGTAGAAGATTAATGGCCATTTTTATATGTATGTTTGACTGATTTGTTTTCTCTTAAATTCAGCCTGGAATTGTGGACAAAAACAAAATAAATCTTTAGTTTTGGGGTCTGTGGGGCTAAAATGTCATCAGATGGTGCTCCTCGGTGGCTCAAATGCTGAATAAATAGTGGGCCCTGGTATGAGAAAGGTTGAAAACCCCCGAGATAGGAGGAAAATATTGAAGGTTTTTTTTAAATCAAGCACTAGTTGGGAAATGTACAGTAGTGATGTACAGTATTATGACATGAATGATGCAGATCAAAGTCAAAGTCAAAGTCACATTATTTGTCACTACGTTACCGCAGCGAAATTGGTTCTCCGCTTTTGACCCATCACTTGGAGCGCTGAGCTCCAAGGAGCGGTGAGCTGCGGCTTGCCGCGCTCAGGAATCATTAGCTGATTTTGACCCCCAATCCATCCCTTTGATGTTGAGTGCCAAGCAGGGAGGCATTGGGTCTCATTTTTACAGTCTTTGGTATGACCCGACCGGGAATCGAACTCCGGCCTGACCTCCCAGTTCCAGGGCGCCACACACTCTAGCCACAAGGCCACAGTTCTGGTATGTCAAGATGTCACAAGAATGTCACACAGAACAATTAGAGTTAGAAATTCTCACGGGAAAGACAGACAGGTTGGTGTCATCATTATGAGGAAACATGGCCACAAAATCATGCAATCACAAATGTCTGCTACAGCAGAATAGGGGAATCCATGGGGAAGAAATAGATCAGTGGTTTTCACCAAATGGACCCTTACGGGTCCATTTGGTTTCATTTTTTACACTCTCAAGAGTTAAAATATTCATCATGTGAATTATCCCAAGTCTACACAACTAGAGAATGTAGAAGATTAATGGTCATTTTGATCTGTATGTTGGGACTGTTTGGTTTCCCCAAATCCAGCCTGGAATTGTGGACAGAAGCAAAGCAATTATTTGATTTTGGGATCTGGGATATGGGGCTAAAAGGTTATCATCAAATGGTGGTTCCGTGGCTCAAATTCTGAATAAATAGTGGGCCCTGAACTGGTATGAAAAAGGTTGAAAACCACTGGTGTCAGTGGATGATTCAACTGGTCCTGGGTGTGTTCTGAGTAGAATCCAGCAGGGGGCGCCAGAGCTCCACAACAGAGTGGGAGGGGCTGGAATGTGTTGCTCATGTTTTCCAGCCCTGATAGGATTTCCTACTGTAGCAGCAGCTCAGTGTTGCCAACTTGGCGCATTTGTCGCTATATGTAGCGCTTTTTCAGACCCCCCCTAGCGCCAAAATTAGTGAAAAACTCCTGGAGGAAAATCTAGTGTTTTTTGGCTGGTGAGTTGGGGTGAAATTGATTGACAGGCGCCAGAGATAAAACCCTTATTTTTCACCATTTTTCCTCCTATGACAGTGGTTTTCAACCAGTGGTCCCCAGGCTAAATGATGGATAGTTGGTTAACCAGATGTAACTCTTTGAGAGCGTAAAACCAGATGTAACTCTTTGAGAGCGTAAAACCAAATGGTGGAAACCCTTGCGGGTCCATTTGGTTTCATTTTTACACTCTCAAGAGTTAAAATATTCATCATGTGAATTATCCCAAGTCTACACAACTAGAGAATGTAGAAGATTAATGGTCATTTAATGGTCATATACCCAGGCAAGCATCTAGCGCATTCTAGTGCATTTTGGAAGTGCCACTAGTGCATTTTGGATTTTGGCAGTTGGCAACACTGACTGTAGCAGCAGCAGCTAGCTGACACTGTAAATACAGAACACACACATGGACTGGACAGTGGACAGGCCATGCCTAGAGCAGGACCAGGGCCCACTAGTTATTCTGCATTTTAGACACCGAGGACCACCATTTGATTACATTTTCACACCAAAGTGACCTACAATTAAAGATTTTTTTTGTTTTGTCCACAATTCCAGGCTGTATTTTGCCAACAAAACAGTGTAAACTTCTTAATTAAGTGGTGCTAATTCAGATGATCAATATTTTAACTCTTGAGAGTGTAAAAATGAAACCAAATGGACCCGCAAGGGTCCATTTGGTTTTCATTTTTACACTCTCAAGAGTTACATCTGGTTAACCAACTTTCCATCATTTAGCCTGGGGACCACCTGGAATCCTCTCAGGGACCACTGGTGGTCCCCGGACCACCTGTTGAAAACCCCTGATGTACTGTACAGGCCATGCCTAGACCACTGGGGTCTCAACCCTTTTTCATACCAGGGCCCACTAGTTATTCTGCATTTTAGCCACCGAGGACCACCATTTGATGTTGAGTTCGATCTCTCTCTGACCCAAAAGATTTTTCAAGTTTTTGTCTACAGTTTAGGAGATATAATTGGCAAATTATATGTTGGTCAAAATAACAATTTCTACATTTTCTAATTGTGTAGATCCTTGAAAATTCAGACGTTTAGATATATTTTTTAACTCCTGAGAGCTTAAAGTGAAACCAAATGGACCCGTGAGGGTCTCAAGAGTTACAGATCTATAAGGGTCCATTTGGTTACCAACTGTCCATTATTTAGCCTGGGGACCACCTGTTGAAAATCCCTGGCCTCATCTTTTGAGTTTTTCCTGATTTTTCAGCACAAGATCACAGAAAAAGGGAATTGTGGTGTCAACCCCAAACTTATTATAAATAAATATTATGTTCAATATATACTGTAAGTACTCAACTGTAGTGCTCAGTAAATAATAAAAAAAAATGGTTAAATATTTATGAACCTAATACTAAAATATACTAATGAAAGCAAGGAAAAACGGGGATTAGAATTAGGTTTGAGATGCAAGTCTGTAAAGGTTTTGATGTGGTGTGGTTTTGGGTTTTGGGGGTTGAGATGGGGAGTGGGTTTCATAGAGAGGGCATTATGAATGAATCAATTATGACTATTGAGAAATTTGCAAAAAAAAAAAATAGTCCAATCTACAGACTCACAAATCCCCCACACTGTGAGCAGGTAAACTTGTTGTCATTTATTATATTGGCACAATGTTGGAGGGGAAAAATAGACTCCTGACCCATAGAAAATTGTCTGTGAAGACATGTATAGCAAAGGCTTTCAACCATTACCAGGGCCCACTTTTATTCAGCATTTGAGCCAGGGACATTTTAGCCCCACAGATCTCTTTTGGTTTTGTCCACAATTCCAGGCTGGATCTCGGAGAAACCAAACAGTCAAACATACAGATCAAATAAATGACCATTAATTCTTCTACATTCTCTAGTTGTGTAGACTTGGGATAATTCACATGATGAATATTATAACTCTTGAGAGTTTGGTTTCATTTTTACACTCTCAAGAGTTACAGTACATCTGGTTAACCAACTTTCCATCATTTAGCCTGGGGTCCACCTGGAACCATCTCAAGGACCACTGTGGTCCCCGTTCCACTGGTTGAATAAAACACTGACATATGGATTTCAGTCTCCAACAATAGACAATCTTATTGAGGTGTAAATTTTTATCAAGTTGTCTTAGGAAATTTAGAAAGGAGAGCAAGATATTGAGTGAGAAAGAGAGAGAGTGTGTGTTTGGGTGTGTGTGTGTGTGTGTGTGTGTGTGTGTGTGTTGTGTGTGTGTGTGTGTGTGTGTGTGTGTGTGTGTGTGTGTGTGTGTGTGTGTGTGTGCGCGTGTGTGCATGTGCGCGCTCGTGCGTGTGCACGCGCGTGTGTGTGTGTGTGCGTGTGCGTGTGCGTGTGTGTGTGTGCGTGTGTGTGTGTGTGTGTGGAGGTACAGTAGAATGCATCTTTCTGCAGTGACTCATGTTGGCCTTTAGCCTAAAGTCCACACAGTCTGCTACACTTCCCCTGAGTGTGTGTGTGTGTGTGTGTGTGTGTGTGTGTGTGTGTGTGTGTGTGTGTGTGTGTGTGTGTGTGTGTGTGTGTGTGTGTGTGTGTGTGTGTGTGTGTGTGTGTGTGTGTGTGCGCGCGTGCGTGCGTGTGTGCGTGCGTGCGTGTGTGAGAGAGAGTCAGGTGCGGATCTAACATTTCCCTAATAATTCCCAATTGGTGCGAAGCTGCACCCATACCATTTACAGCCTTACAGGACTTTTATTAGTCAAGTAAAGCATCAATAATAACATCAGTCGTTGTTGAAATTGCAACAGACACGCAGCATGCATAAAGCTAAAGGTCTGACTCAGAGAGTTTTCTGTTTTCAATGACGAAATGCTGTTGGTTTAGTGGTGACACAGCTGTAGTTAGTTAGTAGCAGTAGTAGTGTTTCAAATACTTCTAAATATAAGCACTGAAATATCTTGGGTTGTTTTGCATGACATCATGTTTGGTGGGGCACACTGGGCATTTACGGGGGGCACTGCCCCCCCTAAACGTCCAGTGTGTGTCAGACAGAGAGAATAGACACAACGTTCACTGATACTGTTATGAGTTGGAGTCATTTTTAGCTCGTTGCTTGACGTGTCGCCTCTAGAAATGAGAGGAAACACAATCTTTGTTGAGCCATGATGAGACGCATGGTTGTGGTCGTGCAACTAAGTATAAATGAAGCCTAAGGGTCCATGTGCTCACTGCTTAGTGCTGCAAACAAATACTCCATATTGGAAAGAATATTAGAGTGGAGTGGGAAAAAATGAAAAATGCAATGGAATGTAATAAATGAAGATTCAAATTTAAAACAAATAATTAAATAATAGAATCAAATAAATAAAAATAAAACGTACATCAGGTATAGGTTTTCTTTGTCAGTATACCACAGGCTTTCTGTATACATTCTGCTAATGCAAATATCTTATGTTCAAAGAGCCTTTGAAGGCGTCCTGCATCGCAGCAAGGGCGAAATCCAAAAGCGACCTCGCCCGCGGGCGCCCGTTTTCAAAAGCGGGCGCCCGCTTTCACAAAAACGGCGCCCGGTTTCACAAAAACGGGCGCCCGTTTTCAAAAGCGGGCGCCCGTTTTCACAAACGGGCGCCCTTTTCAAAAGGTTATGGTTAGGGTTAGGTTAGGTTTAGGCATAGGTTTACTGAGGTTAAGTTTAGGGTTAGAGTTAGGTTTAGGCATAGCCTAGTTTGTGAAAACGGGCGCCCGCTTTTGAAAACGGGCGCCCGCTTTTGAAAACGCGCCCCGTTTTTGTGAAACGGGCGCCCGTTTTTGTGAAACCGGGCGCCCGTTTTTGTGAAAACGGGCGCCCGGTTTTGAAAACGGGCGCCCGCGGGCGAGGGCTCAAATGGATTTCGCTGGCTCTCTGCATCGGTGTGTGTGTGTGTGTGTGTTGTGTGTGTGTGTGTGTGTGTGTGTGTGTGTGTGTGTGTGTGTGTGTGTGAACACGGGAGTGGATGTAACATTTCCTAATTGGGGGGCAGAAGAAAATGGTATGGGGGCGGCTTACAGGACTTTTATTAGTCAAGTAAAGCATCAATAATAACATCAGTTGTTGTTGAAGTTGCAACAGACACGCAGCATGCATAAAGCTAAAGGTCTGACTCAGAGAGTTTTCTGTTTTCAATGATGAAATGCTGTTGGTTTAGTGCTGACACAGCTGTAGTTAGTTAGTAGCAGTAGTAGTGTTTCACATCATTTTAAATATAAGCACTTTAATTTGAAATATCTTGGGTTGTTTTGCATGGCATCGTGTTTGGTGGGGCAGACTGCCCTCCCACCCCCCCCATACCTATGCCTATATCCGCCCCTGCGTGAACATGTACAGTATCTATCCATCTCTGTCAGAGTGAATATGACTCAGTCAGTTTTAATTGACATACAGCTTTCCAGGTATCCATTATTCCATTAGGGTTATGAATAAATAAACTACATTATATCCATTTCCTCCATGACTCTGTGTGTGTGTGTGTGTGTGTGTGTGTGTGTGTGTGTGTGTGTGTGTGTGTGTGTGTGTGTGTGTGTGTGTGTGTGTGTGTGTGTGTGTGTGTGTGTGTGTGTGTGTGTGTACAGGGAGGTCTCCCGGTGGGCCACGACCCGGAGGGGCCGCTGGTATCACGGTATGATTAAAAGCACTGGTTTTCAATCTTTTTGATCCCAGGGCCCACTATTGATTCAGAATTTTGAGCCACGGAGGACCACCATTTGGTGACATTTTAGCCCCAAGAAACCCCCAAAACTAAATATTTATTTTGCTTTTTGGTTCACAATTCCAGGCTGGATTTGGGAAACAAACCAGTCAAACATACAGATCAAAATGACCATTAATCTTCTGCATTTTGTAATTAGAATTCTTGGGCCAATTTAGATGAGCATTTTAACTCTTGAGAGTGTTAACATGAAACCAAATGGACCCGCAAAAATGCTAAAATTGCTAAAAATGTCCGGGCCGATTTTTATGCCCAGTCCACCACTGTGTGTGCGTGTGTGTGTGTGCGTGCGTGTGTGTGTTAGGGCTTTAACCAAAAAATCGATACATCGATGCATCGATTTGCATAACACGTGTCGACTCTAAAAAGCACGAGTCGATAAGTTGTTTTTTTTCCCCTTCCTCCGAGCGAAGGAGTAAGGAGGAGGAATTAAACATTTACCTTTGTTTTCCCCTTTTTTCTTTCTCTATGTGTGCGACGCGTGTGTATATAATTCAACTGTAACATTGGTTACTGTCACTCACGGACAGAAGACTCCTTTGAAGTTTCCTTTGCAACTCTATCGGAGTAAAGCCTTAATTTAGGCTTACCAATCTTAAGCAGCTGCGTGCGCCTTGCGCTCTCGGCGCGCGGCGTTCCACTGATCATTACGTACACGGATCAGATCGAACAGCAAACAGTGTCAACGAAATACAGAACTTCATCAATCAACTCGTCCTCCTGCTACAGTGACCGTCTTGTTCCTCGTTTCGCATTAGGCTACGCAGTACGCACGGGACGCATGCTTCTGTCCGCGTCGTTCTCATTAATTTACTGAATGGATCAGAAAAGAAAGCGGCGCGGTATGGTGGTGGTGGTGGTGGTGGTGGAGGAGGAGGAGGCTACGGATAGTATTCTGATAATGTGGCCGCTATGTTAGAACCAGCGTGTGTGTGTATGTATGTCTTCTGTTGCGTTCTAACATGTGGTTAGAACGTTGTGTGTTTTATGGCTGGCCATAGTGGACGTTGTGCTGCGCTGTGTGCCAATACTGTTTTCATATTAACCTTGCCACATGCGTCATGCGTAGCCTCGCGATGTGTTTTCTATAAGCACTGCGCCGGCATATAGCGGCACCATTTGATCCCCACCCCCCCTCGGGGAACCACCACGAAAAAATCTCAAGTCGTTAATGCCCTAGTGTGTGTGTGTGTGTGTGTGTGTGTGTGTGTGTGTGTGTGTGTGTGTGTGTGTGTGCGTGCTCACAACCAGTATAGGCCTGTTGCAGTAAAGGCATCGTGGAGAGAACAGGTTGTGTGTGTGTGGTGTGTGTGTGTGTGTGTGTGTGTGTGTGTGTGTGTGTGTGTGTGTGTGTGTGTGTGTGCGTTTGTGTGTGTGTGTGTGTGTGTGTGTGTGTGTGTGTGTGTGTACTCACATCCAGTATGGGCCCGTTGCAGTAATGACATCGTGGAGAGAACAGGTTGTGGTAATCTTTCTCACAGTACGGCTGTCCGTCTCTCTCAAAGAAGTTCTTGGATCCGATCTCCTCCTGGCAGTGAGTGCAGACGAAGTGTTCTGGATGCCACGTCCGTCCCATAGCGGTCACCACCTGGACACAGAACCACACAGGGCAGAACGTTAACCGCTAGTAACCTGACATCCACATTTTGGCCAATTTATTATAGGGAAAACATTTTATTTTTGTTTTCCCACGATTCTGGCACCCATTTTTTCACCCAGTGCCAATTCCTAATGTGACCCTGGGCTCTACACACCCTCCACCAACCTGGGGAGGATTCCTAATGTGATCCTGGGCTCTACACACCCTCCACCAACCTGGGGAGGATTCCTAATGTGATCCTGGGCTCTACACACCCTCCACCAACCTGGGGAGGATTCCTAATGTGACCCTGGGCTCTACACACCCTCCACCAACCTGGGGAGGATTCCTAATGTGATCCTGGGCTCTACACACCCTCCACCAACCTGGGGTGGATTCCTAATGTGATCCTGGGCTCTACACACATTCCACCAACCTGGGGAGGATTCCTAATGTGGTCCTGGGCTCTACACACATTCCACCAACCTGGGGAGGATTCCTAATGTGATCCTGGGCTCTACACACATTCCACCAACCTGGGGAGGATTCCTAATGTGATCCTGGGCTCTACACACCCTCCATCAACCTGGGGAGGATTCCTAATGTGATCCTGGGCTCTACACACCCTCCACCAACCTGGGGAGGATTCCTAATGTGATCCTGGGCTCTACACACCCTCCACCAACCTGGGAGGATTCCTAATGTGATCCTGGGCTCTACACACCCTCCACCAACCTGGGGAGGATTCCTAATGTGATCCTGGGCTCTACACACCCTCCACCAACCTGGGGAGGATTCCTAATGTGATCCTGGGCTCTACACACCCTCCACCAACCTGGGGAGGCAGCAGACTGGCCTCATGCCTCCTTCAATGCATGAGGAGTCCAAGCTGCCTTCTTTTCACCTAACAGGGGGAGTTTCCCTGGTTGGACGTAGCGCATCGTGGAAGGAACACGTTATTCCAACCAGTTCCTGTCCCCTCCATCAGGCGCCCCGCGGCCTACATTAGAAAATGTTTTGTCAGTTATCTCTCATAAATTGTGGACACAAACTTGAGAATCCTTAGTTTTGGGTCAGAGAGACCAAACCTCAACATCAAATAGTGGTCCATGGCTAAAATGCTGAGTAAATAGTGGGCCCTGGTGCATGCTTGACACTAACACTTGCCCGCTTGCCCGGGGCAAGTAAAAAAAAATGGTGGGGCAAGTGAAGACTGCTACCTGGTTGCCCGATCGGGCAAGTGTGCAACTTAGTGCACTATAACACAAGATATATTTGTCTTGAAGGTGGTCATTGCGACCTGGGCTAATTAAGATGATGAATATTTTAACTCTTGAGAGCGTAAAAATGAAACCAAATGGACCCGCAAGGGTCCATTTGGTTTCATTTTTACGTTCTCAAGAGTTACATCTGGTTAACCAACTTAGCTGGGGACCACCTGGAACCCTCTCAGGGACCACTTGTTGAAAACCCCTGGTTTAAAGCACCCAAGTAGGAAGTAAACTTAAATGCAAAATTTACAATATATTTTTGGGGGGCAAGTGACCATGACCTGAGGGCAAGTAGAACCTGACTTGCACTTGCCCGATGGGCAAGTGCCTCAGAGACCTTAGTGTCAACCCCTGTGCCCTGGTGTGTAAACGGTTGAAAACCCACTGCTATAGAATTTGACTGATGCATCAACGGATCATAACGCGTCATCTTCAAGATTTCTCTCGTTCAAACGTTTTCCAGTTGCCACGAGCAGGAAATTAATCCACCGTGGGAAACCCCATAGGGCGGATGTAACATGTCCCATTTGGGGGGGCAAGAGAACATGTTGGAGGGGCAAGAGAAAATGGTATGGGTGCGGCTTCATCGCCCGTGGCGCAAAGCGACACGGGCGATGAAGCCGCACCCATACCATTTTCAGTTACAGGACTTTTATTAGTCAAGTAAAGCATCAATAATAACATCAGTTGTTGTTGAAGTTGCAACAGACACGCAGCATGCATAAAGCTAAAGGTCTGACTCAGAGAGTTTTCTGTTTTCAATGATGAAATGCTGTTGGTTTAGTGGTGACACAGCTGTAGTTAGTTAGTAGCAGTAGTAGTGTTTCACATCAATACTATAATTAAGGAACTGTCTGTCTGTCTGAATGTCTGAAAGTCTGAAGCGAGCATAACTCATCACTGGCTGCACCGATCACTATGATTTTTCACACAGTCATTGACCATAACAGTAGGAAGAGACTGATGAAGCCCTTTTTTCAAATTAACAAATTGTTGATTAATAATGAATTTATTGGTGAATTAAATTTCCCCATTCGCTTAACATTGGCAATTCCCTTTTCGGCCACAGGGGGCAAGGCAAATGGCAAAACACACACACACACACACACACACACACACACACACACACACACACACACACACACACACACACACACACACACACACACACACACACACACACACACACACACACACACACACACACAACACACACACACACACACTTTATGACTGGCCATTGCAGTGTCTGTGCGTGTGCATTAAAGCAATCCTTCATCAAATCCTTCATCACATAATGTGATGAAGGATTCACATTACCCACACAGTGAGTACATCATTTGGTGTTCATATATTCACAACGGGTAAGGCCCTAGTCATTTTAAATATAAGCACTTTAATTTGAAATATCTTGGGTTGTTTTGCATGCCATCATGTTTGGTGGGGCAGTCAGGGCATTTAGTGGGGGCATTGCCCCCCCCCCCCCCCCCCCCCCCCCCATGCCCATGCCTATAGATCCGTACATTAAATAAGCTGCACAGTGTGGTAGGCAATCACATTAAAGCAACATTACTCATAGACTACCAGAGGGCCTGGAGCATCAGCAAATACACACACAGACCAATAAGCCTAAAGTGCATGTTATCCACTCACCATAAACTAGGACAACTACAGTATCTAGAGCTCTTTTTGTAAATCTGTGGTGTTGAGTTAAGTTAAGCCCATTAAGACCTGGTGATCATCTGTGTGATCTTAACCTCCACGCTATGAGCTTGTAGATCTGATACAATAAAATAGTAATAATAATAAAATAAAATAAACTCACATCTTTGCTTCTGGGGGGTCCCTGAAACACCATATTTTCAGAAGGGCACCTGGCGGCCAATTATACAGTATATATACTTTGTGGAGTTGTTGGTATGAACTTGTTTTGAGCACGGTTGAAAACCATCATGACTACAATCTGGTCTAACATAAGGTTGTACGAATCTGCAAAATTTCAAACCCTGCCTACCATGACTAAAACGCCACAGTTATTATTACATTTGTTAATCAGAGACAGCTGTTGCAGTCTATTGCCAAGAGGTGCCTTTTCCCAATGGTATATATATTGTCAGTCATATTGACTGACTCGACTTGACTTGTCCCTCTCTGCCTACCGTAGTTTTATGAGGTAAATTCCCACCTTAGAGTATATTAACTAGAGAGAACACCCTGAGGAAACCTTGAGGCGAAATGGACATAGTGGCCAAAGTTGAGAATGCAGTTTGAGAGCATGGGGCCAGTAACATGAACGCGGAATAGGCTCCGCCCCCTCCATAGCTCTCCGCTCTGACGCACGCACATGCACGGATTGCACGCGCGCCGATCGTGCATGAGGTCGTCCGCGTTCATGTTCTCGGCCCCATTTTCCCAGAATGCACTCTGGCTTTTTCCCCGGAAATAGGAGTGAAATCGCCTCATGCGCTGAGTGAGCAACTCAATGCAAGTGGATGAGAGGGGAGCTTGGGTGTTCTCTCTATTTAATATATACTCTAAGGGTCCCACCATAGAGCAGCCATTGCATGCGCTGCACCTAATCGTCTCTTCTACCTAATAACCTAATAACTCTTCTACCCATTAAAAATGGGTGGAATTCGAAAATGTGTGTGGGAAAATGTAAGCTACACTACTCCATGTTACTAAAAACAAGTAGTGTAGCTTCACTACAAGCTATTCCCAGAACAAATGTAGTAAGCTACACTACAAGCTATGGGAAAATGTAGTTAAAGCTATGTAGCTTAGCTACTTGTAACAAGTTACTCACCTGTCCTACGATGGGTTTCTTGCAGGCTCCACAGACCCCCTTGGCCACGGTCTGGACCCCCAGTTTGTTGAGGTCTGACTGCAGGCTGCCCAGCATGTTGTCCAGTTTGTTGGCGGGTTTGGGGGGTCCGGTGGGAGACGTTTTCCCCTGGGACTGGATCTGGAGAGAGACGGGACCAAAACGGGTTTTATGTTACCCAGAACCATGTATGGGCAGGAGGAGCGATCTGACTTCTGTTTATGCAACGAAAACACAAGAGAACCGAAGAGGAAAAACGGTCAAACGTATTGTACTGTATGTGAGACTCCATGATGTCAACCCAGCATCAGTGTTGATGATCGGTTGATTTCTAACATCAAGATCCTTCCATTTGTGTGTGTGTGTGTGTGTGTGTGTGTGTGTGTGTGTGTGTGTGTGTGTGTGTGTGTGTGTGTGTGTGTGTGTGTGTGTGTGTGTGTGTGTGTGTGTGTGTGTGTGTGTGTGTGTGCGTGCATCACAATTTATATCTTGTACAGGACTTATAAGCAAGTAAGCATCAATAACAAACAAAATCAGTTTTCAAAGCTTTCTTTAAATATAAACACTTGCATGCCATCATGTTTGGTGGGGCAGTCTGGGGTATTTAGGGGGGTATTTAGGGGGCAGTCAGGGGCATTTAGGGGGGCAGTCAGGGGGGCAGTCAGGAGCATTTAGGGGGGCAGTCAGGAGCATTTAGGGGGGCAGTCAGGAGCATTTAGGGGGGCAGTCAGGGGCATTTAGGGGGCAGTCAGCATTTAGGGGGGAATTTAGGGGGGGATTGCCCCTGCAGCCCCCTCCTCCATGCCCATCGTGCCTAGATCCGGCCCTGGTGTGCATGCATGCGTGTGTGTGTGTGTGTGTGTGTGTGTGTGTGTGTGTGTGTGTGTGTGTGTGTGTGTGTGTGTGTGTGTGTGTGTGTGTGTGTGTGTGTGTGTGTGCGTGCGTGCGTGCGTGCGTGCGTGTGTGCGTGTGCGTGCGTGCGTGCGTGTGTAAACACTAGGTGAAGCAGTGTGGGTCGTCTCAGATGGTTATTGGAGCTACATGACCCAGTCACATTCCACTGGAGGAGAAAATAGCAGCTCTGTCCATATATTTTCACACACTTAAGTTCACATACAGTACACACACACACACACACACACACACACACACACACACACACACACACACACACACACACACACACACACACACACACACACACACACACACACACACACACACACACACACACACGGTCGGATGGGTCTTTAATCTATATAACATGGCAATGTCTGTTGCTACATACAGTACAGTACAGTAGGAACGGTATCCAGCGAGTTGTTGGCCTATTTATGTAGTTTAGAAACAGACTTGACATTTCCCGTCGGTAAACACAAAACGCTTCGCCGCGTTAAACCAGCGCTGGTTAACTGCTCTGTCATGTGTCAGATTAGGTTTCAGGAGGAGACTAAACCCCATTCCTGCATTTGACGGCAGGCTAGTTAGTTAGGCTAGTATGGTTGGAAAATGCAGGAAGGCATTCCTGGCCCTGTTACCGCCCCTATCCTATCCTATCCTATCCTATCCTATCCTATGCTATCCTATCCTATCCTATCCTATCCTATCCTATCCTATCCTATCCTATGCTATCCTATCCCATCCTATCCTATCCTATCCCATCCTATCCTATCCTATCCTATCCTATCCTATCCTATGCTATCCTATCCTCATTCTACTGCAGGGCTGCCCAAAAGGTAGATGGTGATCTACCAGTAGATCACACAGGATGTGAAGGTAGATCACATGACAATTAGAAAATGGAGAATGATTGTTATTTTGACCAATGTTTTGCCAGTTCTCTTTCAAAACAAAAACAGACAAAAATGTGAAAGTTCTTAGTTTCAGGTGCAAGAAACTAAACTCAACATCATGAACTGTCAACTCAAACCTCAAATACTGTTTTCAAACTTCAGTAGTAGCATGTACAGGAAAACCTTCCAACTCTTCCCCCTCTATTTCTCATCATAAGTGCATTATTCTTAAACACTAGTAACAGTAAGTAACACCATCACCAACTATTTCAAATCTCAAACTTTCTAGGGGCCTTGAAAGGGATTTTCAGTAATGGAACAATCACATTGTTGATGTGTAGATCTTGTTGAGCCGCTCATTTTGAAAGTAGCTCTCAGGTCAAAACAGGGTTGTTTCTCTGGGGACTGTAAATACAGTAACACTAGTGAGGACTGAACAGGGTTGTTTCACTGGGGACTGTAAATACAGTAACACTAGTGAGGACTGAACAGGGTTGTTTCTCTGGGGACTGTAAATACAGTAACACTAGTGAGGACTGAACAGGGTTGTTTCTCTGGGGACTGTAAATACAGTAACACCAGTGAGGACTGAACAGGGTTGTTTCTCTGGGGACTGTAAATACAGTAACACCAGTGAGGACTGAACAGGGTTGTTTCTCTGGGGACTGTAAATACAGTAACACCAGTGAGGACTGAACAGGGTTGTTTCTCTGCCGACTGTAAATACAGTAACACTAGTGAGGACTGAACAGGGTTGTTTCTCTGGGGACTGTAAATACAGTAACACCAGTGAGGACTGAACAGGGTTGTTTCTCTGGGGACTGTAAATACAGTAACACCAGTGAGGACTGAACAGGGTTGTTTCTCTGGGGACTGTAAATACAGTAACACTAGTGAGGACTGAACAGGGTTGTTTCTCTGGGGACTGTAAATACAGTAACACTAGTGAGGACTGAACAGGGTTGTTTCTCTGGGGACTGTAAATACAGTAACACTAGTGAGGACTAAACAGGGTTGTTTCACTGGGGACTGTAAATACAGTAACACTAGTGAGGACTGAACAGGGTTGTTTCTCTGGGGACTGTAAATACAGTAACACCAGTGAGGACTGAACAGGGTTGTTTCTCTGGGGACTGTAAATACAGTAACACTAGTGAGGACTGAACAGGGTTGTTTCTCTGGGGGCTGTAAATACAGTAACACTAGTGAGGACTGAACAGGGTTGTTTCACTGGGGACTGTAAATACAGTAACACTAGTGAGGACTGAACAGGGTTGTTTCTCTGGGGACTGTAAATACAGTAACATCCTCAAGTGAGGTCACCAACTTCCACAAGTCCCGCTCATTCTCAGAAGCGCACCCTTTGCCCAGGGTGATCCTCTCCCCCCTCCCCTCCCCTCCCCTCCCCTCCCCTCCCCTCCCCTCCCCTCCCCTCCCCTCCTCTCCTCTCCTCTCCTCTCCTCTCCCCTCCCCTCCTCTCCTCTCCTCCAAACCTTTTCCAAACTACTCTACATCTTTCCCTGCATGTGAAAAATAGCGTGTGGCCTGTGGTGGTGCCAGACCCATGAGCTCCCCAGTCAGGGGCGGATCTAGGCATGCGCATGGGTGGGAAATGCCCCCCTAAATGCACAGTCTGCCCCACCAAACATGATGGCATGCAAAACAACCCAAGACATTTCAAATTAAAGTGCTTATCGTTAAAATGATTTGAAACACTACTACTGCTACTAACTAACTACAGCTGTGTCACCACTAAACCAACAGCATTTCATCATTGAAAACAGAAAAAAACTCTGAGTCAGACCTTTAGCTTTATGCATGCTGCGTGTCTGTTGCAACTTCAACAACAACTGATGTTATTATTGATGCTTTACTTGACTACTATAAGTCCTGTAACCAAAATGGTGTGGGGGCGACTTCAAGCGCCACGGGCAATGAAGCCACACCAATACCATTTTCTCCCCAGACCCCCCCGATTGGGAAATGTTACATCCGCCCCTGTCCCCAGTCAGTCTCCAGCCAGAAATGTCAACCATGCTCGTAACCCGGACAGAATGATCTTCGCACAAAGCCCATGTGAGACCCTAACCATGTGAGACCCTAACCGGCTACCGTGTGGCATGACTGGAGGTCTCAACAGCTGCAAATAGACCCCAGTCGCCAGACAGACTCTAGTAGCAATGCTCAAAATGCAACTCCAATACTTTTATCCATTTGGCACCCGAACGCCTTGCTCCGGTGTTTTAAGCACTTCAGCTACTGAAAAGTATCACATCTAGAAGCTTGTAGGTCTTTTGTAGTTCTGCTATTTTTGAAAAAGAAGAACATGTTTTCAGATGTGAGTCCGTGGCCAAACACAGATAATTCTGGGAGGCCTTAGCGTGGAATATTTTGAGCATCACTGACAGATAACACAGATTTTTCAGAAGAAAATATAATCTAGTGTCATAAACTAGAATCTATTACCAGAAACTCATGTCAAAAACTAGAATCTAGTGTCACGAACTAGAATCTAGTGTCATAAACTAGAGTCTATCACCAGAAGCTCATGTCAGAAACTAGAATCTAGTGTCACAGACTAGAATCTAGTGTCAGAAACTGGAATCTAGTGGCAGAAACTGGAATCTAGTGGCAGAAACTAGAATCTAGTGTCAGAAACTAGAATCTAGTGTCAGAAACTAGAATCTAGTGGCAGAAACTGGAATCTAGTGGCAGAAACTGGAATCTAGTGGCAGAAACTAGAATCTAGTGTCAGAAACTAGAATCTAGTGGCAGAAACTAGAATCTAGTGGCAGAAACTAGAATCTAGTGGCAGAAACTAGAATCTAGTGTCAGAAACTAGAATCTAGTGGCAGAAACTAGAATCTAGTGGCAGAAACTGGAATCTAGTGGCAGAAAATAGATGCTGACCGACAACAGTGTCGGTCTGCTATTGTGGACAAAAGCAAAATAAATCTCTTGGAGTACGTCTTGGGGTCTGTGGGGCTAAAAATGTCCTCAAAGGATGGTCCTCTGTGGCTCAAATACTTAATAAATGGTGAGAGTGACAGAGAGAGATAATGAGAACGATAAAGAGAGAGAGAGGGAGAGAGAGAGAGAGGGAGTCGGTCCATGCCTGTATCGGAGGGAAGATGGGGTCGTACTCGGTCTGACAGCCCACCGACACAAACACCTTGGGCGGGGGAGGCGGCGTGGCGGGCTTCGGGGGAGGGCTGGGCGACGGGGTGGGGGCGGGGGGAGGAGTGGGCTCTTTAGGGGGAGGGGGAGGGGGAGGAGGGGTGGGCTCACGGGGAGGAGGGGGAGGAGGGCTGGGCTCCCTAGGGGGAGGCGGGGTGGGTTCCCTAGGGGGAGGGGGGGTGGGGGGGGGAGGGGGGGGGGAGGGGGCGTCTCCTTGGGCGGGGGAGGTTTTTTGGGCGGGGGGCTGAGGACTTTACGCTGAGGGACGGGTGATTCGGGGGGGATGATGATCTGAGAGGAAAGGAAAAAAAAAACACACAGGGAAACAAGAGGAAAAAACGAGACGCCAGAGAAGAGAAAAACAAGCACAGGACGGGAGAAAAAAGACGAGACGCCAGAGAAGAGAAAAACAAGCACAGGAGTCAGAGTTAGCATGACTAGGAATGAATGGTTATGAATGGTTGAATGGGAGTGTGTGATATTAGACTCAAAGGGGAATTCCACTCATTTTCAACATTCTAATATGTCATTAATATACCATAGAGGTGTTGGGTGGACAATGTTTCCAAGAAATGGAGAAAACGATCTGAAAGAAAAGCACTAACATGGTGAAACACATCTTGATGACATCATCAAGATGTATTTTCACCATGTTAATGGATTTCTTTTTCCTTTTTTTCTGAGAGCGTACGAATGGAACCAAATGAACCCGTTAGGGTTCATTTGGTTCCATTCGTACGCTCTCAGAAAAAAATGTTGAAAATGGGTGGAATTCCCCTTTAAAACTCCTATATGTAATTTTATGGTCAAAAATTAATTAAAATGTCTCATTGTTTTTATGTTTTTTATGTTTTTCAAAAATGAAACGGGCCAAGATGAAGAAGAAAAAGAATGCTGTTAAAAATTATGAGATGTATTGCTTGTATATACTTTAAATACTAAAATCCACCATCATCTACCGTAACCAAAAAAATCCAAAATGTACTTAGCAAACGCAAAATTTAAAAAAACTATGAAATGCAAGACATGCTGTGGTCATCATGTCCCTGAGTTGAGCGATGTCTCCGTCTCTACCTTATCCACCGCCGGCGGAGCCCCTTCCTCACGCGTTCGCTGCGGGTTGGACATAACGATTACCCCTTCCGTCAGCCAGTCGTCGGGCTGCCGCTTACGCCGGCTCTCGGCCGGGCGTCCGGGGATGCCCAGCTTCCCCTGGAGCTCCTCGATCAGACGGTCCTGCGAGTTGCTCTTGTTGACGATGATGGGACCCATTTTGCGCCGCAGCAGTCCGTCCCGGAACATGGGGTGAACGTTAGACGTCTCCTTGGTGCGGCGGATTACCGACTTAAGCTGGAATATAGCGACAGTGTCGTTGGGTTTGCCGGCGGAGGAATGAGTCATTCACAGCGATGTGGCAATGCATGTCGCTTTGCATGCACACTATAGTAGCACAACGCAGGATGGAAAGGCCATGACACGAGCGCACTGTCACTGCAAGTTCAGGAGCTGCTGAGCATGTTTGTCAAAATGCACTAGGGGCACATATGTCAAACTCAAGGCCTGCGGGCAAAATCAGGCCCGCAGAATGAATAGTCCGTGGGATTGATGATTTTGAGTTAGTAGAACTGGCCCTCTGGTTTACTGGATGCATCATCATAAGACATGATTTACCTTCTCATTTTATGATGAAAGCAGTGCTTGGTGAGGATCATATAACAACAGGAAACTGAGCGTTAATAATGCATTTTCACTTTTTAATGCATGCAGATTCATCCTTGCGAGTATTTTTTTTCCTGGAACATCTTCTGAAACACAGTCCAGCGGCTCCAGCTCTAGCCTGACTTCAGTCTGAATTGTCATTTCGTTTCACTTCATTATTCAGACTGAAGTCCCTCTCTACCACAGCAGTTTCTAGGATGTTTCACTTCATTATTCAGACTGAAGTCCCTCTCTACTACAGCAGTTTCTAGGATGTTTCACTTCATTATTCAGACTGAAGTCCCTCTCTACCACAGCAGTTTCTAGGATGTTTCACTTCATTATTCAGACTGAAGTCCCTCTCTACCACAGCAGTTTCTAGGATGTTTCACTTCATTATTCAGACTGAAGTCCCTCTCTACCACAGCAGTTTCTAGGATGTTTCACTTCATTATTCAGACTGAAGTCCCTCTCTACCACAGCAGTTTCTAGGATGTTTCACTTCATTATTCAGACTGAAGTCCCTCTCTACCACAGCAGTTTCTAGGATGTTTCACTTCATTATTCAGACTGAAGTCCCTCTCTACCACAGCAGTTTCTAGGATGTTTCACTTCATTATTCAGACTGAAGTCCCTCTCTACTACAGCAGTTTCTAGGATGTTTCACTTCATTATTCAGACTGAAGTCCCTCTCTACCACAGCAGTTTCTAGGATGTTTCACTTCATTATTCAGACTGAAGTCCCTCTCTACCACAGCAGTTTCTAGGATGTTTCACTTCATTATTCAGACTGAAGTCCCTCCTAACCCCAGCAGTTTCTAGGATGTTTCACTTCATTATTCAGACTGAAGTCCCTCTCTACCACAGCAGTTTCTAGGATGTTTCACTTCATTATTCAGACTGAAGTCCCTCTCTACCACAGCAGTTTCTAGGATGTTTCACTTCATTATTCAGACTGAAGTCCCTCTCTACCACAGCAGTTTCTGGGATCAAAGCAGCAGTCTCAATGGTGATGGGTTTATATGAACCCCACAGGGCTGTTGGCCAATCAGGTGCTGGGATTGGATTTTCAACCGGCACAAACGGCCCCAAAGGCAGGGAAGCCAGTCCTTGAATCACAGGAAAAAAAAAAACAAGCTAGTATTTTTTAAGGTGCTGATTCAGGGCTGAGCCAGGTTACTCCGGCTCTTGACTTGCACCAATTTTTTCTATTGTTCGCCCGCTGTGGATTTTGAGTTTGAAATCCCTGCACTAGAGGGTTTGGGAAAATACCCTCTGCTGCTGCTGCTGTTGTTGTTGTTGTTGTCGTCACAGAATGTTTCCACACTCCCACACTAGTATCTACAGTATAGCATGGCATGCTGGATAATAGAAAATCCATGAGGCAACATGTATAATCACAACAAAAATCCAGGGCAGCGTTCGTCATCTCTCTTAGCTGCTCATGCCCACGGCGGCAGCAGAGAGTGAAGAATCGCATTGATATTATTGTTATTATGATGACGATGATGATCAATCCGGCTCCAGCATGTCAACGTGTTGTTGAGCAACGAGCAACGAACACATCATCCTTCTGTTGCAGAGAAACGAAAAGCCAAGCCCTGATGAATAATAACACACAAACACCTGATGCAAGTCCAGACGTGCAGACATCTTTCAGCCAAAGAAGCTTTAAAAAAAAAAATCAGCCGTGATACTAGCCTTATACAGCTTCTCTCCAAGCACACCATTCTGCCTCAAGCCTATTTTATAGAGTCACTACTAAGCAATGGACGAAAAAAGGCACACTCCATGCACCACACCTCAAGCATAGAAGATGCTTTGTCCGTATGAACGGTTATTACAGCTCCCTCGTGTTTTTTTTTTATAGCATCTGACCTCCCAAAATAAGCATTTCATCCCCGTGGAATAGCGTAACGTGGATCTTGTCAATCTTGAGCCTGTGATTGCGACCGTGTGCAATAAGGTATTGTTTTGGACCCCATTGGGATCTGATTGTCTTTGAGAGCGTAAAAATGAAACCAAATGGACCCTTTCGGGTCCATTTGGTTTCATGTTTACACTCTCAAGAGTTAAAATATCCATCATGTGAATCAGCCCCAAGTCTACACAACTAGAGAATGTAGAAGATTAATGGTCATTTTGATCTGTATGTTGGACTGTTTTGTTTCCCAAATCCAGCCTGGAATTATGGACAAAAGCAAAAGAAATCTTTAGTTTTGGGGTCTGAGGGGCTAAAAGGGTCTTCCATAGCTCAAAGGCTGAATAAGTAGTGGGCCTTGGTATCAAATCCCACAAATCTGCGTCTCACGCACGCACGCACGCACGCACGCACGCGCGCAGTGTGCGTGGCAGTGTGTACAACACTGTGACACCGTGGGTGTCAACATGGGATTATGTTTTGCAACAGGGTCTAATAATGGAAAGACCAAAACGGGGTCAAATGAAATCCTGTGCCAGGAGCTTATTTTGGGAGGTCCCCAGAGATGCGTCTCCTACGCGATTTTTCGGATTCCGACCAAAATAAAGGAGCGGGTTTGGGAAGGAGCGCTTGTTTTACCCTGCCGGCTACTACTATAGGGCGGGGCGAAGCATAGTTTTACTGAGGTTATGTTTAGGGTTAATAACCGCATAAAGCAGGGGTTTTCACGAAACCTATTTCTCAGGAGAAAACGTTGAGAAACAGGAGCTTAGATCTCACATCAACTTCATCTATGGCTTAAATGCTAAATAAATAGAGAGCCCTGGGGTCAAAATGGCTGATCTCTCTCTTACTTTTATCAAGAAATTAAATTAATATTACACAGACTTTAGTTCAGCCTTTAGTCTCAGTCCTACACAATATTTTATGTATCTCATTTGGCCCCTTGGGGAAAATAATTGCACACCTCTGGGTTAAATACTGCTCAATTGTAGCATCTCAAAGCTACAGTGTGTTTCTCATTGTTTTCTCCTGAGAAATAGATTTGGTATGTTTCAGTTGGAGCTGTACAGGAGAACTCAAACTTGGATTCTGCTTTCCTCTGGGTAAACCTAACCCTAACCTCAGTAAAACTATGCTTCACCCTGCCCTACTAGTAGTAGCCAGCAGTGTAAACCCCTCCCAAACCCCCCGGGTTTCGGAAAATCCGGGGGAAAAAAAAATCTGGCGCTTCCTCCTCCTACTTGTCCAGATGCAGACAGTCTCTCCACGGCGGACGGCTGCTGACTGGGCAGGTCCATGATCACATCGGGGGTCCCGGGGCAGGTAGAGGGGGTCCCCGGACACTCCAGGTCCATCCAGCTGCCCTCCTCCGTCATGGGCGTCAGAGTCCCGTCGCGGCTGAGGCTGGGGTACAGGACTTCCTCCTCCTCTCCCCAAGTCCTCAAGTCCTCGTCTCCCAGCACGGAGGAGGACTCTCCGTCTGCCATGGACATGGAAGACGGAGGCTGGCTCTCCGTCTCTCCTCCTCCCCCTCCTCCTCCTCCTGCCCCCGAGGAGTCCAGGCCCAGGAGCTTGTCCAAGGCGTCGTCCAGTAGAGGTTCTCGACACGGCCAGCTCAGACCCAGGATCTCGTCCATCTGGTTGTCTTTAGGAAGAGGCGACTGGCTGCTGCTGCCTGACGGTGTTGGTAGAGTATTGGCGGTTTGCGGAGGAACTGGCGACGCCGTGGAGCCGATGCCGGCCGGTTGAACGGTGTACGTTCTTCTGATGACCGTTGGACTCTCGGTCCGCGTGACCGCCACGGGGCTGGCGCACTTCGAGACCGTCAGCGGACTGGAGATCTTGGGAACCGGGCTGCTGCTAGCGACGCATCTCGGCATCACGGTTTCCGGACTGGATATCCGAGGAAGCGTCGACGTTGTCGTCAGCGGACTGGCGCTCTTTGGAACGGGACTAGAGAGCCGGGGAACGGCCACCGGACTAGCACTCCTTTGTATCGGACTAGCGCTCCTAGGAATTGGACTAGGAACCGGGCTAGCACCGCTGGGAACGGGACTAGAAAGTTTAGGGACGGGCACCGGACTAGCACTCCTCGGAACGGGACTGGAAAGCCTAGCAGCGGCCACTGGACTAGCACTCCGCGGGACTGGGCTGGCGCTCTTTGGAACTGGACTAGAAATCCTAGGGACGGTGACTGGACTAGCACTCCTGGGAATTGGACTAGCGCTCTTTGGAACCGGACTAGAGAGCCTAGGGACGGTCAGCGGACTGGCGCTGGGAGGAACTGGGCTGGCAGCGGCGTTGGGGACTGTTAACGGACTCTTGGAAGAAGGCGGCGAGGGACTGGAACACTTCAGGTCTTGGACCGGACTGGGACTGGCCGCTGCGAGACCACCAGGACTCGGACTCTTGCAGACAGCGACAGGGCTATCGCGGAGTGGACTGGGGTCCCTGGTGGCAACATGAACCGGGCTGGGGCTTCTTCTTTTACACCCTGAGCTCGGCGGGACGGTAAGTGGACTGGAGCTTTTAATAGCCGGAGGAGTAGCGGTTGCTGCCACGTGAGCCTGAGGGCTCTCCGCTCTAGTTTGGTGGTCTTTGGGGGCTTCGGGGGCCGGAGACACCCAGGCTCTCCGCAGCGTCGGGTTGGATGCCCCTCAGAATCCTGAGGGGCCTCGGTTGCCCCCGGAGGGGCAGAAGAAGGGGCGGAACGGGGCGCAGAGCAGCCGCTGTCTTCGTCGATGTGAAGTTCTAGTGAGAGAGGAGGAGGGCTACAAGGGGGGCTGTTGTTGCCCCCACCACAGCGGGGCAGGAGGAGGGGGTCCACGGGGTCTATGTGAGGGGTATTAGGGACCACTGTCTGGGTATCATCGGGGACCAGTAAGGAGTCGGACGTTTCCATATTCACTGACCACTGAGAGCCGGACTGGATAAAACGGGTGAAAAATGACCACGTTTTGACCAGTGACACACAGAGACGTACAGTACATACACAACAATGGTAGAAAAGAAGGAAAGGAGATTGAGTCGGAAAAGAAGAGTGGAAAAGAAAATCTGTCCCATATACTGTTTTAAGCATTATGTTATGTGTTATCTATTGAAAAACAGCAGATCTACAAACTCATAGCGCGCCACTCGGTGGCGCGCTATGAGTTTGTAGGTCTGCTATTTTTGAAAAAATCCTGAAAACGTGGAACAAATCTTTGAATATATTATTTCAGGAGCGAACGTTTTTAACTCAAATCTTTGCTTCTAGGGGATCCCTACAACATTTTTTTAGATGGGGGTCCGCAGCCAAATATAGATAAATCTGCTGGTCCTCTATGGTATGGTAATATGTTGAGCAGCACTGATACAGGGAAACTACATTATGATGTCAGAAACTAGAATTTAGTCTCAGAAACTAGAACCTAGTGTGAGAATGTAGGATCTACTGTCAGAAACTAGAATGTAGTGTCAGAAACTAGAATCTAGTGTCAGAAACTAGAATCTACTGTCAGAAACTAGAATCTAGTGTCAGAAACTAGGATCTACTGTCAGAAACTAGAATCTAGTGTCAGAAACTAGGATCTACTGTCAGAAACTAGAATGTAGCGGCAGAAACTAGAATGTAGCGTCAGAAACTAGAATGTAGCATCAGAAACTAGAATGTAGCATCAGAAACTAGAATGTAGCATCAGAAACTAGAATGTAGCATCAGAAACTAGAATGTAGCATCAGAAACTAGAATTTGATCAGGACACAAATGGGTTAAAGTTTCATCATAAGGCATATTTCAAAATAATATGAAATAAAGTGCTACAATAGGACCAACAGTTGAAACAACGCTGTGTTGTTCACAATGTTCACCCATACTGTATATCAAGCACCAAACGTGTTCATACTGTATATATTGTTTTTGCTTGGCTAGGTATATGATGTATGTGTGTATGTATATATTTGTGCCCGTTGTTCCACAAAGTGTCTGAGCTGAGCTGTCTGCGTCTTTTTCTGTCTATATCTGTCTTTAAAATGCAAAAATCAATAAAATAAAAAACATTCTCATTCTCACTGCATTCCCTCCAATAGTACACAAAGAAAAGTCAAAGCTGTATCATCTGAAAGAGGTGATACAGCACTTTGTATAGACTGGAGACAAGCTGCGGCCAGTCACTCATTAAAGTAGAATTCCGGCCCAAAAGTTTTGTTTTATCTTTATTTGCAGTTATTTTATTATTATTATTATTATTTTTTAAAGTGGCCCAGGTGTTATTTTGCGATACTCCTTTATGGCTGTTTCCCCTACCCCAAAATAAGATTATAATGGGGCCAATGGGCATTGTGCAAGTTCACCTATATACATCGCTCCAAAATGCAATTTTTTGCTATATATTGTGTCTCCACCATGTCAGTAGTGAGTTAACACTCAGACTTTCACTTTTGGTTCAGCAGTGTTACAGCTGTCTCAAAAGCTGGGGGCGTGGCACATGGTTTATGGCTGAACCACTGCTGAAACAAAAGTGAAAGTGAAAGTGTGAGTGTTAACACACTACTGACATGGTGGAGACACAATATATAGCAAAAAATTGCATTTTGGAGCGAGGTGAACTTGCACAAGGGCCATTGGCCCCATTATAAGCTTATTTTGGGGTAGGGAAAACAGCCTTAAAAAAAAAAATAATACCGTAACTGCAAATAAAGATAAAAAAAAAAAAACTTTTGGGCCGGAATTCTCCTTAAAAGTACATGGAAAGTAATCCCTGTATGCACTATGTCTGTCTTGTCTGGCTGGTTGTGGTCTTTCTCCTTCTCCAGGCCATACTCACATTGCTCTGGACTTTAAAATCGGACAGGGAGGCCATCAGCTCGTCCAGCTCCCGCGTAGCGGAGGACGCAGACATTCTGGCTTGCTGCTGCGCTGGAGTTTCATCCTGGGAGTCTGTTAGATCTTCTGACACCACTAGAGCTGTGGGGCTGCAAGTCACACAACAAACAAATAAATAAACACACACACTGTTAGCTCTTCTGACACCACTAGAGCTGTGGGGCTGCAGTCAGTCACACAACAAACAAACAAATAAACACACAAAAACAGGATTTGCTGAGTGTTTCTTCCATTTGTAAGTAGGAGAGATGTGTACAAAAATTTGTTAAAAGAGTAAAAGAAGGTGGGATAGAGTTGGTATCCAGATTAGATGTGAAAAAGTATTTCATATTTACTACAGGGAAGTTTTTAGGGAACAGACATGAGAATATAGATGTGAAGTATTACATTTTCTTCTATATTTATTACTGTAATATATTTATGTATTTTTAAAGAGGAAAAAATAGGTAAAAACGAAAGCATGTTGCTGTATATAGGCAGGAACCTCTACTTTAGAATGACACAGATGTGTTGCCAAATTGAAGGGTATAAGAATGTACTGACTTACCAATACAATAAAAATAAGGCTGTTGAAAATAACTTAAGTTAATGGGATTAAATTAATTTAGTTAATTCATCTGATTCATTTTTTAAAAACAATTAACTGAGCATTTTCTCATTGAAAAAAAAATGGGTAGAGCACAGCTTTACGGAGACATATACTGTAGCTGTGTGTCTCCCTGTAACCAGAGCCATAGAGTATAGCTGGAAGATCAATAGATAAATCATGATTAAATTCATTTTGAAGCTGTTAATTAATCTGATTAAAACTTTTAATCATCCAACAGCGCTGAAAGGGGAATTCCACCCATTTTCAACATTTTTTTCTGAGAGAGTACAAATGCAACCAAATGAACCCTAACGGGTTCATTTGGTTCCATTTGTACGCTCTCAGAAAAAAAGAAGCCTCTAAAGAAATCCATTAACATGGTGAAAATACATCTTGATGATGTCATCAAGATGTTTCACCATGTTAGTGGTTTTCTTCAGACCTCCATTTCATGGGAACACAGAATGGGGGAGCTTTTTTTATCATGTCCACCAGCACCTCTAAGGTACATCAATGACATAGTAAAATGTTGAAAATGGGTGGAGTTCCTCTTGAACAGAACAGCAGTGGGTGGTGATATGCTTCAGTGTACCTGGGCGAGGGCACAGAGCTCTCTTTTTTCACATGCTTTTGACCCTGCGGCTTATACAACGGTGCGGCCAATCTATGGATTTTTACAGGTGTTTTTTTTTAACAGGGGTTTTCAACAGGTGGTCCGGGGACCACCAGTGGTCCCTGAGAGGGTTCCAGGTGGGCCCTCCAGACTAAATGATGAAAAGTTGGTTAACCAGATGTAACTCTTTGGGAGCGTAAAAATGAAACCAAATGGACCCTTGCGGGTCCATTTGGTCCATTTGGGGTGAAAACGGCCGATCTTCAGTGTACCTTGGCGAGGGCACAGAGCTCTCCAGTTCGTCCAGCAGGCTCTTGACACTGGGCCGGACCTCCTCCACTCCTCTGCGTTTAGGCTTCTCCATGACGGGCGGAGGGACGGCCCCGCCCCCACCACCCCCACCGGGCGGAGACACACCGTTCTCATTGATGTGGTGACTGGCGGTGCTGGGAGGCAGCGGGGGGGCAGCCTCCTCTGTGGACCACACCAACATATCACCACATGGATTAGCACACAGGTGGACCTGCCTGGTTCCAGCCCTGAATCGCCACCTAATTGCATTCATTAACATCATGTACACTAAGGCTGTATACCCAAACTACCGTCACGCAAACGAGCATTAATGATCCCGAACCATTCGTATTTATTTATTTATTAACTTTTCCTCCCCTCTAGTAGAAGAGTTGCGACATTGAGTGGTCAGTGTGTAATCAAATGCTACAATGTACCTTCTACAGGGTAGCTGGGGTCTGTAATGTACCTTCTATTGGGTAGCTGGGGTCTGTAATGTACCTTCTATAGGGTGTAATCTGTACCTTCTATAGGGTGTAATCTGTACCTTCTATAGGGTGTATATTGTACCTTCTATAGGGTGTATATTGTACCTTCTATAGGGTGTAATCTGTACCTTCTATAGGGTGTAATCTGCACCTTCTATAGGGTGTAATCTGTACCTTCTATAGGGTGTAATCTGTACCTTCTATAGGGTGTAATCTGTACCTTCTACAGGGTAGCTGGGGTGTATATTGTACCTTCCACAGCGTAGCTTGGGGTACTGTGTTGCACAGCGTTTAGTTCCAACAGCAGTAGGTCTAGCTCAAACAGGTTACTGCCCAGAGGAGAGCTATAATGTACCTTCTATAGGGTGTAATCTGTACCTTCTACAGGGTGTAATCTGTACCTTCTATAGGGTGTAATCTGTACCTTCTACAGGGTGTAATCTGTACCTTCTATAGGGTAGCTGAGGGTGTATTTTGTACCTTCTACAGCGTAGCTTGGTGTACTGTGCTGCACAGCGTTCAGTTCTAGCAGCAGTAGGTCCAGTTCAGACAGGTTACTGCCCAGAGGAGAGCTCATCACCTCACTGCTCTTCTGCTTGTTGGGGAAACTGTTGGAAAATAAAAACATTCAAACCAGTTACCACCAGGGGCGGATCAAGGCATGGTCATGGGGGGCGCTATGCCCCCCTAAATGCCCAGTCTGCCCCACCAAACATGATGCATGCAAAACAACCCAAGATATTTCAAATTAAAGTGCTTATATTTAAAATGATGTGAAACACTACAACTGCTACTAAGTAACTAGTTGTGTAGACTTGGGGCTAATTCACATGATGAATATTTTAACTCTTGACAGTGTAAAAATTAAACCAAATGGACCCTTGCGGGTCCATTTGGTTTCATTTTACACTCTCAAAGAGTTACATCTGGTTAAGCAACTTTCCATCATTTAGCCTGGGGACCACCTGTAACTCTCTCAAGGACCACTGGTGGTCCCCGGACCACTGGTTGAAAACCACTGACTGCATATGAATAGCATGCATATCAAGTCATTACATGTTTTGTCCCAAATCTCACAAAGATACAGTAACTATTTCATTCAGAGAATGAGGTTTTGTGCTGATCCTACCTGTAAACGTGGTTAGGGTTAGGGTTTGTGTTGATCCTACCTGTAAACGTGGTTAGGGTTAGGGTTAGTGCTGATGGTACCTGTAAACGTGGTCCTCTTCCCCAGCCAGGGTTGTGTTGGACTGGGACTGTCCGTGGTCCAGGGACCGGTCTGAGCACCGCTGAGAGACTGAGAGGACAACAACATGTTGGATTAGAGTGCAAAGTCAAACTACAGCATTGCAATAAAGTAGCACAAGTAGCAGTTTAAAATGTGTTGCGTTGCGGCGGGTTCTCCAGCTTGTGGATCACAAGCTGGAGAACCCGCCGCAACGCAACACATTTTAAACTTGTAGATATGCTACTTTTGAACCAGGGCGGATGTAACATTTCCCAATTGGGGGGGGGGGGGGGGGGGGGGCAGCTGTAGTTAGTTAGTAGCAGTAGTAGTGTTTCAAATCATTCTAAATATAAGCACTTTAATATGAAATATCTTGGGTTGTTTTGCATGCCATCATGTTTGCTGGGGCAGACTGGGCATTTAGGGGGGCATTGCCCCATGCCTAGATCCGCCCCTGACCATAACAGTTTTTGGACATATGGATTTTCCACCAGACAGAGATAATAATACAATGTGTCATTGCATTAAAGATCTGGGTTATGTTTAGGGATTTACTGGTATAATGTATAAACATTGTCTATGTCTATTGTCTATTTAATATGTTTTTGATATACCATCAAAAACGTTATTAGACTTTAGGTTAAAAACTCACTTCTCTTGCTTCAGATTGTTGAAGGAGAATTCCACCCCAAAAAGGCTTTCTTAACTTTTACTTATTTTCAGTCGATTTATTTCCCAAAAAACACTCCTTGATGGCTGTTTCCTCTACCCCAAAATAAGCTTAGAATGGGGCTGCGGAATGTTGTTCAAATTCACCCATTTCCAAAAATGCATGTTTTGTAATGTAAAGTCTCTCCACCATGTCAGTAGTGTGTTGACACTCACACTTTCACTTTCACAAGGGGAAACAGCCATTAAAGAGTGTTTTCACAAAACACAACAAGGCAATGCCCCCCTAAATGCCCAGTCTGCCCCACCAAACACGATGCCATGCAAAACAAACCAAGATATTTCAAATTAAAGTGCCTATATTTAAAAATTATGTGAAACACTACTACTGCTACTAACTACAGCTGTGTCACCACTAAACCAACAGCATTTCATCATTGAAAACAGAAAACTCTCTGAGTCAGACCTTTAGCTTTATGCATGCTGCGTGTCTGTTGCAACTTCAACAACAACTGATGTTATTATTGATGCTTTACTTGACTAATAAAAGTCCTGGAACTGAAAATGGTATGGGTGCGGCTTCGTCGCCCGTGACGCTTCGTGCCACGGGCGACGAAGCCGCACCCATACCATTTTCTCCTGCCCCCCTAATTGGGAAATGTTACATCCACCCCTGACAACAGGCCTGTGAAGGTGCGTTTGTTTTGTGTCACCTGCGTGTCCTCCAGGCCGTTCAGGGCCTGCTCAGAGGGCGGTGGTGGTACTGGAGGTGGAGGAGAGCAGTCTAGCGCCTCCTGCTGTGTGATGGTGGTTCCGGTGGGGAAGGAATACGCTGCGTCGTCGCACAGGAACAGCGGGCGCTGCTTGGAGATGTGTGAGGTGGTGGACTCCAGGTCCGCCAGCAACGCATCTGAAACAAAGGAACACAAAAAAGTTTTTAAAAAGTCAAAGTGGCATGATTTGTCACTACGTTAGCGCAGTGAAATTGGTTCTCTGCTTTTGAGCCATCACTTGGAGCGGTGAGCTCCAAGGAGCGATGAGCTGCGGCTTGCTGCGCTCGGGAATCATTAGCTGATTTTGACCCCCAATCCATCCCTTTGATGCTGAGTGCCAAGCAGGGAGGCATTGGGTCCCATTTTTACAGAACCCTGGCCTCCCAGTTTCGCCCCGAAACATTGGAAAAAATCTAGACCAATGGGCAAGCGAGGGAGAGAATTGTCTACGCCCACCAACCAATCGCGTGGCGCGGGGTTCCCTGAGGTATAGGATTGAGGAAGTGGATGCTGTTTGTTATCGTTTTGACATCTTTCCTCGCAGTCTCTTCTTGTACCGTCGGATTCGCGATTTTATTTATGCAATAGGTCCTCTCATAAAGGTTTGTTCTGGTCGGATACCCGGCTGGAACCGTTGCTGTAAATATAAAAAACGAACGCGAACGGTGACGTGCACGTTCGGATTTTATATGTGCATCAACGTGGAGCACGTCGCCACAGAGGCATTTAGCTTACCTTATAATGTAACATAACAGCAGTGCATAATAGTATGTTTAATGTATACGTGTTCCTCTGATAAAGAAATAGGAGTAATGTGGTCACACAGAGCTATACCTTATTTACACCTCTTCAATGTGCTGTTTAGCATAATCGTTTCAGCAATCGTTTCAGCAATGCAACGTTTGTGGTTAGAGTGTCCAGCTTGCGCGCGGACACTCTAACCACAAGGCCACTCGGATACCCACGGTTTTCATCATGTAAATCAACCTTTTTGGCACGTGAAAGGCCCACTATTTCTTCAGCATTTGTGCTACGGAGGACCGCCATTTGAGGACATTATAAGCCCCACACAGAGCCGCAAAAAACGAAAGAAAACGAAACGAAAATTCCAGGCTGGATTTGCGGAAACATACAGATCAAAATGACCATTACTGTAATCTTCTACATTCTCTAGTTGCGTAGACTTGGGATAATTTGCATGATGAATATTTTAACTCTTGAGAGTTACATCTGGTTAACCAACTGACCATCATTTAGCCTGGGGACCACCTGGAACCCTCTCAAGGAGTGCCTTTCCTCCTCCTCTCAAGGAGTGCCTTTCATTCACACACATTCATACAGTACACCGATGGCGATGGAAACCATGAACACACAACCAGCACATCGCCTTTATCCAAGGTGCTTTCCATAGCTTGTGCATCACATTCACCACATTCACACACACATTCATACACTGATGGCAGTGGAAACCATGCAAGGTACCTACTAGCACATCAGGAGCAATTAGGGGTTCAGTGTCTTGCTCAAGGACACTTCAACACTAACTCTGCAGGAGCCTGGGATCGAACCGGCAACCTTGTGGTTACCATCTGGTGACTCTACCTCTGAGCCACTGCCGCCCCGAGTTGGGGTTCTGTCCTCCCAGCCTTGCTGACCATCGAAATACAACTACACAGAGGCAATACTGACTTATTCTATTCCCTACTGGGTGCTTTCAAGCATTAGCTATTGAAAAAATATCAGATCTACAAGCTCATATCGCACCACCGAGTGGCAGGATTATGAGCGCGTCATTAACTCAAATCTTTGCTTCTGGGAGTTCCATATTTTCAGAAGGCAGCCACGAAATATTTTGAGCATCACTGACACAGAAACGGATTTGTGTCTGAAAAACTATAATCTAATGTCATAACCTAGAATCGAGTGTCAGAAACTACAATCTATTGTGAGAAACTACAAACTAGTGTCAAACTATAGAATCTAATGTCAGGAACTAGAACCTAGTGTCAGAAATGACAATCTAATGAAAACCTGCTGAAAACCTTCCCATAGTTTTATATCTCATCAAGTAAAGAGCACCGATGTTACATACAAGACCAAGTGATCACAGTTTCTCTCAGGGTTGTGCTTCACACACACCAAACACATTCAAATTAAGGTCCACCACAGACAAAGGTCCCAGGGGCGAAAAAACAAAACCAAAACAAAAAAAACAAGTCAGAAGTACAATGTTCTACCACTCAGTACAACCACGGGACATGGAGGACAGACAGACAATGACAGAAGCAATTTACACTAGTGTTTAAATACATTTCTTCTGCGATCGGCAGCACAGACACACTGCAGAAAAGGCAGGCTAAATGTGAGAACACACACACACACGCACGCGCACACGCACACACACACACACACACACACACACACACACACACACACACACACACACACACACACACACACACACACACACACACACACACACACACAAATACTAGAAACAAGCAAAATAATCTGTCCGTCAGGTAGGTGAATTGTACTTGGTAAGAATTATTGTAATTGGAAATATCTTCTAAAAACAAGGTTGATAATTGTACTTGTACAATTTTCTCTTGGTTAGTATATCCTTATTAAAACAAGAGCAATCATATTTTAAGTCAAGATCTAAGATTACTTGCTTAGTTCAGATTTCTTTGCAGTGAGCAGACCAACACTTTAGGAGCGTCACACAGTTGTAACTCATATCATGTCAACGCCGGTCCTTTTGGTTCCTTTTGGTTACTCATTGATATCCGTTTGCCAGAAGCCTTTGTTGATTCCTCTCAAAGACAAGAGCGGCAGCCTGACACACCCACCAATGAGACGCCTGCATAGTCCTACACTATGTTAATTATACTCTAGCCCAGCGGGTATGGAAAAAAAATGTACCGGTACCCATGGTGTACCCATTGGTGTTCATGTTTACAGTTTTGGAGGTTACCGTACATTCACACAGATATATTTACTGCGGGGGTTTTCAACAGGTGGTCCGGGGACCACCAGTGGTCCCTGAGAGGATTCCAGGTGGTCCCTACTCCCTACCCGGGTAAATGTTGGAAAGTTGGTTAACCACATGTAACTCTTTGAGAAACCAAATAGACCCTTGCAGGTCCATTTAGTTTGCTGTTTACACTCTCAACAGTTAAAATATTCATCATGTGAATTAGCCCCAAGTCTACACAACTAGAGAATGTAGAAGATTAATGGTCATTTTGATCTGATCTTTTGATTGTTTGGTTTTGCAAATCCAGCCTGGAATGGTGGACAAAAACAAAAAGAAATCTTTAGTTTTGGGGGTCTGTGGGGCTAAAATGTCATCAAATTGTAGTCCGTGGCTCAAATTCTGAATAAATAGTGGGCCCTGGCATGAAAAAGGTTGAAAACCACTGCTCTAGCCCAGCGGGTATGGGGAAAACAAATGTACCCATGGTCCATTTGAGTTCATGTTTACAGTTTCGGAGGTGCATTCACACAGATTGGTTTACTGTCTGTAGGCTATGATATGTATGTGTAAACAGAATCTGATATACTAGTATTATTATGAATAAAACATCTTCTAATTCAATAATTCTAGCCAGTGGGAAGGAGGTGACACTTAGGACAGTGCCAGAGATTTAGTGAAGTGCACGCACACACGCACACGCACACGCACACGCACACACACACACACACACACAGTATTAGTGAACACTGGGACTATTTTAGCATCACTCACCAAAGCAGTGTTTAGTTTCCCTCACAGAATTTCACAAGCATAACGACAAGACTCTAAACGAAGTAACTTACTCTGAACGAAGTAACTTACTCTGAACGAAGTAACTTACTCTGAACGAAGTAACTTACTCTAAACGAAGTAGCTTACTCTAAACGAAGTAACTTACTCTAAACGAAGTAACTTACTCTGAACGAAGTAACTTATTCTAAATGAAGTAACTCACTCTAAATGAAGTAACTCACTCGCTGCAGGACTACAAATGATTCACACTTGATTAAAAAAAACTAAACTGTTAGTACAAGAAGATACTGCGTCTGTTCAACAAACAGAAGATTGAAACAGAATGCCAAACAACTATCAACAACACGGTACAAAAGTTAAGTTTAAGGCACCAGCTGCAGTCAAACGATCCATATATACAGTTTATAAGGCACACTGTTGTTTTTGGAGAAAATGAAAGGCTTTTAAAAAAAGGGAATTGCACCCATTTTCAATATTTTTCTGAGAGCGTACAAATGTGAACCAAATAGACCCGTTAAGGGTCCATTTGGTTCACATTTGTGATGGGTCTCAAAGATTAATCCTTAACATGGTGAAACACAACTTGATGACGTCATCAGGTTGCGTTTCACCATGTTAAGGATTTTTTTCAGACCTCCACTTCTAGTAAACAGAATGGGGGGGGGGGACTTTTTATCAAGTCCACACAACATCACTGAGGTATAATAATGACACAGTAAAATGTTGAAAACGGAAGGAATTCCGTTACAGTCCAGAAAATACGGTATATGGAAATTATGATGGGAAATCTCAACACACTCACAACACAACAGCAGAAGCAGCAGCACGGCTCACAGGGGCGGATCTAGGCATGAGCATGGGGGGGGGGGGGGGGGGGGGGGGGGGGGGGGGGGGGGGGGGGCGGGGGGGCAATGCCCCCCTAAATACCCAGTCTGCCCCCCCAAACACGATGCCATGCAAAACAACCCAAGATATTTCAAATTAAAGTGCTTATATTTAAAAGGATTTGAAACACTACTGCTACTAACTACAATTGTGTCACCACTAAACCAACAGCATTTCATCATTGAAAACAGAAAACTCTCTGAGTCAGACCTTTAGCTTTATGCATGCTGCGTGTCTGTTGCAACTTCAACAACAACTGATGTTATTATTGATGCTTTACTTGACTAATAAAAGTCCTGTAACCCCCCCCCCCCCCCCCCCCCCCAAATGGGACATGTTACATCCGCCCCTGACGGCTCACCTAACTATTTACAGTAACAGTCAAGTGCTGTGTTTGGGTTTCAATCACCTCACACACCAAAATAACAGCAAAACATTCACGGTACTTTCTGAAGTTGTGACAACAACAAACAGACGCTGCTGTCTGCGACGAAAAGACACAATACTCACACCCAGAAAGTCTGGTGTCAGAAAGTAGAATCTAGTGTCAGAAAATCTAGAATCTAGTGTCAGAAACTCTAGAATCTAGTGTCAGAAAATCTAGAATCTAGTGTCAGAAACTCTAGAATCTAGTGTCAGAAAATCTAGAATCTAGTGTCGGAAACTAGAATCTAGTGTCAGAAAGTAGAATCTAGTGTCAGAAACTAGAATCTAGTGTCAGAAAATCTAGAATCTAGTGTCAGAAACTCTAGAATCTAGTGTCAGAAACTAGAATCTAGTGTCAGAAACTAGAAATTAGTGTCAAAGTAGAATCTAATGTTAGAAAGTAGAATCTAGTGTCAGAAACTCTAGAATCTAGTGTCGGAAACTAGAAATTAGTGTCAAACTAGAAGCTAATGTTAGAAAGTAGAATCTAGTGTCAGAAACTCTAGAATCTAGTGTCGGAAACTAGAAATGAATGTCAAACTAGAAGCTAATGTTAGAAAGTAGAATCTAGTGTCAGAAACTCTAGAATCTAGTGTCGGAAACTTGTGCCCAGAAAGACAACAAGTTGTAGAAGCACCAAAAAAAAAAAAAAAAAAAAAAACGCACCAGTGAGAGAAGAGAGACTACGTAAAGCCTACCTGTCAGAAAGAACCAGAGGTGGAGATGTGACAACACGAGGAGAATCCAGGGAAAAGAAGAGAAGAGAAGAGGGAACGGAGGAATGAAAGCCAGGAGGAAGCGTAAAAAGACAAGCCACTATCTGCCAGGCAGGAACTGCCTTTCTTAACTCTACCATCAGCAGAAGGGAATGAGGTGCCAGGGGAACAGAGAGCAGGACGGACCTAACGCTGAGAGGGGGGTGAGGGCACATCCACCGACAGCGCCCCCAAGCTTGAAGCAATGGGCCGTGGTGGCGAAAAGTGGAAGTGCAGCCTTATAATGGAAGCGAACGGGCTTCGTGACGTCACAGGTGTCATGGCGGCACACTGGTGACCACCAAATTTTGGTGTCCGGAAGTTGCTTACAATGTTATTCCAATGGGAACTTCCGGCGGTCTTCCGGGTGCTTCAAAACGCCACTGAGCAACTTGTATTGAAATGAACGGCAAGGGGGCGGGGCTATCGCTCCAGTCCGCCCTCTATATTTATAACTCTATGGGTGAGGGGGAGTGTGTGGAGAGAGAGGGGTTCATTTTAATGGCAGTAGGTTTATGGACGGAGGTTCACCTTCTGACACCCTGTCTGTCCTAAGAGTTCCCAAGCTGTCTGTCTGTCTGTCCCAAGTGTTCCCAAGCTGTCTGTCTGTCTGTCTGTCTGTCTGTCTGTCCCACGAGTTCCCAAGCTGGCTGCCAGGAGGCAGGAGGTAAGACTCGGTACTCACGCGAACGCCGAGCGCCTGGTGGGGCAGTGGTCCAACTATAGGTATAGGTTTCGCATGGGCACGCACGCACACCCGTTAAAACACCCGTTAAAACCCAGCCGGAGTGGTCCGAGTCACACAGAACAACACAGCGGTGTGTGTGTGTGTGTCGTTCCCGTTTGCGAAAGAGGTGAGTGAGGAAAGCAAACAGGTAGACTCTTATCGAGCGTGGCGTCATTATGCCCACAAAGGGAGTGGCACAAAGTCAAAAGTCTCGGGGGTTGTAATCAGGGGCGGATCTAGGTATGGGCATGGGGGGGGGGGGGGGGGGGGGGTAGGGGGGGGGGGGGGGCAATGTTCCCCAGACTGCCCCACCAAACATGATGCCATGATGGCAAAACAACACATAATTGCATACATGGTATTTCAACTTAAAGTGCCTTTAATTGAAATGATGTGAAACACTACTACTGCTACTAACTAACTACAGCTGTGTCACCACTAAACCAACAGCATTTCATCATTGAAAACAGAAAACTCTCTGAGTCAGACCTTTAGCTTTATGCATGCTGCGTGTCTGTTGCAACTTCAACAACAACTGATGTTATTATTGATGCTTTACTTGACTAATAAAAGTCCTGGAACTGAAAATGGTACCATACCATTTTCTCCTGCAGCCCCCCCCCCCCCCAATTGGGAAATGTTACATCCGCCCCTGGTTGTAATCACACAGTCTGTGAAGCCATGCTCTGACTCATCAGCTGACACGCCTCTGTGCTGGACTTTATTTCATTCAACTCCATATAAAGTGTCACACATAAGTTTGGAGACCTAACTTTGAGAATTATTTTCTCTGCGTAAATAATACCAATTTAGTAGAAGCCCCAGGAGGGGTCCACGCGCACCCCCCGTATTTTTTTGTCTAGTCTGTTTTTTATTGATCCTTAGGACCTCTAGAATAAGAATTTTGATGATCCCAAGAACAAATTTGGTCCTTTTGGTGTTTTTTTCAATGTTTTGTGAGTCATACACGTGCTTCGAGATTACCGTCAAGAACGCCTGCGAGACTGTCTATTAGAGACTGTGGTACGCTCAAATTTTGAGATAGCCAGAAAGCAAATACACCATTGTTTTCTAGACAACCTCAGCTTTCCAATGAGACCATTCGCATCATGCTCCCATGTCAGAAAAGGGGACAAATACCTAATGATTCAAAGTTAAAATAATATTTTGCGAAGGAAAAAAGGCCATCGACTATTTTCCAAAAGGTCCCTTGACCTGTCACTTCAAAATATGTGAATGGAAATGGATTACAGGGGTAGCTACAAGCCTCCCCTATACAGACATGTCAAATTTATGCCAATCAAATGCAGTTTTGACCAAGAACCTTGCACTTTTGTGCATGCAGTACAAATGTAATTTTGCCCCAAATGCTGTATTAGTCAAGTTGAGACTGTCTATTAGAGACTGTGGTACACTCAAATTTTGAGATAGCCAGAAAGCAAATACACCATTGTTTTCTAGACAACCTCAGCTTTCCAATGAGACCATTCGCATCATGCTCCCATGCAGAAAAGGGGACAAATACCTAATGATTCAAGTTAGAATGATATTTTGTGAAGGAAAAAAGGCCATTGATTATTTTCCAAAAGGTCCCTTGACCTGTCACTTCAAAATATGTGAATGGAAATGGGTTACAGGAGTAGCTACAAGCCTCCCCTATACAGACATGTCAAATTTATGACAATCAAATGCAGTTTTGACCATAGAACCTTGCACTTTTGTGCATGCAGTACAAATGTAATTTTGCCCAAAATGCTGTATTAGTCAAGTTGTGCAGTGCACATTGGGTTTTGTTTCTAATGGTGATGTTTAATGGTGATGGAATTGCATAGCAGGGGTTGACACTAAGGTCTCCGAGGCACTTGCCCCTCGGGCAAGTGCAAGTCAGGTTCTACTTGCCCTCAGGTCATGGTCACTTGCCCCCTAAAAATATCGTGAATTTTGCATTCAAGGTTACTTCCTACTTGCTGCTTTAAACATTTCCTTTCGCAGTCAAAGACTGTTTTGTTTAAGTCACAATCAGCTACAGTAAATATTCAACTTGTAAATCAGTGGTTCCCACAGTGGTCACCTCAGGGGTCTGTGATGCCAGCAAAATGATAGTTTAGAACCAAATGGACCTGGGAGAGAGATAGCTATAGAAAGCAGGAAAAGACGCAGAGGCAGAGCGCAATGACCACCAAGACAAATATATCTTGTGTTAGGTTATAGCGCACTAAGTCACATGCTTGCCCGATTGGGCAGTATTCACTTGCCCGACCATTTTTTTACTTGCCCCGGGCAAGTGGGCAAGTGTTAGTGTCAACCCCTGCATAGTTTGTGTGTGTGCATCGTAAAAATGAGTACCCTGTTGAATTTCCAAAATATAAAGGCAGATCACCATCTTGGGACAACCTTGAAAGCCAAGCATAGCAGTTGGAACATTTCAAACTTTTTAGGAAAATACACTTCTCAGCAGAAGCAAAGTACCATCCTTCCAGCTGTAATAAGTTTAATACGGAATACCAGAATCTTGTCAAATCCAAAAAGAGAAGCTGTAAACCTAAAAGTGCCCAAGCACATACATGTATTTCTGCTGCCCACAACCAGGCGTTCACTCTGATGTGCAGTAATGTGCAGAAACACATTGTAGATGAGCGACAAGTTGTTTTACTGAGTACAAAATGCAGTTGATTTTGCTCAGGTCCAGCTACAGGGATGTGTCATTTTACCTGATCTACACCAAATTTATCTCTGGATGCAATCCTCACAGCATACAAGCTTGGGAAGTAAGTCTTGCCTTGCCATGATCTTATGAGGCTAGGCCGAGGAATGAAGCCCATAGGGCTTTAGGGGGTGGCAGGTTGTTGTACAATAACCCCCTGGACATGATGCTAGTATGTCGGTATGTAAGTCTTAACCCTTGATGCTGAGCAGGGAGGCATTGGGTCCCGTTTATGGAGTCTTTTGTATGACGCGGTACTAGGGAATCGAACCCCGACCTCCCAGTCTCAGGGCGGACACTCTAACCACAAGGCCACTGAGTTGGTCACACAAGCTTGGTACCAGAGATCAAATCTTCAACTTTTAGATATTTTCCTAAAAAGCTTGAAATTTACCAACTGCTGTGCTTGGCTTTCAAGGTTGTCCCAGGATGGGGACAACCTTGAAAACAGGGTATTCTTGTCCTGTGCTTGTATTTGATTTTGTATTATGCTTTCTTTGTAGGCCTACAATGTTGTGTATTAATTGTAGGAACCTCTCGAAAACGAGATAGTGTATCTCAAGGGGTATTCCATGAATAAAGAAATTTCAACAACAGGGTACTAATTTTTATGATGCCAACTTGGACGAGATTTAATTACATTTTTTTCACACAAAATGCACTCAGGCCCAAACTTTGGATCACTGGATAATGATTTCCTTTTCCGGGGTGAGTATTTTTTGGTTTTGGGGCACTGTGTGCCCTATGTCTATACCCCATGTTACCAGTACTTTTTTTTTTACAAAGTACTGGTAACATGTTCTGTGCCAGCCTGTGATCCCTATGTCTATACCTTCTAGTGATTCTGGAATGTGGTCACAGATGTCCTTCATCCTGTATGGTGAGTTAAGGGGCTCCTGGCATCTCTCATACCGGATGTTAAGCTTGAGATGAGATGCTTGAGTTTCTCACGGGCTCAATCTTTGATGCACTGAGAGGTGTGAATGTTGCTGGATCTTTAAGTTTTACATTATGTAAAATACATATTTGCGTTGATGTTGAATCACTAACCCTTGTTCGTTTCTGGCTTGGTCCAGACTCATCCACTGACATGGTGACAATTTGAAAGTTTGTGACATGTGCTAGACAACTCTTCTAGGATCCAGGTGAAATGACTTCTTTATACTTGGGGAGTCTATTGTCATTTAAGTTCTCAGCCAATGGGACAGTAAATTGGTGCCTGTCCATTGGTCAATTGGTGACGGTCCATTGGTTACTGTCAATCTGTGACTGTCAATTGGATCCCCATCTCTATGGGGAACCAACTGACAGTCTACATTGCGACATTGGATGTAGAATAGTCTCAGCTGCGCGCGCACACACACACACACACAACTATGCAGGGGTTGACACTAACACTTGCCCACTTGCCCGGGGCAAGTAAAAAAAATGGTCGGGCAAGTGAATACTGCTACCCAATCGGGCAAGCATGTGACTTAGTGCACTATAACCTAACACAAGATATATTTGTCTTGGTGGTCATTGCGCTCTGCCTCTGCGTCTTTTCCTGCTTTCTAGCTATCTCTCTCCCAGGTCCATTTGGTTCTAAACTATCATTTTGCTGGCATCACAGACCCCTGAGGTGACCACTGTGGGAAACACTGATTTACAAGTTGAATATTTACTGTAGCTGATTGTGACTTAAACAAAACAGTCATTGGGTGCAATTCCAGATCGCTTGGTGTAGCCAGGTATGGTGTAAGTCCTCTCATTGGCTGCATGGCAGCAAATCAGGTTTGGGGCCGTGCTCATTGGTTGCATGGCAGCAAATCAGGTCTGGGCCTTTGAGGTAGGCCCGAAAGCCTATACCACCAGGCCTGGGCCTGGGCCTACCAAATAGTTATCCAGAATAATTAAAACCAGTCATCAAGAGCTTCAAATCATGATGAACAAAGCAGGGGAGTGCAGTAACATTTTTAATTGGGGGGGTCAGGTGATTTCTGAACCTTTTGACTTGCAGGTTTTAATTATTCTGGGTAATTATTTGGTAAGCTCAGGCCCAGGGCTGGTGGTATAGGCTTTCGGCCTACCCAAGGCCCCAGACCTGATTTGCTGCCATGCAACCAATGAGCACGGCCCCAAACCTGATTTGCTGCCATGCAGCCAATGAGAGGACTTACACCATACCTGGCTACACCAAGCGATCTGGAATTGCACCCATTGACTGCGAAAGGAAATGTTTAAAGCACCAAGTAGAAAGTAAACTTAAATGCAAAATTCACGATATTTTTAGGGGGCAAGTGACCATGACCTGAGGGCAAGTAGAACCTGACTTGCACTTGCCCGAGGGGCAAGTGCCTCGAGACCTTAGTGTCAACCCCTGCTATGCAATTCCATCACCATTAAACATCACCATTAGAAACAAAACCCAATGTGCACTGCACAACTTGACTAATACAGCATTTTGGGCAAAATTACATTTGTACTGCATGCACAAAAGTGCAAGGTTCTATGGTCAAAACTGCATTTGATTGTCATAAATTTGGCATGTCTGTATAGGGAGGCTTGTAGATACTCCTGTAACCCATTTCCATTCACATATTTTGAAGTGACAGGTCAAGGGACCTTTTGGAAAATAATCAATGGCCTTTTTTCCTTCACAAAATATCATTCTAACTTGAATCATTAGGTATTTGTCCCCTTTTCTGCATGGGAGCATGATGCGAATGGTCTCATTGGAAAGCTGAGGTTGTCTAGAAAACAATGGTGTATTTGCTTTCTGGCTATCTCAAAATTTGAGCGTACCACAGTCTCTAATAGACAGTCTCAACTTGACTAATACAGCATTTGGGGCAAAATTACATTTGTACTGCATGCACAAAAGTGCAAGGTTCTTGGTCAAAACTGCATTTGATTGGCATAAATTTGACATGTCTGTATAGGGGAGGCTTGTAGCTACCCCTGTAACCCATTTCCGTTCACATATTTTGAAGTGACAGGTCAAGGGACCTTTTGGAAAATAGTCGATGGCCTTTTTTCCTTCGCAAAATATTATTTTAACTTTGAATCATTAGGTATTTGTCCCCTTTTCTGACATGGGAGCATGATGCGAATGGTCTCATTGGAAAGCTGAGGTTGTCTAGAAAACAATGGTGTATTTGCTTTCTGGCTATCTCAAAATTTGAGCGTACCACAGTCTCTAATAGACAGTCTCGCAGGCGTTCTTGACGGTAATCTCGAAGCACGTGTATGACTCACAAAACATTGAAAAAAACACCAAAAGGACCAAATTTGTTCTTGGGATCATCAAAATTCTTATTCTAGAGGTCCTAAGGATCAATAAAAAACAGACTAGACAAAAAAATACGGGGGGTGCGCGTGGACCCCTCCTGGGGCTTCTACTAATTGCTATTGTACCTTCTATCATCTATTCATCTCATCACATCAGCTATTGTATCTATTGTTTTAATTGATTAGTCACCTTTACAACAAGGTATGACTTGTGGAAACCGGACAACGCTTTGAAGCCAGACAATGTTTATGACCTCAGAAGATATCGAGTGATATTGAGTGGCACACACCTGTGACTGAGTGGCACACACCTGTGACTGAGTGGCACACACCCACTTGTGACTGAGTGGCACACACCTGTGACTGAGTGGCACACACCTGTGACTGAGTGGCACACACCTGTGACTGAGTGGCACACATCTGTGACTGAGTGGCACACACCTGTGACCAGTGCTGGTCCCGTTACTTTAAAAAAGTAATTAGTTATAGTTACTCACTACTTCTTCCAAAAAGTAACTGAGTTAGTTACCCAGTTACTCTAAAATAAAAGTAATTAATTACCAAGAAAGTAACTATTTCCGTTACTTTAGTTTGTTTTTGTTTTTGTTTGTTGTTGACTTTAAGACTCAGTTATATCTCAGATTCAAATTATGGATAACAATTCAACTACCCTTTTAATCATGTATTAGCAAAAACAAATGAATAGGCCTATGCCTTGTTATTTTTTACAGGGAAAAACAGTTACCCTATGGGCCTATGCTATATCGCATGGAGCAGGGAAGAGGGGGAGGGGCCAGGATTTGGCTGTGTTAACTTGCGACAGGGAAACAGAAAAAAAAAGTTTAGTTCACAGCGATGCATTTGATCTTTGCATGAGGATTTAATTGGAGTTCCTAGCTACAGCCATGGAGAATTCGCTTAGGACTTGTCACTTTCTGAGGAAATTACTTTTAAAAGCCATGCACGATTGGAGAGGAGAGTAGGACATTACGACATCAGGTAGGAGGCAGAGCTACTGTGTGTGTGTGTGTGTGTGTGTGTGTGTGTGTGTGTGTGTGTGTGTGTGTGTGTGTCTCTCTCTCTCTCTCTCTCTTCTCTCTCTCTCTCTCTCTCTCTCTCTCTCTCTCTCTCTCTCTAGTCTCCCCTCTCCCCCCTCTCTCTCTCTCTCTCTCCCTCCCTCTCCGTGTGTCTTTCTCTCTGTGCGCGGCGCACACAGAGTAAAAGGAGATGGATTGTGTGTGTGTGAGGAACGTTGCGCTGTGCTGCGCGGCAGCACTGACCAGCAAAACATTTCCACGCGTAGCTAGTGATTATGAAACGATCCGTATTCGACTGTCAGCAACGGCAACGCCGTTATAGATATGGGGAAAATAATTAGTTAGATTAGTCCGTTGCTGAAAAAACAACGGCACTACGCAACGCTGTTTATTTGAACGGCGTTATGTCCAGCACTGCCTGTGACTGAGTGGCACACACACCTGTGACTGAGTGGCACACACCTGTGACTGAGTGGCACACACCTGTGACTGAGTGGCACACACCTGTGACTGAGTGGCACACACCTGTGACTGAGTGGCACACACCTGTGACTGAGTGGCACACACCTGTGACTGAGTGGCACACACACCTGTGACTGAGTGGCACACACCTGTGACTGAGTGGCACACACACACCTGTGACTGAGTGGTACACACCTGTGACTGAGTGGCACACACCTGTGACTGAGTGGCGCACACACACACCTGTGACTGAGTGGCACACACCTGTGACTGAGTGGCACACACCTGTGACTGAGTGGCACACACCTGTGACTGAGTGGCACACACACCTGTGACTGAGTGGCACACACCTGTGACTGAGTGGCACACACCTGTGACTGAGTGGCACACACCTGTGACTGAGTGGCACACACACCTGTGACTGAGTGGCACACACACCTGTGACTGAGTGGCACACACCTGTGACTGAGTGGCGCACACACACCTGTGACTGAGTGGCACACACCTGTGACTGATATCTGATATCCCGATATTGTCGAACTCTTAATTTCCGATAGCGATATCAACCGATACCGAGATATGTAGGCTTTTGGGGTGGACAAAATAAATAAATAATGGGAGTATTCATTGATTTGGGTGATTTGGAACCCCCCCCCCCCCCCGGAATACCCCACGGAAACATTTTATTTCTCCCTTTGTGCTCGCAAAGCTGTTGTAAATGTTTAAAAGATGAAATTGTGCACTTTGCACACTTTTATAACTGCTTTGTTTGTTAGAATCGTTATTTTCTGAAAATAACATTGAACAAGTCAAGTCGCTAGTGAGGACTGAACAGGGTTGTTTCTCTGGGGACTGTAAATACAGTAACACTAGTGAGGACTGAACAGGGTTGTTTCTCTGGGGACAGTAAATACAGTAACACTAGTGAGGACTGAACAGGGTTGTTTCTCTGGGGTCAGTAAATACAGTAACACTAGTGAGGACTGAACAGGGTTGTTTCTCTGGGGACTGTAAATACAGTAACACTAGTGAGGACTGAACAGGGTTGTTTCTCTGGGGTCAGTAAATACAGTAACACTAGTGAGGACTGAACAGGGTTGTTTCACTGGGACTGTAAATACAGTAACACTAGTGAGGACTGAACAGGGTTGTTTCGCTGAGGACTGTAAATACAGTAACACTAGTGAGGACTGAACAGGGTTGTTTCGCTGAGGACTGTAAATACAGTAACACTAGTGAGGACTGAACAGGGTTGTTTCTCTAGGGACTGTAAATACAGTAACACTAGTGAGGACTGAACAGGGTTGTTTCTCTGGGGTCAGTAAATACAGTAACACTAGTGAGGACTGAACAGGGTTGTTTCTCTGGGGACTGTAAATACAGTAACACTAGTGAGGACTGAACAGGGTTGTTTCACTGGGGACTGTAAATACAGTAACACTAGTGAGGACTGAACAGGGTTGTTTCACTGGGGACTGTAAATACAGTAACACTAGTGAGGACTGAACAGGGTTGTTTCACTGGGGACTGTAAATACAGTAACACTAGTGAGGACTGAACAGGGTTGTTTCACTGGGGACTGTAAATACAGTCACTTCCACAACTAACGTTCTCAGTCTCAAAAGCGCACCGTGTAACCAGGGTGACCCGGCCCCACAATGTTGTTTGAGAACTCTAACTGGCGTATTATGACTTTGTTTTTCCTCCCGCCACCACTAATGCAACTTTACCCGTGTTTCTAAAAGGTGTGATGTAAATAAAGATATTATATTCTGAAGGGCCATCAGACAGTAAGGAGACACAGCGGAGCGGAGTTGAACACAGGATCCCACTTGGACCGCTCTGGCGTTAGCATGGTTAGCATGGTTAGCATGGTTAGCATGCCAGCCCACCCTGACAGGGTTTCACAGCACAGGGAGCTTGTCTTTCTCCACATGGACACACCAGGAAATATCTTGGGTTGTTTTGCATGCCATCATGTGTGGTGGGTGGGGCAGACTGGGCATTTAGGGGGGCATTGCACCCCCTTGCCCATGCCTAGATCCGCCCCTGGGACACACCGGGTCCAGGGCATTCCACATGGCTTCATTATGGTCCTGTTTACACTACAGCAGCCAGATAGTGTGTGTGTGTGTGTGTGTGTGTGTGTGTGTGTGTGTGTGTGTGTGTGTGTGTGTGTGTGTGTGTGTGTGTGTGTGTGTGTGTGCGTGTGTGCGTGGGTGCGCGTGCGCGTTATACTGTAACTTCCTAGTCCTCACACACACACACACACACACACACACACACACACACACACACACACACACACACACACACACACACACACACACACACACACACACACACACACTAGCACAGCCTTGTCATGAGCCAATTACTCTATTTGTTGACAACAATAAAGTTCTGGACCATCTGCAGGGAAAAGCAAGTCAGCAAGGAAACAGCTGCAGCATCAAAGTAGAAGCAACGTAGAGGAGAAGATGGGGAAAAAAATATAGCTGTACTGTACAGTAGCCTATATACTGTACATTTAGATTTTTGGCTAAACTACCTATACTACCTTTACACACAATACACCAAAAGCTGGACATAGGGAGGGGCTAGCGCCAACAAAAATGTTAGATCTATGATTGCCAAATGGCTGATTTATAAGCTCACAAACACGCCACACGGTGCAAATCGTTGTGTTGTTGTAGATCGGCTATTTAGTTGCGCAACAACAGCACGCAATTAAACACAGTCTTCACAAAGGGAGAAAAAAAGGACATTTATGAAATTCTGTCCTTCTCTCACAAGCACAGCAGTACTTCACCTCTCTAGAGATTAACAAAGGCAAAAGGAAAGACACTGGGGTGGATGTGATTGTGAGGGAGAGAAATGAAAGCAGCAGCAGCAGCAGCAGCAGCAGCAGCAGCATCATTATTCACACCAAGTATGGAGCGTTCTAAAAGCTGCTACTGAAGCAGGAGAACATCAAAGAGAGGAGTGTCTACAGTACAGTACAGACACGCAGCACTGCTGCGTGTCTGCGTGTCCACAGTACAGACACACAGACACAGCGCTGTGTGTCTGCGTGTGCACAGTGCTTAAACTCAAAGGCAGCAGTGGCAAGGAACTAAGTACACTTACAAAGTAGTGTACTTACTGCAAATACAACTAGAGATGGCAGATATTATCGGCCCTCCGATATTATCGGCCGATAAAAGCTTTCAAATGTCATATCGGAAAATATCGGTATCGGTATTTACAAACTGGAAATTATGACTATTTACAGAAATGTAGACTCAGCGCTGCGGTCATGTTTATACCATTACTTTTGTACTTTACTGAAGTATTTGTATAGTAATTAAGGGATCAAGCAGTCCACGAAGTGGACTTGATCCCTTCTTGTTTCTGTCTCTTTTTTCCTTCTCCTTCTTCTTCCGCCAGAAATAGCTGTTCTGGCTGAACCGTGCAGTCGGTTTTCGCGAAAATTGGTAATCTGGTAGAGGGTGATGCCAAACGGTGATGATGCGAAGCCTGTGACCACTGGTCAAATGGTGGCGCTATAGCACTCAACTGAAATTGCAAACTTTAAACACTCATAACTCATGAACTGCTCGACTCTCAGAAATGTAACTTATATTCACTTATGCGTCTGCTTATGTCAAACAACTTTTGTATTCTGACTTTTGACCTCTGACCTTTAGATGAGCCGCAATCTTTAATCATATGTAAAACAGTTAAAATGTCTCTTCTCCTACAATCTTTGATCAAAATGCATAACTATGACCTACATATGAACTTTGAAGCCATACAAACATGAAATGAGTGTGAATTTTGTTTTCAGTGAAAAAAATGATGTTTTTACGAGCCAATGAAAATTGCTTGTTTGTGAAAATTCTTCTATTATCCCTAATCTACACATGCAAAGTAATCTGTTTATGAGATTTTACAGTTTGGTAGAGGGGGATGCCAAATAACACTAAAACCAGTCTTGCTCCAATCGCTCAAATGGGGGCGCTATAGCAATTCTTTGAAACTGAAACATTTGAACAAGCATAACTCAGGCTTCGTTTGGCTTAAAATCATGGGACTTGTTTCTACACGTTCCTTGATTCATGTGGAACACATCTGTAATTTCGACTGGTAAGCTCCACCCCCAGAGTGTCTGCCATTTTAAGCAGTTTGAAAAATGCTCATGCCTGATTTTATGCCTGGATTTTTGATCAATTTGCATGACACCTGCTACATGAGAACTTTGGCCCCATCCGGACAAAACTTCAGAAGCAAATTTGTTTTCATCAAAAAATGACGTTTTTATAAGCCAATGAAAGTTGCTCGTTTGTGAAGAGTCTTCTTCTGCTTGTTTCTCTCTGGCAACACTGGAGCAAGTACATTGTGCCAGATTGTGTGAGAGGAATAAGCATGTGGAACTTGTTTCCATTTGTCACTTTGACCACTAAGCTCCACCCTCGGACTGCTGAATTGTGCATATTGTTCATATTGCTTACTGCTTGGTGGCGTGTTGTTGGGTTGTTTCATTGATGACAACAACTAAGCAAATCATTGTGCCTGGATAGCTCAGTCGGTAGGGTGCCTGACTTCGGAACACAAGATTGAGGGTTCAAGTCCCACTGCTGACAATACAAAGTCTGAGTCTCCAAAAACCCTGCTGTGTTTCCACAATCACATGATGTATTTCTTCCATGTTTCTATGGCTTATTTGTGCATATTTAAGGAGCGGTAGTGGCTCAGAGGTAGAGTAACCGGATGGTAACCACAAGGTTGCCGGTTCGATCCCGGGCTCCTGCAGAGTTAGTGTCGATGTGTCCCTGTCCCACTGCCATCAGTGTATGAATGTGTGTGTGAATGGGTGAATGTGATGCACAATCTATGTAAAGCGCCTTGGATAAAGGCGCTATATAAATGCACCATTTACCATTTACCAAGCAGTCCATTGAATGTGTGTGTTGTTTCCAGTACATCTTGTGTCTGTTGGGTAGCCTCATTGGTAGAGCGCATGACTTGGAAATGAGAGTTCCTGGGTTCAAATCCCGGCACGGACACCTAGTAATATGAGTCAATCATGCACAATCTCATGTGGTCTTCTACATCTAAGTTCATGGTTCTATGTGTAACCCAGGGTAAAACTCAATGTAATGGTGGTTGTCACCATTCGGCCATGTTGTGTTTTGTCACTATTCGGCCATGTTGTCACTAATGACAGTTCACAGCTCAGTTCACCACTCACTCACAGCTCACCAATCATTTACTCATTCAGCAACTCAGTGGCCTTGTGGTTAGAGTGTCCGCCCTGAGACTGGGAGGCCGGGGTTCGATTCCCGGCCGGGTCATACCAAAGGCTCTAAAAACGGGATCCAATGCCTCCCTGCTTGGCACTCAGCATCAAGGGTTGGAAGACCCTGTGTCATACTAGCGTCATGTCCAGAGGGTGTACTTGTACATCAAGCTGCCTCATGCTACAGAAACAGGAGATAGGCACCTGCCCTATGGGCCTCATGGCTGGGCAAGGCTGTTTGACTGTCACTATTCGGCCATGTTGTCACTATAGTGGAGCGGTTTAGCTCTCTTATTAGGGCAGATTGTTCACTTTTTGAGAAAAGCGTGAAAATTGGTACACGCATAGCCAAAGACATTAAAAAAAAATTTGGATGTGGAGGCATCTTGAATTCCAAGATGGCGGCCCCAAAATCCAAGATGTCTGCCCAGAAATGTGGTTTTTCCTTCATAACTTGAAATGCATTGATTTTACGCCCATAAATGTATTGAACATTAATACGAAGTTGGCCATTACGGACGATATGGTACCAAGTACGTGTCTGTATCTCCTACGGTTCTTGAGATACAGCATATAGGTACTTTCACAGATCGAGGAGAGCAAGACATTTGTAACATTGATTCTTAAGTCAATCCAATGGTCATACAGACATGAAAATTGGTACACACACTCTGCAAACCCCACTATTTCTAAAAGTACTGCATGCCCTGCAAATGCCCCCCCAAAATCCAAGATGTCTGTCCAAAACTGTGGTTTTTCCTTCATAACTCGAAATACGAAGATCTTAAGCCCCATAGATGTATTGAACGTTAATATAAAGTTGGGCATTGCGGACATTTTGATACCAAGTTCATGTCTCTATGTACTACGGTTCTTGAGTTACAACATATCCGTATTCATGAGGCACCAAAAGTGTAACATTTTGGCACATTTCACTATTTAACTCAAAGATCCCTTCATCACTTTCAGGAATCATTTTCAGGAAATGGACCTACATGTATCTGCTATCATAAACCACTTCAAGTTTCTCAATTGATGAAACGGGTCAGGAGTTATTAAACCGATCGTAAAGGGCTGTTTCAGTGCTAAATTTGCTGCGTATAGTTAGCGAACATAAGCCACCCAGAAATGTCTGTCTGTGCATCTGCCCTTCACAATAAGTGTATATCTGAAGCGGACGCACCAAGTGCAGCATGTGTCCTAGTATAATGGTATAATATGCTAATAGGCGTAATAGTGATAGGGCTAATAGTGTAATATATGCAATAGCAGTATACTGTAATAGGGTAATATATGTAATAGTGTCATAGTGTAACATGTGTAATAGTGCATTAGGGTAATATGTGTAATAGTGTAATAGGGCAATATGTGTAATAGTGTCATAGTGTAACATGTGTAATAGTGTAATATGTGTAATAGTGTAATAGGGTAATATGTGTAATAGTGTCATAGTGTAATATGTGTAATAGTGTAATAGGGTAATATGTGTAATAGTGTCATAGTGTAATATGTGTAATAGTGTAATAGGATAATATGTGTAATAGTGTCATAGTGTAACATGTGTAATAGTGTAATAGGGTAATATATGTAATAGTGTCATAGTGTAACATGTGTAATAGTGTCATAGTGCAACATGTGTAATAGTATAATAGGGTGTAATAGGATAATATGTGTAATAGTGTCATAGTGTAACATGTGTAATAGTGTAATAGGGTAATGTGTGAAATAGTGTCATAGTGTAACATGTGTAATAGTGTAATAGAGTAATATGTGTAATAGTGTCATAGTGTAACATGTGTTATAGGGTAATGGGTTAATATGTGTAATAGTATAATATATGTGCAATAGTGTAATAGGGCAATTACACTATACAGCTATTTTGTATACCACACTCTTACCTTAATGCACATATATTACACTATTACACATATTAACCCATTACCCTATTACACATGTTACACTATGGCACTATTACACATATTGCCCTATTACACATGTTGCACTATGACACTATTACACATATTACCCTATTACGCTCTTACACATGTTACACTATGGTACTATTACATATATTACCCTATTACACTATTACACATGTTACATTAAGACACTATTACACATATTACCGTATTACACTATTACACATGTTACACCATGACACTATTACACATAGTGCCCTATTACACTATTACACGTGTTGCAGTACTATTACACATATTACCCTATGACACTATTACACATATTATCCTATTACACTATAACACATATTACACTATGACACTATTACACATATTATCCTATTACACTATTACACATGTTACACTATGACACTATTACATATATTACCCTATTACACTATTACACATGTTACACTATGACACTATTACACATATTATCCTATTACACTATTACACATATTACACTATGACACTATTACACATATTACCCTATTACACTATTACACATGTTACACTATGACACTATTACACATATTGCCCTATTACACTATTACACATATTACCCTAATGCACTATTACACATGTTACACTATGACACTATTACATATATTACCCTATTACAGTATACTGCTATTGCATATATTACACTATTAGCCCTATTACACTATTGCATATATTACACTATTACGCCTATTAGCATATTATACCATTATACTAGGACACATGCTGCACTTGGTGCGTCCGCTTCAGATATACACTTATTGTGAAGGGCAGATGCACAGACAGACATTTCTGGGTGGCTTATGTTCGCTAACTATACGCAGCAAATTTAGCACTGAAACAGCCCTTTACGATCGGTTTAATAACTCCTGACCCGTTTCATCAATTGAGAAACTTGAAGTGGTTTATGATAGCAGATACATGTAGGTCCATTTCCTGAAAATGATTCCTGAAAGTGATGAAGGGATCTTTGAGTTAAATAGTGAAATGTGCCAAAATGTTACACTTTTGGTGCCTCATGAATACGGATATGTTGTAACTCAAGAACCGTAGTACATAGAGACATGTACTTGGTATCAAAATGTCCGTAATGCCCAACTTTATATTAACGTTCAATACATCTATGGGGCTTAAGATCTTCGTATTTCGAGTTATGAAGGAAAAAACACATTTTTGGACAGACATCTTGGATTTTGGGGGCTGCCATCTTGGAATTTTGCAGGGCATGCAGTACTTTTAGAAATAGTGGGGTTTGCAGAGTGTGTGTACCAATTTTCATGTCTGTATGACCATTGGATTGACTTAAGAATCAATGTTACAAATGTCTTGCTCTCCTCGATCTGTGAAAGTACCTATATGCTGTATCTCAAGAACCGTAGGAGATACAGACACGTACTTGGTACCAAATCGTCCGTAATGGCCAACTTCGTATTAACGTTCAATACATTTATGGGCGTAAAATCAATGCATTTCAAGTTATGAAGGAAAAACCACATTTCTGGGCAGACATCTTGGATTTTGGGGCCGCCATCTTGGAATTCAAGATGCCTCCACATCCAAATATTTTTTAAATGACTTTGGCTATGCGTGTACCAATTTTCACGCTTTTCTCAAAAAGTGAACAATGGTTTTGCTAACCCGCTCCACTACTAATGACAGTTCATAGCTCAGTTCACCACTCACTCACAGCTCACCAATCATTCACTCAGTCACACCAGATTGTGAGTCAGTCAGGGCAGGAATCAAAAACCCTGCCCTGCTCCCATAATTACCTGATGTATTTCTGAAGTTCAGGCTCCCATGTTTCTATGGCTTATTTGTGCGTATTGTTCTGACTCCTTATTGCTGCTTGCTTGTTCACGTCTTATTGCTGCTTGCAGCTATATTAGTTTCTGTTATTTTTCCACCACTGGAGGCCGCATATATCGGTATCGGTTGATATCGGTATCGGGAATTAGTAGTTGGATAATATCGGGATATCAGATATCGGTAAAAAAGTCAATATCGGCCATCTCTAAATACAACCAATTTGTACTTTTATTAATACTGTACTATCAGAAGGGATATACTCTGTTCGTTGTTGATCCCCTCCTTTCCCCCCTCTACACCAAACAGCTCTACACGCTTGCGTCAAAAAAAAAAAGTCAAAGTCGCATGATTTGTCACTACGTTACCGCAGTGAAATTGGTTCTCTGCTTTTAACCCATCACTTGGAGCGGTGAGCTCCAAGGAGCGGTGAGCTGCGGCTTGCTGCGCTCGGGAATCATTAGCTGATTTTGACCCCCAAACCATCCCTTTGATGCTGAGTGCCAAGCAGGGAGGCATTGGGTCCCATTTTTTCAGTCTTTGGTATGACCCGACCGGGAATCGAACCCCAGCCTCCCAGTTCCAGGGCGGACACTCTAACCACAAGGCCACTGTTCTGGCGTCACAACATGCTTTGAACTTTGAACAATGTTTACAACTTTGGGAGGGCTTATTCTGATCGTGTCATAATCAGTGTTGGTCCATATTACTTAGGAAAGTAACTTCTTTACTTTACTCGTTACCCCTTAGACAAAGTAATATCATTACTTTACTTATTACTGGAATCGAAGAGTAATATATTACATATTACGTTATTACTTTCCCAAGTTCTCAACACCGCCTTTGAAAAAATAGAGATGTACAACATAATCTGTTTAGCGAGCTCTTTTTAGAATTGAATCCAATTTATTGGAATAATAATAGTCTCCAATACCACAACTGCACCTGAAAACAAAGCCAACAATATAGCTGCAAGCAGCAATAAGACGTGAACAAGCAAGCAGCAATAAGGAGTCAGAACAATACGCGCAAGCCACAGTAACATGGGAGCCTGAACTTGAGAAATACATCAGCTAATTGTGGGAGCAGGGTAGGGTTTTTGAAGACTGACAGACTCGCGCTTTGGATTGTCAGTCGCCAGACTTGAAACCACAACATTCTGTTCCGAAGTCTGGCGCTCTACTGACTGAACTATCCAGACTGAATAATTTCCTTCATTGTTGTTAACAGTATGGCAGTATGACAAGCACAATAAGCCATATGTAACCCAGGTAAAACTCAATGTAATGGTAATGGTGGTTGTCACTATTTGGCCATGATCGAGTCGAAATGGTAATACTGTGGTAATAATGTGTTATTACCATTTTTACAGTGTGTACCAGTTCCCACTAATATCCAGCAACTTCACATTGCCATTGAAGAGGAGTGGACCAACATTCCACCGGCCACAATTGACAATCTGATAAACTCTATGCGAAGAAGATGTGTTGCACTGCATGAGGCAAATGGTGGTCACACCAGATACTGACTGGTTCGGAGTCCCATACCCCCAATAAGGCAAAGAAAAATTGCACATTTAACGGTGGCCTTTTGTTGTGGACAGTCTAAGGTACACCTGTGCACTAACCATGATGTCACATCTACATCTTGATGTGGCACACCTGTGAGGTGGGATGGATTATCTTAACAAGGCAGAAGTGCTCAATATCACACATTTAGGCAGATTTGTGAACAGTGTTTGAGAGAAATGGCTATATTGTATATCTGGAATGAATTTTAGGTCTTTAAGTCCATTGCCTGAAAAATGAGAGCAAAAACAAAAGTGTTGCGTTTATATTTTTGTTGAGTATAGTTTGTGAGAATATGTTTTTGGACCAGTACTGCGACAGAAGTAGGTAGTTTTTAGAAGGAAATTATAATGAACCATAAAGAACACAGGACACTGTAAATTATGCTTAATTAAATTATTATTGAATTAATGAAAAGAAAATGAAAACCAAAAACCAAATAAACAAATGCAAATTAATTAAATTAAACCAACATAGATTCGACCCAAGTCAGTGTTTAGTCAATTGTCCAAAGTTCATCCGGGATCAGTGTCATTGAGAGTCAGTGTGTGTGTAGTCAGTAGTCAGAGTGTGTGTTTGGACATGGAGGGTCCTACCATCAGGTTAGGACAGAAACAGAACAGTAGGTTTGTTTTGGGTTAGCTTGCCATTGTCTTCACTTTCATCGTCACCATGATCAGACGGCAGGGGTGGACTGGGAGCTCAAAACGTACCGGGCAATTTTGTCTCAGAGCGGCCCTCAGAGCGGCCCTCTGAATCTTTGTGGGGGCTCCGGGGCCTGAGCCCCCATGAGAATTTAAGACATAAGGGGCTCTGGGGCTCGGGCTAACTAAAATTAGTTAGTTAGTTTTAGTTAACTATAAAAACCCTGCAATAGGCAGTCTCATTTGAAGAGGACAGAGGGCCGCCAGCACTGATTCGTGGGCCGGTTTTGTGCAGATTTTTTTTTTTTAATTAAAACACGACATTAACGGCCCCCGGGGGGGTCGGCCCACCGGGAAAATGCCCTGTATGCCAGACTGTCAGTCCACCCCTGTCAGACGGTCGAAGAGTTAACTGGAAAAACCTGAACACAACAAGGCCAAATTAAACATCTACAATAAAACTAACTGATCTACAAGTTCAAATAACAAAAATCAGTATTCACAAATAATGTCAATATTATACCATCAAATCCAAACAAAACGGATCAAACAAATGTTTCCAAAACAAAACTCACCAATTCTGTTCAGATTCACAGCTCATTCATGCTCAGTACGCTCACCTGTGGGGTTTGTATGTAGGTCTAAAAGGATGTTAATCTGTGTTAGTATAATGCTTTATATTGCAATGTTTGGGAAAATGTTTGAGAGAAGGAGAGCATACAGACCTGTCCCCAGCCAGTGATGTGCACCTCACTGACTGAGACAGAGTACTGGCTTTATACTGGGGGTGGTGTGTGTGATTGCAACCTGGTGTGACGGAGTGAATGATTGGTGAGCTCTGAGTGAGTGGTGAGCTGAGCTGTGAACTGTCACTAGTGACAACTTGGCCAAATAGGGACAGTCAAAAAGATACAAGCGAGCAATTTTCATATATATATATATATATATATATATATATATATATATTGTGGGAGGTCTGAGACAAATCGAGGACAGAGACAGTACCAGTGTGTGGACGCACGGTGGCGCCCCTTTGGTTTATTAACAAAAAACGTAAATAAATTGCCAGTTTTCAATCAGCAGCCAAGGATGGTTAACAGTTCAATCAAGAAGTGTAGGGGGTTCCAGAAGTCTTCGTACTGCAGGGGGCGAGAGAACAAAGTTAGGTGAGTCTACATGAGAGGTGGAGTAGTAGTTGGGGCCTCAGGCTCCTGTCTGGGCTGTCAACCAACTGATCTCTTTTCTTCTAGGGTTCGGGGGGTGGAGGCGGTATGGAAAGGTAAGTATGGTCTCTTTCAGGTGTCCGGTAAGTATTAGCATAGGTTGGGGTCCTCCAGGGGTTGGTTTTGAAAGCAGGGCGCTCAAATTACAGGTTTGAGTATTTAGAGTAAAAATACTTTCAGGAGGTAAGTAATCTGGGTAAAAGTACTTTACAGGCTATGTAATTGGAGTACAAGTACTTTCTTTAGGCGGAAAATAATTAGAGTAAAAGTACTTTACAGGCTATGTAATTGGAGTACAAGTACTTTCTTTAGGCAGAAAATAATTAGAGTAAAAGTACTTTACAGGGCAAGTAATTAGAGTAAAGTACTTTCTTCGGAGGTAAGTAATTAGAGTGAAAATACTTTTTAGTTAGGGACGAAAGAGCACCTCGTAGGGACCCCGTGGGTTCGGCCGTCAGGTAAGTGCTCAAGTAAGTATTTATACTCAATTACACGGCGGGGGGTTGGGCTGATCTACAAACTCAGTGGCAGAATAAAGGGACAAATAAAGTTCTTTCACGACGTGAAACAAAAAATATCCTCTTCAGTTAACGTCAACTTGTGTCTTCAAACAAAATCTTTATCCTTAGCGACTTCTAGGCAGTGCCGCTTTAATTCCATTAAGTGGTAAAAAAAAAAAATAGTCTTTTCTTACGACCTTGGGTGGCTTGGAGATTCAGGCTTCCTCTTGTCCTTGCATCAATCCAGCTGGTACGTCCAATGTAAACAAAGGGTTTTTCTCCGGGCACAGGTTACGGGGGACACAAGCTCCTGTTCATGTTTCCAACCCCACTCGTAGTTGCCTATTAGGTTGGAGCACAGAGAAGTGTTAACATCCAGTTTACAATGTCTTTAAAAGTACACCTATCTAATAGCGAGAGTGTGTTCAGCTTACCGTCCAGAGCCAAGAAACAAACACGCCGCCTGTCAGGGTTTGAGGTGAACCAGTCTATACTGCTGCACTGTTTGTGTGGGCTTTATATAGTGCCCAGCTGCTGCTGATTGGTAACGAGCGGGAGTCGGCTGTATTAGGCGCAGCTGGCGGAGGAGTGACTTGGGAACATACACTCCCTCTATGACACGTCCGTGGGCAGGCCGTGCTGTTCCTGTTTGACCTGTTACCCTGGAAACACAGTTATGGCTCTGGATCCCCAGTGAGACACCACTATATATATATATATATATATATATATATATATATATATATATATATATATATATATATATATATATATATATAATATATATATATATCCTATGTGGGTGTACACTTGCCACTCATTCATCACATGATGGGAGCTTTTATATCTTGGTACCAAGTATTCGAACTTTGCACATTGACATGCTCGTAACTAGTGTTGGGAATATTACTTTACCTTGTTAATATATTACTTATTAGTTATTACCTTCATTTTAAAGCAATATATTATATTACAATATTACTGTCCGAGCAAGTGTACTATATTAATATTACTATTGCATATTACTTTAAAAAAAACTTTTTTTGTTTTACAAAATATATAATTAAATGTTTAGTGTCACTATTAATCAAATATTGCGTAGGCCAGTGGCATACCTACAATAAAGCAAGCACACTTGGCTGTCTGGCCAAATCCATATAAATTCAACTTGAAAAACGTCATTCCTGAATAAATAATTTGATGACAAATTATAGAAAATTAATTTAAAAAGTAATTATTTAACTTCTGCAGTTGTCAAGATAGTTTCACAAGAACATTTTCAACGAGACAGATTGACAGAAAGTAATATTGAAAGTAATGCAGTAATGCAGAAAGAAAAGTATAATATATTAGATTGTTTTTGTTAAGTAATATATTTGTATTACACGTTACTGCATTTTGGTAATATATTATGTAATATATTAAGTTACGTAGTGCACTTGTGACTTGTCCCAACACTGCTCGTAACACATCATCACATCACAGATACATGCAAGACCACCAAACCGTCTGACAATATGCAAACAGCACTATATGCACAATAAGCCATATAAAAATGGAAAACTCGCCTTGCAGAAGACCATATTTCACATGCTTCCATAAGTTCCACATGCTTATTGCTCTCACACAATCTGGCACAATATACTTGCTCCAGTGTTGCCAGAGAGAAACAAGCAGAAGAAGACTGTAGCTAGTGGCGCAATGGATAACTGAAGTAATTAATTAATAATTGAATAATTGACTGAATTGTAAAAATAACCATTAATGACTGCGTACAACCAGAAGTAACTAGATTCGGCAAAGGAGCTCAATAGAATGGGGTGAAACCAATGAGACACAAAAGCAGTATTAAAGTTTTAAACACAAAATTATTATTGACCTTGTTTGTATTGAAGCACAGTACATTTGGGTGTAGAAAATAAAAAAAGAAGAATGGGGGGCCCTTTAAGTCCAGTCAAGGTTTTAGTCTCTGTGAGTCAAGTCTCTTTCTCCTTGATGGAGAACCATGAACTACATACAAAGACTGAGTGGGTCTGAGGTGGGGTTCCTGGGTCGGCTCGCCAGGTCTGGAACCAGCCGGTTCCAGAACCATCCAATGTTGGGTCCAAGGTGTTCTGGGCACACACAAAAAAAAAACCCTGGCCTGGAGGGCCAGGTGTCTACATCAGTTCCCATTGTTGTACAAACAAAGCAATATAAAACATAAATTAAATCAAATATCATGACGAAATGACTTGATGTGATCAAGATCAAGTCATTTCACTCATTGATCATTTTCATCCATTTGCATTAATTTAAATTGTTTCCATATTAGCATGCTTTTAATCTTTAGTAGCCCTACTTAATGTTTTAGTCATCTTAAATATCTTTGAATCAATTCATGAATTCATTTCTCTTAACTTAAAACCAACTTTTAGCTTGACCAATCATGTAAACAAAATGATTTACCTAAAAGTATCTTTTCAAACAAAAATGCCAATTCAAAACCACATAATGAAATCAAACATAACTCAAAACAATTGTAAATAACTCAAAATCAAATACATCAAATAATCAAATAAGTGAACCAATGATCAAACTAATGATACCAAGCCAACTAACTCACCGCTGAGTGGAGTAAAGTCTAGTACAAAGGAGTTGTTGTGGAGAAGAGAGGAGCTGCTGCACATGTATCAAACATTTCGGCCATCTTGCCACAGAGGGTGAAGATGGAGTGGAGTGAGTGAGAACTGTCATATGTGTGAGTGGATTGCCAGGTTGGTGGAAGGTAAGCGGGTTGCCATGTTTGTCAGAGGTAAGCGGTTGGCTGGGTTACAAGACTCTTCACAAAGCAGCAATTTTCATTGGCTTATAAAAATGTCATTTTTTGATGAAAACAAATTTGCTTCGGAACTTTTGTCCGGATGGGGCCAAAGTTCTCATGTAGCAGGTGTCATGCAAATTGATCAAAAATCCAGGCAGAAAATCAGGCATGAGCACTTTTCAAACTGCTTAAAATGGCAGACACTCTGGGGGTGGAGCTTACCGGTCAAAGTTACAGATGCGTTCCACATGAATCAAGGAACATGTAGAAACAAGTCCCATGATTTTTGGCCAAACGAGGCCCGAGTTGTGGTTATTCAAATGTTTCAGTTTCAAAGAATTGTTATAGCGCCCCCATTTGAGCAATTGGAGTAAGACTGGTTTTGCTGCTATTTGGCATCCCCCTCTACAAAACTGTAAAATATCAGAAGCAGATTACGCTGCATGTGTAGATTAGGGGCATTAGAATCATTTTCACAAACGAGCAATTTTCATTGGCTCGTAAAAACATCATTTTTTTCACTAAAAACATGATTCACACCCATCCCATGTTTGTATGGCTCCAAAGTTCATGTGTAGGTCATTGTTATGCATTTTGATCAAAGATTGTAGGAGAAGAGACATTTTAACTGTTTTACATATAATTCAAGATGGCGGTTCATCTAAAGGTCAGAGGTCAAAAGTCAGACTACAAAAGTTGTTCGGCATAAGCAGACGCATAAGTGAATATAAGTTACATTTCTGAGAGTCGAGCAGTTCATGAGTTATAAGTGTTTAAAGTTTGCAATTTCAGTTGAGTGCTATAGCGCCACCATTTGACCAGTGGTCACAGGCTTCGCATCATCACCGTTTGGCATCACCCTCTACCAGATTACCAATTTTCGCGAAAACCGACTGCACGGTTCAGCCAGAACAGCTATTTCTGGCGGAAAAAGAAGAAGGAGAAAAGCAGCAATATCAATTAAGTGAACAAGTCACTTCGTGACTGCTTGTTCACTTAAAAATCTGTCTCTTTGACTTTTTAAACTTTTTTACAATTGTTTTCAAAGACAATTGAGGTCTTGTATTTAAAAATAAAATACAAAATAAAGCAGCAAGCGATTTGTAGTGTACATAACTGTGCGCTGGATGCAGCGTGTGGACTGGATCTACAATCTACTGCATTCTCTGTTGTTACAGTACCTGTCGATAGCTTGTAAGTCTGTTCTATTCTTGCATGCAACAACCAGCTCATTTTAAAAAAGTAACTTGGCGTTACTTGCAAAGTAATGCGTTACTTATTACCCATTTTTGCAGAGTAATCTCGTTACTTTACTTTTTGGAGCAAAAGTAATAAGATTACAGTAATATGTAATCTAAAATTAGTTACTGCCCAACACTGGTCATAATAGCTAAAATATCTTCCGTATTTCAGCGTTACACCAACACACATTTACCCTTTGTGTACTGGACACGTTTTGGTGTTTTAGCTGTTGAAAAATAGCAGATCTACAAGCTCATATCGCGCCACCGAGTGGCGCGATATGAGCTTGTAGTTCTGCTATTTTTGAAAAAAAAAAGTGAAAATGTGGTGCAAATCTTTGAATACATTATTTCGGAAGCAAACATTTTTGACTCAAATCTTTGCTTCTGGGGGATCCCCTAGAACAACATGTTTTAGATGAAGTTCTGCAGCTAAATAATAGATATTTCTGGGGGTCCTTCCTATGAAATATGTCAAGCATCACTGACACAGAAAGAGATTTTTCCAGAAAAACTAGAATCTAGGGCCAGGGGCTAGAATTTAGTGTCAGGAACTGGAATCTAACTTCAGAAACTACAGTCTACTGAGAGGAACTATAGAATCTACCGTGGGGGACTAGAATCTGGCATGAGGAAGTAGAATCTGCCATCAGAAACTAGAATCTGATCAGGACACACTGGGTTTTACCACAGATGGACCTGCTGTGCAGCTTTCATTACATTTGATCAACCTTATTGTGAGTTTAAATTACGACATTCAAATGTGTTGTTTTTGTGAAGTCAGATCATTAAGTTGCAGCCTGCAGTGTCAGCGACGGCTTCCAGCAACAGATGTGAGTCCAGATAGCAGGGGCGGATTGGCCATCTGGAGTACAGGGAGTTTTCCCGGTGGCCTGCACCACCTACTGGCCTGGACAGTTTTTTTTTTGTTTTTTTTTTAAAAGTCCAGGGCAGGCCAGGGCGCCAGGCCCAGGGCAGGCAAACTAGTGTTTTTATCCTTCAAAAAAGAAAAGGTGTCCTACACCAGAGCCTTCCAGTAGAAGAGTTGCCATATTCCCGTTCACTCCTGTGCGCCAGGGCACTGCCTCACGCTGCTGGAGGCAGTGTTGCCAACTTCCAAGATCCAAAATGCACTAGTGGCACTTCCAAAATGCACTAGAATGTGCTAGATGCTCGCCTGGAACATACAGATCAAAATGACCATTAATCTTCTACATTCTCTAGTTGTGTAGAGTAAGTTGGACTAATTCACATGATGAATATTTTAACTCTTGAGGGTGTAAAAATGAAACCAAATGGACCCGCAAGGGTCCATTTGGTTGGTCCATTTTGGTCCATTTTTACGCTCTCAAAGAGTTACATCTGGTTAACCAGCACCCCCACCCCCCCCCCCCCCCAAGGGTGGCCTGGCGAAGGCAAAATTGTCCCGGTGGGAAAATATGTGCCAATCCGCCCCTGCCAGATAGGATTATGTAACAGCAGATTAATCAACTCAGCCCTTACAGTTCAATCAGATTTGTGTACCAGAAAAAAATAATAATAAAAAATCAGCGCTCCAAAACACAAGTCAATGCACAACCTTGGAGGTGCCTCCAGGGCATGTCAAAATATGTGAACAGGTTTTGTAATTCTTTGCTGCGGGAGACATGAAATGACTTGATGCTGCTATGAGTTCTTATCACAAGCATGTGGGCTGACACAGGGATACGAGCGAGCTAGAGCAAAGGAGTTTTCAACAGGTGGTCCGGGGACCACCAGTGGTCCTTGAGAGGGTTCCAGGTGGTCCGCAGGCTAAATGATGGAAAGTTGGTTAACCAGATTTAACTCTTTGAGAGTGTAAACATGAAACCAAATGGACCTGCAAACACTCTCAAGAGTTAAAATATTCACAACTAGAGAATGTAGAAGATTAATGGTCATTTTGGTCTGTATGCTTGACTGTTTTGTTTACTAAATCCAGCCTGGAATTGTGGACAAAAGCAAAAGAAAGAATAATCTTTTTTGGGGGGGTCTGTGGGACTAAAATGTCATCATCAGATGGTGGTCCGTGGCTCAAATTCTGAATAAATAGTGGGCCCTGGTATCAAAAAGGTTGAAAACCACTGCTCTAAACTTCAAGGCAGCGAACAGAAACAACTAAAAATGAAACAGACCCACACACACACACGTAATAGAGCGTAAAAATCAAAAAACAAATGGACCCGCAAGGGTCCATTTGGGACCTCAAGAGACCTCAAGAGTTAAAATATTCATTAGCCCAAATCTACACCCAAATCCAGGCTGTAATTGTGGACAAAAAGCAAAAGAAATCTTTAGTTTTTGGGTCTGTGGGGCTAAAATGTCATCAAATGGTGGTCCGTGGCTCAAATGCCTCAAATGCACAGAATATACTTTCTCTAGCGCCACCGTGTGGCTTTTCTTTTACATGTAAATATTTTTTCCACATATTTCGATGCTGTTGTACAGCATTTAAAGGCACTCCTTTAAGAGATGCCTTTATTCATGGAGCTCTTCATGAGGCAGGCAGGCATGCTCTGACCCATCCTCACACTTTAAACACATTCACATTGCAAGTACATGCAGTCTGCTCTGAGGGCGTGTCCACACGCACACGCACACACACACACACACACACACACACACACTGCCAGAGCAACACGGAACACGCCAGCAGCGTTCATCAATTCCCCCCCCTCGCCATCTGAACGTGTTCTGTGCCAGGGTCACAGATGTGACAGATACAGTACAAACCCAGCAAGAGAATTTGATACCGCATAACGCAATTGTTTAAATCACTATAAAGTTATAGTATGTGGATTCACTTAATTCCAATATTGTTCTTTTTTCCTTCTTTTTTGGCTAATCGGCTAACCCTAACCCTAACCCTAACCTACTACAGAGTGTGGTGACCATATAAGGAGTTTCCTCCCTGTCCCCAGTGAGACCCTGGGGTCAATAAACCCTAGTTTCAGTTTGGGGCTTTGGAGAAGAGCCTTTTGATTTTGGGTCTGTGTGGTGGTGGTCTGTGGCTCAAATGCTAAATAAATAGTGGG
>CM076971.1:4175786-4313286 GCA_039105355.1 Benthosema pterotum | reverse complement strand
GCTAAATACAGTACTATGCAATAAGTACTTAGTATTGGTAGCAATACAATGCCAATTCGATACCGACTCTTATATAATATTGCAAATCGATATACTGTAATAGAACAGCACAGTGACGTCACCGCCCCTGTTCCAGAAGTGGATTCCGCATTCATTTTCATAGACTTAATTTATATAAAGACGATTACGCGGCGGACAAAGCCAACTTGGGTCGTGACGAATCATGATGACACATACAATCTTTTTTGGACAATCAAATAATTTCTAAGAAGAAAAACGAAACAAAAAGTGTTGTATCCTGCCATTTTCTACTTCTTGCTAATTAGATATTCCATAACGCTATTGTCTGTGTTGTCATGATTTGTCACAGTACTGTATACTGTGCTGTGCACAAGATATAACATTGAAGTAAGCTCATACAACCTTGAACCTTGAGCGAGGAAAGTATTGTACAAACACTACCGTAATAATATTTAACAGCTCTCCATGGCGCTTTGAAGTATGTATGAGGCACAGTAAGCTGCCTTCAAATATTGATTTGCTAAATACAGTATAACCTTTTAGAACTTCCATTCTTTCTCAACTCCTCTTGGTTCTCATGCGTGCGCGCGCGCGCTCGCACACACACACACACACACACACACACACACACACACACACACACACACACACACACACACACACACACACACACACGATATAACTATATGCCAACTATATATTTCTCTAACGCCTGATTATTGGGTATCAGAGTTCACGGTCATAGTTTAGAATCCTCGGTGTACACACAAAATCCCTTGAGCACTGACGCAGTTGTTTGGCAAACAGTGTTTGGATGAAATCCCCAGTGTGTGGGCCTAAAAACAGCTGACCAAACAAAAAAAGAGGAAACAACAGCTGGTCCAAAACAAACTAAAACATTTTGAGTGCTTGACTAAAGTACATTTTGTTGGGTAGCCAACAAGTACTTTACTTGAGTATTTGTATTGTGTGTAACATATTTCAAAGACAAATACTGTACTGCACTTTTTAACTCACTATTTTAACTTCTAGCGGAAACTAGATCAGCACTCGGCAAAGTGCATACTGTGCCCGCTCTAGTAAATAGCAGATCCCCAAGCTCACTATGCAACCTGACGCAGTGAAATATAACTGAAACGGCTATTTTCAATATAGTTGATATTTTTGGAACATTTCTGATTTTGAATTTACAGGAAAAACAACATTTTAGGCTAATACAACCATGGATTTATGATGAAAAGTATTTGTCCACCACTGTAAACCAACAGCTGAATGATAATAAGCCTTAAAGAGAATACGGTATGCCTAGTAAGTGCACAGTAAAACACTCTGACTTTAAAATTCAGCTGAGGGAGGACTAAGAAATCCCAGAGCTGTGTACTCAACCTCAATACAGATGCATACCAGGACCGGCCTCAAAAAGCAGGGCTATCAACCAGTGGCGGTGCATTAGAGATGTCTACTATAATAAGGGTGTGCATTTCTTAAAGGTAATACAGGCAACTTTAGTGTGTACAAACACTGTGTTTGTAAACAGATTTGTTTAAAAACAGAATCTAACTCCACCTCACTTCGACTCTATTGGCTCATTATGAATCTGCTGGAGACTGCTGTGCTGTGATTGGCCAAAACGCTGCCTCACTCCACACAACTGCCCCCTCCCACCCAGAAATTAGCACCGCCTTTCCTGTGCCCGATGAATGTTTTGTTGACAACAAGAAAGTTCTGGACCGTCTGCAGGACGAAGCAAGTGTATGTCTGCAAGGAAACAGGCAGCTGCAGCATCAAAGTAGAAGCAAACATATCTATATATCTTTTTTTTTTTTTTGCTAAAAAGTGATCTATTACCTTTAAGAAAACACTAAAAAGAAGAAAAGAACACCATCGTACTTCTGTGTCCCAGTGTCATGGCTGTACTGCTCCTACCTGTCCAGGAGATGTCACTGTCCCCTCAGTATACCTACACTATGCTCTCCAGGAGGGGCGAGTGTCATTTTGTCCAAGGGGGCCATATGCACTTTGATGAAGTGAAAGGTGTTCAATGGAAATGAAATGTGAAACACACAGTGTTGAATGAAACTCGAAGCGGTGGAACGCATGCAGCGAATCAGGCTAGATACCAGGCCACCAGTGGTGACCATCATCTGTGAGTTTCAATGAACAAGTAGAGCGCATTGGAAGAATGCACCTGAAAGAGCCTACGGAACGCAACAGGCTTCGGCACGCCGCTGTGGCGTAATGCAGCTTTCCAAGCGCACAGCCGCTGAATGGGGACACAGCTTGTGTCCCAACGCAACCTGTGTGTCCTATTCCTGTATTATGCCTGTTCTGAAAGTAAACTTACTATTTCATCCAACAGTTGCTGAGCTTGGATCCTACTTAAATTAGTGACAACCAGCATGCACCTGCCTTGATGTTATTCCCCATTCCCCTATGGCCTCATTAAAATACATTTATTCAAGTTCGCTACTTGAAAATGGTGGAATTCCACCCATTTTCAACATTTTACTATAATACACCTTAGAGATGGTGTGTGGACATTATGAAAAAGTTCCCCCATTCTGTTTCCTAGAAATGGAGGTGTGAAAAAAACATTTTTTTTCCTGAGAGTGTACAAATGGAACCAAAAGATCTGTTAGGGTTCATTTGGTTCAATTTGTGGCCAAACTATTTCAATAACTGCACCTTTTCAGGAAGTGTGTCAATACCTGTGAGTGGACATCATGACAAGTAGCCTAGGTAAGGATGTCTTTTTTGTTTTGTTATTTTTTGGCCAGTGAATGTGGCTGCAATCATCAGTTATTTATGGGATTATATGTTGTGACAGAATTGTATTGCATTCTGAAACAATTGATGATGGTAGTAAAAATCCTTGCAAATTATGTGTTTTACCATGAAAGGTGTTTGTCGTGTTTGCCAGTCGGCTTCACCTCGCGGCACAACCCTGAAACAGTGGGTAAATCAGCCAACAACCCACTCCCTTTCATGGTAAATTCCTTACTTCTATCATTAATGTCTCCTCACCTGCTTGGTGTCTTCTGATCCTCTGTGTGGTTCTTCTGGGTGAGGAGCTGGACTGACTCATTCAGGGCCTTGTCTAGAAAGTCATTGAGTTGACCATGGACTTGCTCTAGGACACTCCCCTTCACCTTCTATGAGAAGAGACAGACAGACAGACAGAGACAAACAATTCAAGGACTGGTGTCCCTCCTTCCAGTGTCGTTAGTATTAGTTGAAAATCCAACTACAGCAGCTGATTGGCAGTGTTGAGTGACAGGGTATGGTATGGACCAATCACACAAAGTATGCCGGTTGGTAGCGCCCATCCCAGAAACTGCTGTGGTGGAGATGGACTTGTCTGAATAATGAAGTGAAACGAAATGACAATTCAGACTAAGGTCAGGCTAGGTTGACTTGGCTACAACAGAGGAATGAGATTTAAATCTAAAGTTGAGAATAACATTATTAGAGGAAACCAATAGTGAGTATAAATGAGAGCGATAGGGTTCATGTACAATATCCCTGTGATGGATTGTGTTGAAGGGATATAGACATGAATCAGGATAATTTATACTGTGTGAGATGAGACACGCCATGGCTGATAGCTCTCTAATACAGGCCAGCACTGTGAGCCATGAGCCATGACTTGTCTCATACAGTATAAATTCGATGGAACTACGACAAGGAGATTCATAAAGATATTATTGTGCTGCTGTATCACTTCATCTGGTTTGAGAGGATGGTTTCCAACAAAACATGTAACACTTTTTACTTTTAAAGGTATAGTGAGTGATCTGGGTGATTTGGAAAACCCTCTGGTCTCCCCCAGTAACAAGATGTGCACATGCACACACTCTACAGTGAGGGGAAGTGCAACAGGCCCTCCTCATCTGACTGGACGAAAGGCTTTTCTCCCAAAACTGAAACTAGGGTTTTATAACAGGAAGGAACTCCATATATGGTCAGCACCCTCTGTAGTAAGGAGGATTTGCCAAAAAATAAGAAATAAACAATATTTTAATTAAGTGAAATCACTTACTATACCTTTAAATGATGCCAGGTTTGTAGTTTTTGCCTTTTTTTTTGTGTAACTCAAGAAGGAAGGGGGAGTCTCACACAGACCGTTTTCACTTAGAAGACTTACTAAAACATTTTGGTTAGTCGGACCTTCACTGGGCATTTCACTTCAAGACAAATTAAGAACAGATTTGTATATCTAATTGTGATCTGGCGAAAGAGCAAGTCCATTTAATTAAGGAAGAATTTATTTATGGAAAATAATTATCCTGATTAGCAGGGTCTATGTACATCCGTCCCTGATATTGGATAAAATAAATCCATGAGGTTCTAACTTCTAAGCAACCAGGTAATAAGATTTTGGGCATATTTTCCCACAACATTTTTTCAAACACCCATCACAAGCCACCTCATTGTGAGTTTGGGGATCAGCTATTTTCACTTGTACTACAATATCATACCACACACAGTATAAAATATAGCAGCCATTTAAGAAAAAAAAACATAAGAAGATTAAGTATTGAGATACAAAGTTTATGCTCCATAGTGACAATTATGATATGAAGAAGACATCTGGCAAAGCGTGAGAAACATTGAGCTGAATAGGTAATAGATAAGCTATAAGCAGTGTTGTAGTGGTACTTTTAGAAGTGGGGGGGACGCCTCTTAAAGGGAAATTCCACCCATTTTTTTTTTCTGAGAGTGTACAAATGTGAACCAAATGGACCCTAGCGGGTCCATTTGGTTCCATTTGTACACTCTCAGAAAAAAGGAAACTCATTAACATGGTGAAACACATCTTGATGATGTCATCAAGATGTATTTCACCATGCTAATGATTTTTTTCAGACCCAAAAATATTCTAGATGTGAGAAGTGGGGGGACGCCGTCCCCCTGCGTCCCACCCTCCACTACACCCCTGGCTATAAGTGGCTTACCTCTATGTGCGTCTGCCACTGTCTCAAGTCTTCTATCTGCGTGTCTGTGTGACTCTCACCTGGAGAAAGAACCCAACACTAAAGATTTATTTTGCTTTTGTCCACAAAATCAGGCTGGATTTCAGAGGAAACAAAACCGTCAAACATACAGATCAAAATGACCATTAATCTTCTACATTCTCTAGTTGTGGGCTAATTCAGATGATGAATATTTTAACTCTTGAAAGTGTAAACATGAAACCAAATAGAGGGTCCATTTGGTTTCATTTTTACACTCTGAAAGAGTTAAATCTGGTTAACCAACTTTCCATCATCTAGCCTGGGGACCACCTGGAATCCTCTCAGGGACCACTGGTGGTCCCGGACCACCTGATGAAAACCCCTGGTTTAAGGGTTAAAGTTTATATGAGATAATTAGAGCCCATATAGTGTATTCAGCAGGAATTAAAAATACTTTAAAATGTCAAAAAAGTTGATGGTGAAGTCATGGCTGATTTATACTCTCAGCCATATCCTGTTACAAGCCGAAAATACCGTACAAGCTCACATCTTGAGAGCTTGTAGATTTCCCAATTTTTTTGTGGATGGTGGCCCCATCCATCACTAAACGGGTGGCTTCGTTGTGTGACTTCAGTGAGAAGGACTTTGTGCAGCTCTGTCTGTATTCATAGCATTCATGTCCAGAGATTCACCCTACCATGACTGGACATTTCACTAGAATGGAGGCCTTTGAAGTTCTTCCTGCGCCACACTCCATTAGGCGGTTCTGCAGTTGCCATGGTTTCCCTGGCTGTTGGATATGCCACACCACCTCTGGTGCTGCGCTGCCGAGGCCCAGCAGGAAGGAACCTGGAACACAACATGGGAAATCAGTGACAGCGTCCACCCAGGGTCCACCGCCACCCACCCTGACCACTCCACACGACAGGCCAATGCCAGCCAGGTGAAGTGGTCAGATGGCGGACATACAGTACATGTGCTTTATCAGATGTAGTAGGTCTGCTATTTTTGAAAAATCATGAAAATGTGGCACAAATCTTTGAATAATATGATGTCAGAAACAAACATTCTAACTCAAATCTTTGGTTCTGGGAGATTCAAAGAACATGTTTTCAGATGTTTTCGGAAAAACTATAATGTATCATCAGAAACTAGAATCTAGAGTAGTGTCAAAAACTAGAATCTACAGTACTGTCAAAAACTAAAATCTACAGTAGTGTCAAACTAGAATGTAGCTCCAGGAACTAGAATTTTATCCTGACTAGATATTAATCTTGTCCCGACTAGATGTTAATCTAGTCAGGAAAAAATGGGTTAATGATCAATCGGCTGATGATGTGTTTTTGGTTCGGATCAATGGAACCAACGTACATGTAGTCAGTTCCTATTTATTGCTATCACAATGGAAACACTGACTGACTGAATGATTGATTAGTTTATTGGCAAAAAAATAATCACTACAGGCTACAGTCAGACATAAATTAGATCAGTACAGGGAACAGTCAACACACTGCCAATGGGATCACCCAAAAAAAGTCCTTGTGATCTCATTTTTGTACGTGTTTCGTTTCTTAAACATTAGTGTTAATTGTTAATTATTTAGGGTACCATTGCAGTTCCCTCGTGAGTCCCGGCCCACCGGTTATTGTGACAGGCTCAGAGCCGAGACGCTACGGTTTGTGGTTAAAGTTATTACAGCTGACAGTGTAAAGCCTCTTCGTGTTATGCAGGACACGTCGTAGTGATGTTGACTTTCCTAGTTAGAATCTATTAATTTGTGCTGCCTACTGTGATGCAGCTGATTAGCCTGAGATTCCTGCTAATTTACTGGTTATATTACTGCACGTGAAGATCAACATCACACATGCATTACAGTATGAAAAGATAATCATATTTTTATGTGCAAGAGTTCTTATGACTTATACCAGAAAAGTACACACTGTTTAGGTGATGCTAATCCTCAACCCTTTTAATTTCAGGGACCAGCAGTTTGATGTGCATTGGACCCTACCAATGTCCAGTTGATGTTTATACCGAGAAAAAGTGGTATATAGGTTTTTGACCTGTGGTTACCCGCAGTGTTGTTCCAGGACAAGAGTCATTGCAGGTTATACTACACAATGTAAACAGAACGATGATAACAAGCCTTGTCTGCGTACATTGTTGATACGCTATAGATAAGTATGCAAGAGAGAGAGGGGGGGCTCAGGTGGGAGCAGGGCGGATGTAACATGTTCCATTTGGGGGGGGGGGGGGGCAATAGAACATGTTGGAGGGGCAAGAGAAAATGGTATGGGGGCGGCTTCATCGCCAGTGGCACCCATACCATTTTCAGTTACAGGACTTTTATTAGTCAAGTAAAGCATCAATAATAACATCAGTTGTTGTTGAAGTTGCAACAGACACGCAGCATGCATAAAGCTAAAGGTCTGACTCAGAGAGTTTTCTGTTTTCAATGATGAAATGCTGTTGGTTTAGAGGTGAGTGACGCAGCTATAGTTAGTTAGTAGCAGTAGAAGTGTTTCACATCATTTTAAATACTTGGAAATATCTTGGGTTGTTTTGCATGGCATCGTGCTTGGGGGGGCAGACTGGGTATTTAGCCCCCCCATGCCCATGCCTAGATCCACCCCTAGGTGGGAGTGTAGAAACTCTCTGCTGATACAGTGTGAGGTATATGGCGGTCCAGTGCACACACACACACACACACAGGGTCAGACTGACAGATAAGACACTGGTGTAGATTGTGTCTTGCACATTCTTACTCCTTGATCATTCCTCTTTTTTTTCCAAGGTATTTGTCCACAGTCATGAAGTCCTTCAGATAGTGCTTCTCAGACCTGTTCCAGAAGTCAATGACCCACAATAGAGGTGAGCAGTCCCGCCCACTTGTGACGTTATACTTGCCCCTGTTCCAGAAATGGATTCACTATTCATTTTTCCTCATAGACTTTTCGAAAGTAATTTATATAAGACGATTACACCACACACAAAGCCAAACGGGATCGTGACAAATCATGATAACATATGCAATCTTTTGTGGCAATCAAATACTTTCTAAGAAGAAAAACGAAATAAAAAGTGTTGTATACTGCCGTTTTTTTTTAGCTTCTTGCTAAATAGATATTATGATAATATTGTGTGTGTCGTCATGATTTGTCACAACCAGAGTTGTCTTTGTCTGTGGTGTAATCGTCTTTATATAAATCATTTTCGAAAAGGCTATGAGAAAAAATAATGAGGATTCCATTTCTGGAACACGGGCGACGTCATGAAAGTGGAGGGACTGCTCAGCTCTATGAAATAATGTGTTGTGAGTTGCAGATCACAGATTATCAAATGTCCAACATACATTGGGTTGAATTGGTTAAACTGATTTCAATTCTATATCAACACATTTAGCTGGGGATCACCATTGTTTTAGGGTTAGCAATTCAGGGTTAGCTGAGGAACCCATGCAAGGAACCAATCTGCTAGCATTTTACTGGTTCAGTGTTTGCTCAAGTGCACTTGTGCACATGTACAGTATAGTAACCTACAATGACTCGGAATAGTACCGGTAGTCATGTCTTAGATAAGAGGCAGATAGGCACTGAGATAGACACTACTGTATAGGCAGTGTCAGAAAGAAATGTTTATTCACATTCTATACTATTCTATTATATTATTATTGGGTGTCATATTGTTGGGTGTCAGGCAGAGACCTTGGATCACCATATTTGAGCTTGACCCATAATAACAAAGTGACAATTTTAATCAATAGAAATCAACTGGGCCTGGATTCTCCAAATTTGAGCATGGATCATCAATTAGAGTCTAATGGATGATCCATATTATATAGACTGGTTGTTCTCAAACATGTTCATAATGTCAAGGAGTCTGACACTCAAATCCATATGCATTAACCTGTTGACCAGCTGTTGGCAAAACAATGCTGATGACAGGCATTTTTTTGTTTGCCAACAGCTGATTCGGTCTGGCTTTAGCCAGGCTATTAACAGTAGGCCTATACCCTAATCCAAAAACACTTTGTGCATGGGAGGACCACTAGAAGAGTTGTATTCAACATCCTCAAAAATGCCTATGCTTTGGCTATTTTTGAGTGGTGCAACCACTTCAAGGCACAGCAATGTCCGCCTATCCATGTCTATACATCCTATGTTTAGGCTACCAACATGGGACATTGTTTCACCAAGCATAAAATAGTTTAAACATTTGACATATCGTATACTAGTGAAACCGCGTAAATTACGAGCCCCATGATTTCCAGATTCATATTACTGGAGACTTTCTTGATTATAGGCTGACTTTCTTATTGGCTATGTGGCAAATAAAGTTTAGATATATGAATCCATAATTACAACAAGATATCTGTCTTGGCCTCTCACCCTTGGCAGTCATCTCAGTGTAGTCTCATGTTTAGTTGAGATTTTGGCACATCCAGTCACTGATTAGTTATAATACACTAATTCAGCAAAACCAAAGAGAGACCATAGTCACGAAATGGAGGGATTAATGCTGTGTAAGTGTTCTGTGCATAATTATCATGGTTGATTTAGTTTGTTTTTCTCTAATTCGGCCTAAATTAGAGCAGAACAGTGAAATTCTCAATTACGCGTTTACAAAACAGGAACACAAGAGTCAAATGACATAAAGCGCTGATTTTATAGTCTCTCGAGATAGATTGATGGCTCACACAGTTTTCAAACGCTTCCACTTATCTGTCACCGGAAGTGCTGAAAAATTAAATGGCACTTAGTGTCTAGCTTGAGTGAATGCATGGGCATAGCAAACAGATGCCAGCTTCCAGGCTGTGATTTTGGTAGAAGAGTTGCCTGGCTGACTTCAGAGTCAACAATACATCCATTGATGGTCAAAACAGGAACAGAGATTGTTGGTGCTATCAGCAACGTAAGTGTGACACCCTGCACTTGACACAGTCACCCAGGGTGAAGACCTTGCTGGGGGGGTGTATGTCCATATAGGATGGGGTTTAACGCTAGCTCTTGGTCTAATGATAACCTGTGACTTCTGGTTTGGTCCTGATAATACATTTGCATATGAACCCAATGGTTGTCTACTCAGAGCCAGATCCTTCTACTCAGGGTCAAAACTCCTTCGTAGTTTTAGCAAATTAAAGCCAGGGTAATGAGGGGTGCATATGTTGGTTAGTTAGTTAAGTATACTAACAGACTTACTTTAGTCTGTTAGTATACCTAATGGACTAATTGTCTGTTAGACAATTAGTCTGTTAGACAGTTGTCTGTTTGACAATTAGTCTGACAGCACTGTCGCTACTGAGATGTGTGGCCAGTAGTTACAACTAACTTGGTTTAGTTTTGTGTTGGATGTCGGACTAATGCCTGTCAGACTGATGGCACGTTGGATCAAACACGTCACAAAAAATGAATAAACAAACAGGTATAAATGTACAAGCGTACAGTAGGTTGAAACTTCAATTGAAGAAGACATATGGAAGGCGTTGTGTGAAGTTTTTGGTTGGGCCTAAATAAATGATAGCCTATCTGCAAGTGTACAATGCTCTTACAACGCAACCCGTAGATTGCTTATTTTCGGAGAAGAGAAAAGCAGCGGACCATGGATATATCCCAATAAACTAGTATACTTCTCATACCAAATCACATATCAAATCCTAAATACAGGGGAGCTCTGAGCTATTCAGAATGTACTGTTTGATATTATAGCGTAGTGGATGAGATTACATAATGAAAGCACATTAGCAGTGATTCAGAACGGATTACCTGAGGCCTAATTTATACGCTGTAGTATGAGGGGGCGTAACTTAAAGGGACAGTTCACTTTTTTAACTCAAGTTGTATGAAATACTTGCCAATATCAATATAGTGGTTGCAGATGCATTAGTTGACACCTGTGTTGAGAGTTCTAGTTACGGTCTTTTTTGTGGGGCACTGCCACAATACTAGCATCATTTGTATTGCTGACCTATTTCTAAAACAGAGTAACATCCATTCAACCTGCTCCTCTACCACATAGAACAATGTCGTAACTAATTTTTGGACATATGGACACACAAAAAACATTGTTCTGCTATAGATGGCTAAAAAAATAAGCAAAGAAGGAAGGACTTCTCACACAGAAAACAATGAAGAGAGAAATGAACCTTAAATGTTCATCTTGCTTGTTCCAACTGATGTAGAAATTCCAAGCAGAACATAATATAAACTCTGTATCAGACAGACAGTAATTTGCTCTTTACAGTATAGGGCTCCATTTTCGTTACATGCTAAACCCCTTATCCCTTTTTTATTTTTAAAAAAACTTTTGGGAATAGTTCAATATGCCAATCTATTGACACGTTTTGAGCATGTAGACTGGCAAATTGAACTATTGAAAAATGTTTAAAAAGGCAAAGAAGTTAAGGGATAAGGGGTTTAGCTGTGACGAAAATCAAGGCCTACAGTATATCTCCAAAATCCGCATTAATTTGAGTCCTGCTGTACTCACAGTTCTTTTGGTCAGCCTTGGGCTCTGGTGGGACACAGCAGTCAGCCGGTGGTCCACAGTGTGTCATTCAGCATGCTTTCAGAAGCGTGGCTCTTTGTTTTGTGTACGAGACAAGCTGATCTTTGCCCCCTAGTAGCTCTGGCTCCTGCCTGCAGAGTTACATTCACACAGACAGCATCAGTGTGTTTGTTTACTTTTATATCCACTGATCTAGTAGTATCACACAGGGAACACATGATGTATTTTTTTAATCAATCACCCAGTCTGCAGGTTAGTGTAGTTCACATGAGTGCGTTGAACGTTGTATCGCAACCCTGACCGCAATTCAAATGGAATTTAAAACACATATCATATACTGGATGTTGCAGAAATTGTGGATCTATATCAGTGGTTGTCAACCGGTGGTCCGGGGACCACCAGTGGTCCCTGAGAGGATTCCAGGTGGTCCCAAGCTCAATGATGGACAGTTGGCAACCTGAATTACCTAATTTTCAAGAATATACACAATAATTAGACAAATGTAGAAGAATTGTTATTTTGACCAACGTCTTGCGAGTGTTATCTCTCCGAAATTGTGGACAAAAACTTGAAAATCCTTGCTTTTGTTTGTCCAAGAGATTAAACTCAACAGGTGGTCCGTGGCTAAAATGCTGAATAAATGGTGGGACCAGGACAGGTATGAAAAAGGTTGAAAACCACTGATCTATATATACTACTGGCAACTATACACTTTTAACACACGGGTGACCAAGTAAGACAAATTGCTTCATTTTGATGGTTGTGTGATTGTGCGGGTGTGTGTAATGTCTGAATCTCTGCAGTGTGTGTGTGTTTTGTCTTTCTGCCAGTGTTAAATGATTCTAACAGCAGATAAATGGCTAACACCTGTCTCACACCATGAACACCTGCAGGTACAGACCAGCATAATTAAAACCCAAGAAATGTGAAGGCAACATTAGCATAAGAGTTACTTACTTTGCACGGCAGTCAAGTGATCACTTTCCATTACACGTCTCCCTGCACAATTAGGCAGTTAGTGCTGCTTCCCTGTGGCGAGCTTTTGGATTCTTTGCAAATATCCTTGTTTTATTTGCCAAAATATACTGCATTCTAACTCAAGTTGTTTTCAACCTTTTTCAAACCAGGGTCCACTATTTATTCTGCATTTTAGCCGCGGACCACCTGTGATGTTGACCTTAGTTGTCTCTTGAAACCAAAGCTAAGTATTTTCAACATGGTGTCCACAACTTAGGCTTAGATATAGGCTTTAGATAACTCTCAGTCAAAACATTGGTCAAAATAACAATTCTTCTACATTTTCTATTAGTGTAGATTCTTGAAAATGAAAGTATTTCAGATGTTTAAATATAATTTAACTCTTGAGAGCGTAAAATGATACCAAATGGACCCGGTTTTACACTCTCAAGAGTTACAGATCTATAAGAGTCTGTTTGGTTACTACCAACTGACCATCGTGGTTGAAAACCACTGTTGTAACTGAACAATAGCTAAGTTAATTCCCACATGGTACAAAGATCGTTTTCATATACAGTACACATGTATTGGATCGACTGAATGACTGTGACACAGTTTGATTGGAGTCACACTGGGTCACAACAGAAATCACACAGGCATGCACTGAGGCAAACATCCATACTGAATACCTTTCCTCCACTTATTGATCTGTTTTGGTTGAACGCCATTCACTCACTGACCCTGATGATTCCTAGCCTGGCTAAACCAGACGGAATCAGCTGGTGGCAAAAAAAAAGCCTGTCAGCAGATAGATCTGGGATAGCTCAATTGTACACCCATTAGTAGGAAATGGGTGTACAATTTCACTGTTCCAGACCAATATAAAAGTACCTCTCTACTATTTATCATTTCTGATTGGGCAGGAATCACTGCTAGAGCCGTACAAATCTTCTCTTATGGGGGTCACTGCCATATCTCTTCAAATAGGGATAATATAGTGTCAATTTGGGGATCCTTCATGTGAAAAAAATTGAAGAGTTGCCCACTCTGCTATTCTTCCAGCCCACCCTAGTAGGGCTCGCTAAATCCGGCCCTGCTCTCATTCCCCTTGGTCAGAAAATCACCGTCATACTGTGCTTCTACATATCTTTGCAACCAGAGTGACATTTTAGCTCCACTCCAGTAAGTAAATTGCTGGTTATTCAGGAACCTCATGCCAGCCGTGACCTCCTGTGGGAAGTCCTGCTTTTAGTCATTTGCGCAGCAGACTCATGGAATCTCTTGCAACGTGACCTAAAGCTGAATACCCTTATAACTAGATAAATAAATAAGCTCCTTCACGCCCTGCGCGTCTAAAGTGATTAAATATTGTTCTTTGTTATTTTGTAATCAAATCGGCTTCTCCTTGTAAATCAGTTTTTCATGATGATCTATGTCAGCATCTTGAAAGGTTGAACGAATTCCTCTTAACTTCTCACAAACACAAATAATAAAGCGCTCTAAACTGACAGACTCTCACACGACACCAGTTTCTACTTTACTGCATCTGATGAAAAGCCATGATAGTGTAATAATGAAACTCCAATCCTGTTAATGTAATCCCGGTTAAATCAGTGGTTTCTCAACCACTTGGTCTCTCACAGACCAGTTTTAACTGCATGATGGTCCCAGCTAAATGATGGAAAGTTGGTAAATCAGATGTAACACTCCTGAGAGAGTTGTGGTCCCAGCTAAATGATGGAAAGTTGGTTAACCAGATGTAACACTTTGAGAGCCAAATCCAGCCTGGTATTGTGGCCAAAAGCAGAAGACTTTCTGTGCTGTGGCTCAAATGCTGAATAAATAGTGGGCCCTGGTATCAAAATGATTGAAAACCACTGCCGTAGATTGTCCACCGAATTGTTTTAAAGCAAAATACTAATTTTAAATTGTAATAAAAAAGGTACAGGAAATAAACGCCATGGAAATGTTCCATAGACAGGATCATCTTTATTGAAAGAGTTTCATGAGATAGTTTCCCCACAGCTACAGAGGCATGTACTGCATGCACTATATCACACGCTACAAAAAAAGAAAAACCCAACATACAGTACATACAAACATAGCAAACAAATAAACAAACAAATAAAGACATTTTTTGCCAGTGGACCATTATTTTTCTTCTTTTTCTTTTTTTCCTCTCCCTCCCTCTCTTTTTTAAGTCTAGTGCTAGTCATTCTAGCATCCTGGTAAACTACTGTATCTCTACTTGTGCATATTTTGGCTACAGTGTCACATACAGTGTATGGTTTTTCTGGCCCATTATATTTCACGACTGCTTACAAGTCAGACAGACAGACCAATAATAACACGCATGTTCCTTTTTGTCACCCTTCAAAGAAAGGTAACTTCACACAGGATCATCATACATCCATACAGTATAGTGCATGTCAGCAGAAAACTCTAATGTTGTATTCTTTTTTTAAATAATATATATATCTTTTTTAGGTCCTGGGCTGTCTGTTGTGTTGAAGAACGGGGTCAATGATAAATGCCGGTCAGATGATCTCACACAGGGGTTTCTATAGGTTATGTAAACACAACACTTTCATTGATATGTACTGTAGTAGCTCTTGAGTTCCTTCACCTCTTTTTACTACAGTGGTGCTCAAACAGATTATTTTTTTCTGAGTTAACCCAATTTTGGTAAGCATTTAGGACCCACCATAACCGATAGTGTACGAATGGAACCAAAATGGGTACACATATGGTTCCATTCGTACTCTGTCAGAGTTACAAACCGGTAAGGTTGTCCATTTGGTTCCAAATCAATCATTTTGCTGAGGACCCCTGGGGGACCTCAGTTTGAGAACCACTGTTTTACTGTAGGGAACAAAGTATATCATCCGTTACAGTTTTAGACAATCGGACAAAAAATAATCTAAGATTGAAAAATAATAATAATGCAAATAATTGGTAAAAGTGCTTAATGCATTGCTGATCGGCACCCAATGCAAATAAAAGGAGAGGGTGTTAAATAGATCATGAACTTGAGTGACTGAACACAACCTCAATGCCCCTATTCCCCTTACACGCATGCACGCACACGGCGCAAATTATTGTCCTTTTCTGACCGGTTCAGAAACCTGAGAATCTATGCACGATATTTCATAATGACAAGAATACCAGATACAACATCACAGCATCAACTTGTGAAAATATCCCCCGCCTCTATTTTTGCACCACAAATCAAACCCTGTGTATGTGTGTGCGTATGTATGTGTGTGAGGGATAACATAGGGCTGAGTGCTCAAGTCAAACTACAGTCGGTACTGCGTACAGTACAGGCTATTCCAAGTCCACAATCCCACAATATTATCTGCACCCCCTACAAACTGCATCGTGGGCTTTGGTTTGAATTTGAGGCGTTTTTGGGGGGAGAAACGTACAGCAGCACTGAGTTGTCTCCCAGACGAAATGATTTTGGAATGACAGCTGTGCAGAGCTCACGTCAGGCTCATTAAACGTACTGGCAAACAATGAGCATTACAGCCTACTGTACCGTAGAACTACTTCCAACCTAAACACGAAAACTTACATTCAAATCAAAAGCCATACTATAATAACAATGATACATATTCCAGTAGCGTAAAGAATAAATAGCATTCATGATCTCTCAAACTAAATTCGGCAGTATAAAAATAGTTCGTACACCATTTCGACACAGTTTTTTTGTTTTGTTTATATATATTTATATGTCACTCAATTTGTACACTTCCATGCGCTGTGATGACATGATGGAAACTGGATCGATCTGCAGACAACCCTTCACAGACAGACAACTGAAACAGCAACATTTTACAGCTCGACAATCTCTCAACATTGCAGAAAAAACACTCAAATAGCAATCTCGGTTATTTATTTATTTATGTGCCCCCCTATCCCCCTCTGGGGCCTCAGTTTATTGTTGTTGTTGACTTCCCTGCTTCCCACTGGCAGTACTGTGAATGGTTTCAGTGCCTTGCTGTTTGGATTATTGTAAAATATCGGCACACATTTAAACACATTTAACCCTTTGAGGAAGTGACAGCATGAGTGATGTGCTGGAGCAGGGGTTTTCAACCTTTTTCATACCAGGGCCCACTATTTATCCTGCATTTTAGCCACGGAGGATCACCATTTGAGGTTGAGTTTAATCTCTCGGACCCAAAACTAAGAATTTTCAATGTGTGTCCACAATGTAGGAGAGATAACTAAGCCAACTGTGTAAACATACCAATTCTTATACATTTTCTAACTGTGTAGATTCTTGAAATATAATTTTTACTCTTGGGAGTGTAAAATTTTACAATCTCAAGAGTTACAGACCTCTCAATTTGATTACCAAATGTCTGTCATTTAGTTGCTTGGGGACCACATGGAATCCTCTCAGGGACCACTGGTGGTCCCAGGACCACTGGTTGAAAACCCCTGTGCTGGAGTGTAAACGTCTGACGTGCTTTGGAGGTATTGTACATTGTCACCACTTTTCATACTCACAATAAGGTTTTGTTTAGCATAGGCATCATTATGATATCAGTGACGCCAGTTATTTTTCCCACAACAATCTCCTGGTTCTTAACAGAAAAAGAGATATGGACGGTATAAGGGATTTCAAATCTAAAGGTTTGAGTATACGGTATGACTTGGAATCTTAAATATTTAATGACATGGTCAGGAAAATACATAATCTTGAAGGGCTATGTGTATTTACATTGCTCTAGAATTCATTGATTGGAGTAAAAAAAGGTCTGATGCAACATTAAGGCTTGGCCAAACTTCATAAGCTATTATGTGTGTGTGTGTGTGTGTGTGTGTGTGTGTGTGTGTGTGTGTGTGTGTGTGTGTGTGTGTGTGTGTGTGTGTGTGTGTGGGTCTGGACCCATTCGTGGGTCACAAAACAATTTCAATGGGTCACGACTCAAGTAAGAATCCCATTTTCTTTTGCTGCCTTTAAAAATATACAGTATATAGTGTATTTACTATGAATAAAATAATTGTACACTTTTGAAAACAAACAATAATTTACATACATTTAAAAAAAACAAACAAACAAACAAACAAACGGTAGTGAAAATGTCCGATCAACTATAAGCTCACAAGCTCGCAACTCTGCACATATTGCTATCTAGTCTGGGTCCTGGGTAAACATCTAGCCTATCTTTTGGGTCTGGGAACCACTGCTGTACTCTATGTCTGTTTGTGTTCATGTATGTACAGTATGTCTACTGTATGTATAGAATTATAGAGCTTGACCCGGAGTTGAGATCACAGAGCAGAGTTCACCACACACTGTCTGGTTAATTTAAAACCTCACTCATGCAACACAGCAATATGGTGTCGCAATATGAATGTAATTGTTAAAGGTAGGGGAAGTGATTTGAAATTCATGGTGTAGTACCAGCCTGGTGCACTAGGGGCCCTCAAAAGTAGCTACACTATGTGAACCTGCTGCTCTCTCCTGATGGAGGAGAATTGTGGTGACCTGGGGAACTTTTATTAGCTCCTCTGCTAACGTGGGGGAGGGGGAAACTCCATATGTGGTTTCCACACCTTATAATAGAGCATTTTAACAGAAAAAAATATTTTTGGGTGATATCTGACAAAAGTGAAATCACTTCCCCTACCCTTAAATTACTTGTCTAGTGCTGTTGGCCAATAGAGAGCAACATCGCCACATCGCAGGCATCTTGCTACAGTCAGCTTTCTCTGTCTACAGTGCAACTTGCTGGCTCTTCCGCCCAACGGTTTTGGTTCATTACAAACATCAGATGATACTGTATTGTATACTACAATGGAATTTCATATAAAAATAACATTAAGCAGATATGTATCTTCCTGTATCATAGTTACATTCATAGGTAGTGTACAGTATTTATGTTTGCTACCAGAGAATATACCACAAAAGTTGACTGTTGCAAGATGGCCCCCAGTGAACTGCACTGTAGACTCCTTGCTTGCACCATCTAGCTTATCTTATACATACTTAAATATCCTATACATATCTCAATGGTGGGCTCAGCTTGCCATGGAGTAAATTATAAATGAACAACTTTCAACCTTGCATCCCCAAAATAGCCAATCTACAAAGTAACACAATCCTGTAGACTTTCTACTTTTGCCATGCTCTAAAATAGGGCTTAGGTGGTTCGGCTTTGGATGCCATGGTGTATTACAGACTACTGCAGCTTGTGTTGAAGTGATATTTGCTCAATAGAGACATTTTTGGGATAATGCTGCCCTTCACTTTAGGTTGGATTGGGCTGATTGGGTTTTTGCTACTGTAGATGGACAGTCACATTGGTTGGACTGCATCATAATTGGAACACAGACACCAAGCCTAATAGTTTTGCTAGACCAATCAACCTATTTTTCATGTGGTTACTTTAGTAGCTCTGCTACTAAAGTATACTGTCCCTATGCTTGTGCTGAACAGAGCTATCTTTAATACAACAACGGGACAAAAACAAAGGTACAAAAACAAAAAAAATCACTTATGAAGTGAACATTTTTTAAAATAATGTTTTTATGTGAAGAGCAAAACTTAAAAAATGATGTAACATCATTGCAAATGACACATTACCAATCATCATCTTCATCATATTATTATCTACCTCCTCAGGCATTAAGACAAACAGCACACCCTAGTGCTAGCTTGTAGAACTGCGGCTCCTCTTCCACCACACCCCTAGACGCTTGCAGACAGTTGAGCGTCCAATTATTCTGACAAAAAGGGATGGGGGGAGGGCTCGGACAAAGCTGCCAGGGCTATAGGGGCCCGCTGTGGTTTCTATGGCACCCACATACACCATACATCACCCACAAAGTACCGAACAAAGGGGGGAAGGGTCGAGAAGGTAGCAGGCAGGAGTGGGCAAGGATACAAAGAAGAAGAGGAAGATACAGCCAGGAACTAAAAGGTTGTAGCAGAGAAGGCCGACTGGAGCTCAGGGCCGGAGAGGAGAGAGAAAGAAGGATCGTGATCAGCTGCATGCGGATATACAGAAGAAGAAGATGTCAGGAAGGAGAACGGCCACCTGGAATAATGACAGGGGAGAAAGAGAGAGAGAGGCATGAGAAGAAAAAAGTTACAGTGTGACGGACAGCAGACGGGCAGTGAGAGGCAGACGGAAATAGAAATATTAACAAGCGGAGTGAGAAGAACGAGACAACAGATCGCATCAGAAAGAAACTTGAGACAACAGACAATGAGTCACTGTATCGTCTGCACTTGTTGAAAAGCATTAACACGTCTGGAAATGTCCCCACCCGTGGCGTGTTCACAGCAAGTGTCACATTTGTACCACGTTAGATAGCAATGGCACGTTGGAGAAAACAGAGCTAGTCTACATTAGTCGCAGCGTTGAAGCTTGTAAATTGGCTATTTCCCTTGTGCGACAAAAATCAAACAAAAATCTGCATTGCAGATCTTGAGATATAAAATGTGAGAAACTTCACCTTGCACTTTGCAGGGAACTTTCCTCTCCTTATGTCTCCTTACACTGGCTAAATAATTCAGACAGTACAAGTAGCAATAAGAAGTGCTCTCTGTCTTCGTTTCTGGTCCAGCTAATGAATGTGGAGACACACTGTAGCAGGGTTGTGTACAGCACATACTAAGGCTGTTGAAAATAACAATATAATTAGTTAAATTAATTTTGTTGATTAATCTGATTTTAGCACAATTAACCAAACCCAGCATATTCTCATTGAAAAAAATGGGTAGAGCACGGTTTTAAGGAGACATGCAATATAGCTGTGTATCTCCCAGAGTCATAGAATATAGCTTGAGGGATATACAAGCATTGGGGTCTTGTAGATCACCTATAAATATTTTTTTTTTTTCAAATCCTGTAAAAGAAAACAGTCATAATTCTGGACATAGTTCAGAATATGCCTGGACATAGTTCGAACTGGACATAGTTTGAATAATTAATCATGATTAATTTAATTTTGAAGCTTTGATCAATTTGATTACTTTTTTAAATCATTCAACAGCTCTAGTACATACGCATTCTAGAATCATACATATCATACATACATACAAGCATAGCTCCTCATAGGTGTGGCTGCACCACTCAAACAGTTAACCGCAAGTGATGCAATATTCCGTGCAAGGGCAAGATTTGTGTTTCTGTAACTCTCCCCTTACTGAAGACCTACCCAGAGATCCATACATATTTTATAAATGTAGCTCAACATACTGTACTCTACTGTACTCTACTGTACTGTACTATGAGTGCAGTGTCCAATACCAAGGTTAATTTAAGTGATATTACAGGAGAGGGTGTGGTTTAGGGTGTGGTTCAGTGATGGTTGCGGAACACAACTACGTCTCGTTCTTGACCGCCTCACTGCTGTGCCAAAAATCACGTTAAAAACACTCACTTGAGTGTATATATCCAACTATACAGCAGTGAACGTAAACTATCATAATGCATGAACATTTCCACTGAACATTGTTCAGCGAAAATAGCAGATCTACAACTGCACAAGTTTATAGATCAGCAATTTCAGACAATTTGATTGTTGAAGGAAACAGTAGCAGACCAAGTACGGAGCCTTGGAAACCCCCAGTCAATTAGGGCTTTGAGTGTTGTCCTTGTTTACTACAAGGCGTTTTGGATTAAGAGCTTCTGCAAGAGGCTTAAATTGTACATTGTGTAAATAAATAGAGCACATGTGGGTTAATTATCTCTCTCCACCGCTGTATTATAGTGAGGTGTTCTTTATATTATATTAGATTATAAACACTCACAATACTGCATGCAGGGTGGAGAAAGGTTTTGACAGTTCAGCACCATGGACAGTGGCAATCACAATTAGTCACAGCAAAACTCCCCATTACAATACAACAATCCAGTTCCACTGCTGGAGAGAAACAAATAATAAACTCATTTGCATATTTCCTAAGCCTGCTAACACAAGAGGGTACAGTTGACTCCCTGAAGGTCTTTATTCTCCAACAACTACTGCCTCACCCTGTATTATCCTGCTCAAGCAGTCATAAGCCTTAACATGAAGTGGGCCACCATGAGAACAACTAGACACTGTGGTGGAGGTTCTTTGTTGTTGTGAGTGTTTTCAATTCAAGGTCACCTATTTGATAGTGTTTGTATCTCTGGGATGCAAACAGCATTGTAAAGTCCTCAGTGTCCATTTATCTATGAATGCCAAAAAGGTACCGAATGGACCCTTGCACATTTGTGCACAGAGAGTCCACAGAGCATCAGAGTGGACTCTTTCAGGGAATAATAAGGCATAAATGTGATTCTAACTCAGCTCTGATGTCAAACGCGGTCACCTCATTAACAAGGCCACCTTGTTAATTAATGAACATTATTATTAATAATGTTTCGCTGTCTCCCAGGCCTCTGTACCAGCTTTCAATTTTAGTCTTGAAACATTTAAGCTGCTTAAACATTTAACCATTTTTATCAGAGTAAAAACAGGCGACGGCTTGTTCAAACATTGATTAAACCCTGCATTCCATTAAGCGTTCTCTGAACAACCCAAGGTGTTAGTTCTTGGAAGTCAGAAATGCCTGGTAAACAACTTCTGGACTAAAAATGTTGGCATATTAAAGCTATACTGGCTAACCCTTTCATTGAAACAAATACTACATTTGATATATATATACTATGGCTGGCATATTTGTTACATAAGCCACTCCCCGAATTTCAGCCCGCAAAGCCTGATCTAAATATGTCTAAATGTGTTTTCTATCAAAAGGTGATGGTGGTACCGGTATCTCATTTTTGTGGAAAGGGCTTGAATTCAGGAAAAAAGTTTGAAAATCAATAACTCCTCAGTCGTCACCCATGGGGAATACAATAAGGGTGTAACCACTAAGTTATTATAGTCATGGAACAAAAAAGCTTCATTGTGTGAATGGCTTACATTGTGATACCGGCAGTTATCAGCAGGAAAACTATGCAGTATTACTTTAACTGGTTAGTAGAGACTCAGCTACTATTGCTTTTAGAAAAGCAATAGGAGCTGAGTCTCTACAAACCAGTGTTGCGGACCTTATTTCTTTTCTATGAACATTTTTTGTCCAGCACCTGGGCCAAAGATTGGACGTGCATGCTTTATTTCTTGTTACCCCATGATATACTCAGTGTTAACTGAACTCTGTACTGTATTATGTATGTACTGTATGTATGTCTGTATGCTGTAAACATGTATACTTACTCTCAAGAGTTACAGATCTGTAAGCATTTTGTTTGGAGCATTTCTAGCTGATTTTGAGAAGCAGTATACTAATCTGTTCTGACAGCTCTCCCTCTCCCTCACAACTACCCCCCACCGCTCCTACTCTTTTATACACATTTCCTGGAACAAAAATTACTTTGCCAACTCAAGCCCAACAGCTGAGCGTTTTTGCAGCGCCGGTTCCTACCTGCTGACGGTCATTAGCTGAACGAGGCCTCTGGCTGCGGGCAGTAGAACTTCACGGCGTCCTGATTGTTGTACACATCGTGTCTGGACACAGAGGTCACACTGAGACACACGCTACTCAAATACATCACAAGCATCACAGGCCACAGCCGCAGCGGCAGCAGCAGCAGCACCAACACCATCAGCAGCACCAACACCATCAGCAGCACCAACACCATCAGCAGCACCAACACCATCATCACCATCATTGCCAGCAGCAGGGTCAGTCGCAGTAGCAGGGACAGCACCAAGGGGGCCAGTCACGGGTCAGTCAGGCATAGCGGTGTGGGGAGAGGGAGAGCAGTGGAAGCAGCTGTGGTTAGTTACAGCGTCTCAACGTTTTCAGGCACATTTACAGTGGATGTGATAACACCATGCTACGGTCACTATGTGGATCATATGGCTCCTGTCGGACTTGACCAGTGTCAACTACTGAATCTCATTCTTCTCTGCAGGAAGCAAAGAGCTCCAGTTTTTCCTTCCCTGAGGTTGTCAAGATGTTTCACGAATAATTGAATGAATACATCCAAACTATTACGAGCAGGGGCCCACGGCGCAGTTACTGTATACATCCAAACTATTATGAGCAAGGGCCCTTGGTGCAGTTATATATTCAAACTATTATGAGCAAGGGCCCTTGGTGCAGTTATACATTCAAACTATTATGAGCAGGGCCCACGGCGCAGTTAAACATTCAAACTAAAATTTGGCCCACATAAGTTCGGAAATCTAAATTTTGGGATTCTTTTCTCTGCCATAATAATACTAATTTGTATTGTATCTTATAACATTTTAATGATTGATTAGTTAGATAGGATTTTCCTGAACTGAATAGCACTGCTAAATGTGTGGGTTTCATCCTCAGAAAATGTGGAAAAATTAAATCTTGTTCTGTTTGCCTTCACTGTTGTTTTGAATTTTAAGTGCTGGCAGGTGTGTGGCAGTCCAAGGTGCATGCCACCCAGTCACAGGTGTGTGCCAGGCACATAAGCATGGGTCGTGTCACTTTCTTGACTTTGTTTATGCTAGTGTTTATGACCCCATATCTTCAGAATCTGCCTCAAAGCAAGGTTGAAATTGCCATTTTGGAAAAGGATTTGGGGGTGCAATAAACATATTCTGTATAGCAGTGTTATTCATTCCAGGAATGTTTAATCTTTACACGCCATACCTTGTTGTAAAGGTGACTAATCAATGATAAAACAATATAAGACACAATCAATATGGTTTTTCCTCTCTACATTACTTCGACGTTAATACTGCAGCTGCTGCAGACAGACATTTGCTTTGCCCTGCAGACCGTCCAGAACTTTGTTGTCAACAAATAATTGACGTCGGCCTCATGACAAGGCAGTGCTAGTGCGGGGAGGGGGTTGTGGGGGATGAGGCGGGGTTTTAACCAATCACAGCACAGCAGTGTTCATCAGTAGTTTGGAGGTGATTTAGGGCTTGTTCAGAAATCGACACCGCAAGTGTGTTGAGTGATGAGTGAAGTGGGCGGTGACATCACCGAGTGCAATCAGTGTGCCTTATTTTCAAACAAGGAGTTAAAAACAAGCACACCTTCCTCAAAAATGTTGAGAATTACTGCCAGAGCCATATAAATCCTTTCTTATGGGGGTCCCACTGGAATGTCTTTTTAAATGGGCATCCGCAAGCATGATTGATAAGTGTTATTTTGGTAAATGTGCAGGACACTGTGTTGAATAAACAAACGGACTGCATGAAACGCCCTGAATAAACCAGGTATAAACGCAGAGGACACCAGTGCGTTGAGGGCGCATTTCCGAAAGCTCCCTTAGTTAGATTCAAATCTGTTTACAAACAACGAGTTCGTGTAAATACCTTTAAAGTGGAGAAAATAAATCCCCAGGGCTAGATTTCCGAAATTATGAGGGCCAGTTTATTACGATCAGGGGACCCGGGGCACTGCGGTTTTGTGGGAGCTGTTATAGGTTGTGTGTATTGTTGTAGGACACGTCAACCCAGGCTGGGCGTGTTGGGCGACAGCGAGTTGCAAAGCGGTGGGTGACCTTCTCATGACAGACTGGGCTACCGACCGACCCCTTGGTTGGTCAGAGGTCTACGAGGAATATTAAAACTCCAGGAAAAAACACAGGATATTGCCAGACTGCAAGGCATAAACAATATAAAGACCTTGATAAACAAGTGGGAGACGCTGTGAATATTAATGAGTGACGGTGTTATATCTTACCTGTTGTCATTGATATCTGTGGTGTTTCCTGCAGAGAGAAGACATGCAGAAGTGAGCAGACAGGCAGGTGCACCGTGCGTGCATGTGTGTGCGTGCCTGTGTGTGCGTGCCTGTGTGTGTAAATGTGGCTGTTTGTGCCTTTGTGTGGGTGTGCCTGTGTGTGCGCGCGCAAATCAGGGAACAAGAACAAGTGGATTTAACTAGAATAGCCCAAAGCATTCTAAAAGAAATTGCTTTGAAATGGCCGAGTAGTGGCTGGTAGGGATTGGAATGTGCTGGTTGCAATGTGCAGACATGAATTCAAAGAGCACATGAATGTTGGCAATAACCATAGTGGTAATGAAAATAACTCTGATGAATCAATCCACTATCTGAACAGTAAACGGGTCGTACTGTAGGTGAATGCCCGTCAAAGAATCTCGATGGCTGGAGCTGAGTCGCAGTACGTTTTTCCTGTCGTTTAGCAAAGATTTATTGATGATGAGGAAAAAGTTCTTGTGCTGAACTGTCAGCGGTCAATAGATGTCGTCTAAATGAGGGAAGATTGCAGTCGGTAGTTTTCTGCCATTAGCTGGCTTTCTGCTGAGTGTCTGACTGCTCCCCCCTTCTCTTCCAACCGCAATGACTTTAATAGCTACTATCAGGGGAGGGTCGCGCTCCGTTGGATTACTGGATACTTCAAAGTACTCTTTCAAGGCACAGCTTTAGCGGTTCAAAAGTACATCCCCAATTCCGTTGAAATTGGGACGTTGTGTAAAATGTAAATAAAAACATAATGCATTGATTTGCAAATCGTTTTCAACCTCTATTCAGTTGAATACACCACAAAGACAATATATTTAATGTTCAAACTGATAAACTTTATTGTTTTTTGAAATTATACAATCTTTTGTAATTTGATCCCTGCAACACGTACCAAAAAAGTTGGGACGGGGGCAACAAAAGACTGGGAAAGGTCATGAATGCACAAATAACGCCTGTTTGGAACATTCCACAGGTAAACAGGTTAATCTTAAACAGTTTAATATCGTGATTGGGTATAACAGGACCATCCCAGTCGTTCACAATCAAAGATGGGGCGAGGTTCACCACTTTGTGAACAATTCTGTGAGAAAATCATCCAACGGTTTAAAAACAATGTTTCTCAACATTCAATTGCAAGCAATTTGGTGATTTCATCATCTACAGTCCATAATATAATCAAAACGTTCAAAGAATCTGAAGAACTTGCTATACTAAAGCGACAAGGCTGAAAACCAACACCGAATACTTGTGACCTTTGATCCCTCAGGTGGCTCTGCATTAAAAACTGACGTCATTGTGTAAAGGATATTACTGTGAGGACTCAGGAACACTCAGAAAACCATTGTCAGTTTACATAATTTGTCGCTACACCTGCGAGTGCAAGTTAAAACTCTACCATGCAAAGCAAAGCCATAGCCTACACCAGAAAGGTTGGTTTGAAAAACAACCAGAAAAACAACCAGAAATACCTTCTCTGGGTCCACTATCATTAGAAATGTGGACTCATCAGACCACAGCACACTTTTCCACTTTGTGTCTAACCATTTCAAATGATATTGTACCCAGAGAAGGCATTTCTGGTTGTTTTTCTGGTTGTTTTTTCAAACCAACCTTTCTGATGTATGGCTTTGCTTTGCATGGTACAGTTTTAACGCAGTTTTATCGCAGGTGTAGCGACAAATTATGTAAACTGACAATGGTTTTCTGAGTGTTCCTGAGTCCTCACAGTAATATCCTTTACACAATGATGTCAGTTTTTAATGCAGAGCCACCTGAGGGATCAAAGGTCACAAGTGTTCTGTGTTGGTTTTCGGCCTTGTCGCTTTAGTATAGCAAGTTCTTCAGATTCTTTGAATGTTTTGATTATATTATGGACTGTAGATGATGAAATCACCAAATTCCTTGCAATTGAATGTTGAGAAACATTGTCTTTAAACCGTTGGATGATTTTCTCACAGAATTGTTCACAAAGTGGTGAACCTCACCCCATCTTTGATTGTGAACGACTGGGATGGTCCTGTTATACCCAATCACGATATTAAACTGTTTAAGATTAACCTGTTTACCTGTGGAATGTTCCAAACAGGCGTTATTTGTGCATTCATGACCTTTCCCAGTCTTTTGTTGCCCCCGTCCCAACTTTTTTGGTACGTGTTGCAGGGATCAAATTACAAAAGATTGTATAATTTCAAAAAACAATAAAGTTTATCAGTTTGAACATTAAATATATTGTCTTTGTGGTGTATTCAACTGAATAGAGGTTGAAAACGATTTGCAAATCCATGCATTCTGTTTTTATTTACATTTTACACAACGTCCCAATTTCAACGGAATTGGGGTTGTATTTCATCGTCCGCATGAAAGCTGCAATCCATACGTTTCGAGTCATGTCTTATTGAGGAATGTGTGTCCCGTTGTCGCGTAGGACCACTCAGTCAGAAGTAGTAATGCTTGAAACTCTTAAGCTTGAAGGGATAGTTCAGATTTTTTTTAACTTAAACTCTATGAAATACTTGACATTAATATAGTGGTGTCAACTGAATTAATTGATGTCCAGAGTCCTGTGGGAGTTCTGCTCTGGTTTTGGTGAAATAGTAGTAGATCCAGTCATTTTGTGGAGGTCACTGGGGCCACGGAGTAAAAGTAAATTAATCCTCAAAAATAACATATTTTGTACTGTTGACCCATTTCTAAAATCTAAGCATTTCTTTCTTTTTTGACCCCTCTATCACAGGGAATGTATTTTGTGTTCCTATCACTACACCTAAAAATTGCATGTGATAGAGGGGTCAAAAATGAACGAAGGACGTGCTAATCTTTTAGAAATAATTCAAGAATACAAATTATGTTTGTTTTGTGGATGAATTTAATTTTATTGCCCCAGTGAACATCACAAAAGGACGGGAACTACTTACTATTTACCAAAACCAGAGCAGAACTCCCACCACGGGACTCTGGCAATCAATGAATACAGTTTCAACCACTATATTAATGGTATTTCATATAGCTTTACCTCAACAAATCCAAACTATCCCTTTGAGGCTCTAAATGTTGTTATTTTCCTCGCTGCAAAGCTGCTTTGTGTATTACCAATTATAAATGTCTTCACTGGTTTGAATTACCTTACACTCAAGAATCACACCACATTATTTTTATTTATTTTTTTGTTGTTTTTTAATTAAACTGGGCATGAGAAAATTGGATTTTGTGTCGTAGCGCATAAAAAATTGGCCTGTGAAACACAAATGAGTCCCGACCCGATTAACCAATCGACTTCACACGCAACACTGTGTGCATACACCTACCAAGTGGGACAGACAGGCGGCATTAAAGATTTTCATCTTATTCAAGGTCTCCTATTGAAATTCAGGCTGATAACTTAACTGGCCTGTCAGATGCTCTGCTGTATAAGCTCACAACGCATACAGAACAAGCTTTGTGGTGGCATTATCACCAAGAATGTGATTACGAACACAGTGAGCCAGATAACTACTGTATGAAAGGCAGGCAGAAATGTCTGTGCGTGTGTGTGTCTGTCTGTCTGTTTGTGCGTATATGGTGTCCGCTTCCTGCACGACACTGTAGAATGTGTATGTCAAACTCAAGGCCCCATGGGCCAAATCAGGCCCCTGGATGAATTATGCCGGTAGGATGATATTTAATTACTAGTAAAACTGCATGCAACTAATTGTTTATGCTTTCTTGACTCAATTGATTTAGTTTACTTTTCAGTTTTGCCTGTTTTTCTGGGCCATCCTCATAAACCATGGCTGTGTGTGGTGAAAGAGATTCCGGATGCTCTGGCCCTCGTCTCGTAGCAATATTTCTATTTTGGCCCGTTGTGTATTTGAGGTTGACATCCCTGCTATCGACGCTCTGTCTTACTGGTACAGTACTATAGGAGTCGTGAAATGTGACAATATTTAAATTAGCTGATGCTCTTCCATGGCATCCAAAATGCCATAAGTGAATACATTGTCAGGGTTAAGCGGCTCCCATGGTTATAAAATTATTAAATCCTGCACCGTTAGTGCCATCCACTCCTCCCTTAAGCCGCAAAGCACCCCATGAAATATTCATTCTGTTTATTTTCTGTTTACTCCCGTATTTCCGTTCAGCGCAATGGAATAGTTTAATTGGTGTTTTAAATGGAAGTCCCTGCAGAGTAGCGATGGCACAGTTGCGTATATACCAGCCGGTCGGATAAGACAAAAGAGGGTCAGAAGAGGTTGGTCATCTGGGCTTGTTTGCCCTGCTCTGTGCCACACTGACTAATGGCACTACCACCCTCATCTATCTACTGTTGAAGCCTGTCGGGCATGCTAACACACACGCACGCACGCAAACACACACACGCACACACGCTCACACATGCTCACACGCACACGCACACACACACGCACACACACGTTTGTGTGAGCATGTGCACACAAGTAAAGTAAACACAAACTTAACTGATTGTATTGACACAATCTGCTGTGGAACAGATGTGCAGTATCCATAATTTGCCAAACTGAACACACAGGGTGTTATTGTACTGCACCACACAGCACAGGCGGAAATATTAGAACGCCACTGAGAGTGAGACACACTGAAATAGCATTTGAGTGCAATGCATCTTTAAAAGATAATATCATTTATGAATTAGATTAGAAATAGCATTTGAAGTCGCATATTATTCAGTGTAACAAAAATGTGTAACATTAATACACTGAAGAGATAAAGCATATGAAGATTGGATAAGAAAGAATAATACCACAATAGCAAGAGTTGTGAACAGTTATTGTCAAGTTTAAAATGAGTTTAGCATCCCATCAGATTAGGTGGAAGTATGACATACTGGCTGGGTGCAAAATAGGAGCGAATAGATTTTCTTTTTTCAAATTATATCATTTTATTTCTGCCTCTTGGTCAGTTTCCACTTGCAAAAGAGACTTTGTCTCAATGTGTTCTTTTACTAATTATATAAAGTAAATAGAGTAAATAAATTTGCACTAAATCCGCAGTGTAGACCACTAAAAGCTGAACGTTTATTTTAAAAGTTTGCCGAACGTCTCTAGCTGAAGTGGAAGTATTTAAAGTGCACAAAATACTGGATGTTGGAATAATGAACAGAAAGTGAAGAGAGGGTGATTCAGCCCACTAATTAACACTTTTTGCTGTGTGTGCAGTGCACACAAAAGGGAAATAAACAAATAAACAAATCACACACGCGCACGCACACACACACACACACAACACGCACGCACATGCACACAAGCACCAGCGCTACCAGCAGCCACTCATTATAAACTAACAGCATCCTTCAGTCCATGTCCGCAGTAATAATCATAGATCCTTCCACCCATGGATCCTGAATCTCGAGGCCACTGACCCTTCGTGAAATGCTCGGTCGTAAGAGAAATCCATTTTCTATAACTAAAACACCAATTATGGCGTACAAGTCAGTAGCAGAGGTCGGAGAGAGTGACATTAACAGCACAATCATTGATGCAGTGGCAGGGGGCCTGTGATTACTCTACACTGGCACGACAGCCACTCAGGGCATGGTATCTTAAACGGAAAAATTTCAGACATGATGGCGCCGTGTTTCACAGGGAAACCCTCTGGCGCTTGCAAAGGGAAGAAATGTGGGAGTGAGGGGGCAAAGGAAACCGGCAAGGGAAAGAAAACATTGGGGAAAGCAATAAGGAGCAAATGTACTGTATCATCATGGCCGTCAGCGATAATAATAAAATGAAATTGCCCCCCTGTTGATGGCGATAAGGAAATGCGGTCGTCAGCAGACATCCAAGTGAGAACAGAAAGCTTACCGTTTTCAGCGTCTGAGTCCAGTGTGTCTGCAGAAGGGTCCGCTGGCTCTGCTGACTCGGATGGAAGCCTATGTTGAAGGATGTAATTTAGATATATGGAGGTTTATATCAACAGAGACTACTATTGGAAAGTGTTTACTCCAATGTACTTGAATATAGTAGCACTATAGTAGCAGTAATGGTAAATGGTGCATTTATATAGCACCTATAGCCAAGGCGCTTTACATAGCTTGTGCATCACATTCTCCCATTCATACACATTCATGATGGCGGTGGAAACCATGCAAGGCACAATTAGCACATCGGGAATTAGGGGTTCAGTGCCTTGCTCAAGGACACTTTGACAGTGACAGTGACACTTTGACAGCAGGTTTGAACAGACACCCTTGTGGTTACCATATGGTTACTCTACCCCTGAGCCACTACCGCCCCAAAACTCCAAAAAATATGAATACATGAATGAAAACATCTCTAAGCACCCAGTAGCTTTTAGTATGTTTGTTGATGTCTTTGTAGCCTAAATTCATGATTATAAACTGCTACAAATCTGCTTACGTGTTGTTCTGGACATCACTGTCGCATATGTCGTCGCTCTGTGAGTCGACATGCTCGACGGGGGTGCTCCGACCAGAGAGGGACTGTGGGGAGCCGGGTTCGCTTTCTGGAGCTGACTCGGCACTCTCTGGCTCTCTGTCGTCGGTCTCTGGATCTGTGGCGTCCGCGGCGGCAGACTCTGGCTGGACGTTGCGGTTGGCGCTGCCGTTGAACGGAGCGTTGCTGAAGGCAAAGCAGTGATCGCTGTAGCCGCGGATGAAGAAGGGGTTGGTGGGAGAGCAGGGCGGGTAGTGGCCAGGACGCACAGGCTTGGCTGGAAGCAGGAGAACAGAATGAGGTGATTGAGTGAGTTGACTGACTGACCGACTGACTGACATGAAATGAGAATGATGAAATCTCCATTCAATTAATTGTCAGTGTTTTTCAGGGTTTTTCAACATTTTCTTCACACTAGGGCCCACTATTCATTCAGAATTTGAGCCACGGACCACCATTCGATGACATTTTAGCCCCACAGACCCCAAAACTATTTATTTTGCTTTTGTCCACAATCCAACCAATCCTGACAAACATAGAGATCAAAATTGCCATTAATCTTCCACGTTCTCTAGTTGTGTAGACTTGGGATAACTCACATGATGAATACTTTAACTCTTGAGAGCGTAAACATGAAACCAATTGGCCCCGCAAGGGTCCATTTGTTTCATGTTCACCAACTTTCCATCAATTAGCCTGGGGATCACCTGGAACTCTTTCAAGGACCAGTGGTGGTCCCCGGACCACCTGATGAAAACCCCTTCTATATTCTTAGTATCCATAGAACACTGAACAGAGGTGATTTTCACCCGGATGACTATATTTTTGTAATCAGCTCAGACATGAGTAACAGTGAGGTGGGTGGGTCTTTCAGCACCTTCCCAACGCTCATTGACATCATAGAATGTGAGTTTGTATTATTTTTTTGGTAAAATGTCACAATAAAATATTAAAGAATAGTAGCTCACGTTGCTGTGTATTGCTGTACTTAATTTTTTTTATGAGAAACATTTTTATTTAAAATAAATGAAATGTCTAGTGTTCTAGGGGTATAAAAGCCCACGTCATACATTATAAATGAAAGTGCTCTAGTAGGACGTTGTCACATAATGCAGCCTTTATGCTATATCAATAATATCACTGCACCATTCACAGTTAATAATAGATTGCATCATTTGATTGCGGAAACTCACTATCTGTACGATAATATGACAATCTCATTCTCACAACAACGGATGAGATCTGATTATTTGATGGTTCCAGTTAGCGAGATTATATAAGGAGATTAGAAGAGTTTCATTACATCTATCAGTATACCGCTTCACACTCACAAACCATCTAATGCAAGGGTTTTCAACAGGTGGTCCGGGGACCACCAGTGGTCCCTGAGAGGGTTCCAGGTGGTCCCCAGCTAAGTTGGTTAACCAGATGTAACTCTTGAGAACGTAAAAATGAAACCAAATGGACCCTTGCGGGTCCATTTGGTTTCATTTTTACGCTCTCAAGAGTTAAAATATTCATCATCTGAATTAGCCCAAGTCTACACAACTAGAAGATGGACAAAAGCAAAAGAAATCTTTAGTTTTGGGGTCTGTGGGGATAAAATGTCCTCAAGTTGTGGTCCGTGGCTCAAATTCTGAAAAAATGGTGGTCCCTGGCATCAAAAAGGTTGAAAACCCCTGATCTAATGCATTAGTGCTTTCATTACATCTCATTGCTGCCGGTTGGAAATCTTCATACAGTAGGTCCGAACGATTCAAGTTCAGAACTAGGAAGCAAAAATATCAGATCTACTCATAGATCTGATCTCTTTGGCACTTTTGTGGCAGTGTGACGACGTCCTGTGCAGTGTTGTTTTGTCCACTAACATTAAGACAATATACTTGTTCAGACTTCAGAGTAATGTGTTGAATGTCGTAACTGCAGTATGCATTGTGACAGCGGGTCATAAAATCAAGGTTTTTTACTTATTGCTATTTAAGTAATTTAATACTAAGAAATAAAATGAGACATGTTTCATATTAAAAACTATAAATCTGCATTGCATATAAACCTACAATGTATTTATCTAAAACTAAAAGATGTAAAGACGAAGAGTAAAAGACTAAGACTAAACTACTGAGGGTAAGACTAAAAGACTAAGACTAAATCATTTTTGATATTTTGTCGACTAAGACTAAATTAACAAAAATGAATTTCAGGGTTAGGGTTGGGGTTAAATGGGAATAAAGACTAAGGCCTAGATTTTCGTCACCTCTTATCCCTTAACTTCTTTGCCTTTTTAAACTATTTAGAAATGTTTTTTTTTTTCAGTAGTTCAAATGACCAGTCTACATGGTCACAATGTGTCAATAGATTGGCACATTGAACTATTCCCAAAAGTTTTTAAAAATAGAAAACAATGGATAAGGTGTTTGGGATAAGGGGTTTAGCGTGTAACAGTGGAGCCCTAAATGTGTATTATTGAAGAGAAAATATTCTCAAAACAACAACACTGGTCCTGTGTTGTGACCGTCTGAGGTCTGCAGCTGACACTGCAGTATGACAACGTAGGACAAAAACACATGAGAGGTTTCTGCCAGACAGACAAGGATGTGCTGATTACACTGACTCACACATGGAAGCCATGGATACCATTACATGAGCATTGCTCCATTGGATCGCTAATGGAACCCGTTTAATGGCTTTGAAATGAACAAATGTGTGTGTTGTTGTGTGTTGAAGTGTGCGTGGCGGTGGTGTGAACACACTGAATGAACCGTGCAGTCCGCTTGAAACCTAGCGTTCCGATTCTGGGCTTGTCGTAATAGCCACATGATCTAATGTCTAAGTGGTTAAAAGTACACAGGCAGATAGATAATGAGTGGTGATAACTGGTTTTCAAATTAGGGCTGGGAATTTAAGTGATTAATTGAGATTACTTAATTACAGAAACAATAGCATGATTAGAAAAAATAATTCTAATCACGCATAGATCTTGTATCACAGAACCTTTTACTGGATGAATTTCAGGCGTATCGATCATGCCGGTGCACACAATGGAAGAAGCCAATCAGTGTAACCTGCCATTGATCACAACTCACATTACTACCCTGTCTCTAACCTTCACCCTCAACATAACATATTGCAGTGTGGCTTAAAACAAGGCGGACAACTGTTATGCTGGTTGTGGATTTCCAGCGTTGTGACTAATGGGATCTACAGTACATGCAGGTCCAGTGGATGATGGAAAAAAATCGATTTGTAAAAATTGACACACTACAGTATATGCCTGCTTTAATTGACCAAAAAATACTTCTCAGGTCCAATATTGGTATGCGATTAACTGAGATTAATTACAAAACTTCAATTTTTTTTTTTTTTAATCAAGTATTTCAAATACAAAATTTGTGCAGGGACGTGTGCGTGTCTGTGTCTCTGTGTGTGTGTCTGTGTGTGCATGAGTGCATGCGTTTTCTCCAAGGACAGGCGGTGGGTGGTGAGATCGATCGATGTGTGTGTGTGTGTGTGTGTGTGTGTGTGGGCATGTACCGATCAGCGCTGCGTGGGGCCTGCGCAGCGGGTGGCGGGCGACCCTCATCACATCCTTGATGCGCTCCACCTCCTGCTGGTAGCGGCGGCGGTCCTTCATGGCTCCCTCCTTGGCTTCCTTCAGCGCTCCCTCCAGGGCCTTGACCCGCTCAGCCGTAGAGCGCAGACGCTTCTCCAGCTTCGGAAGCTCACAGCGAAGGTCTGCGTTGTCACGTACCAGCTGTCATGGACATGGGCAGACGCATGTTATTATTATTTTATTTATCGTTAAGGCCGTCAACAATAATGAGTTAATGGCATTAATTCATTTTGTTGATTAATCTGATTAAAATCTGATTAAAACGCAATTAATGCATGTGCACACTGACTCAACAGACTATGCAATTTTCATTGAAAAAGTAAAGCACAGTTTTACAGACATAGAGACATATACCTGTGTCTCCCTGTAACCAGAGCCATAGCTCTGGTTACAGGGAGTATAGCTCGAGCGATCTACAAGCATTGGGGCTTGTGGATCACCTAATTTGATAAATATTTGTACCCCCCCTCGTTTTCTTTTTTAAATGTTCCTGTACAGGAAACATGGTATATTTTGGACATAGTTCAAATGGAGATTAATCACGATTAAATTAAGTTTGAAGCAGTGATTAATCTGATGAAAAGTTTTAATCATTCAACAGCCTAATTATTGGAGCGTAGGCAAAATCAGCGTCATTGCAGACATTAGTTATGGCTGAAAATAAACAAAACATAAAAAGAGCATGGAGGAAAATAGAAGGAAAGATAGAGAGAAGACAGTAGATGAGAGGAGAGAAAAAGGAGAGTGAGGGCCCAATACCCAGTGAGCAGGATTTGACTGTTGATTAAAAAACAATAATAAAGGATATCATTTCCTTTGAATTGTAGAGAGGCTACCCTTGGTGGAATATCTAATCTTCTGCAGCTTTAATTGCTTCTCTCGGCCATTGCATATACTAGCAGGGGATTCAACACATTTCCAAAGGAGTAGATGGCGTCAAACTATTGGAGAGGTGAAAGCCAAAACCTCCAATTGTCTGGTGGTATATGGTTTGTAGACTTCTATAACCCTGAAAAATAGCAATGTATGTTTACAGGAAATGTGAATATTTTGGACATTGTGTCAAAATAGCTCCAGTTAACTAGACGTGGACATCATGAGTGAACCACTTGGAGAAGAGTGACATTTGTCACAGCTGTCCACCATATTGGGATAAACATGTTATGATGAGTGATGGGAGACGTGACTAAGAGGCTGTGGGGTTTGGATTGTGTGGTTATCTTGCAGTTATTGGCATGATATGTATTCTATATGCAGTGTTGGGTATTAACACGATAAGAGAAACACAATACCGTATGGCCGATACCTTTGGCAGAAACGCGAGCTGTATCGCATTATTTTTAAAAGTCCGTAACGTTCATTCCGCTACTGTTGCGATAATGGTCTGCTACTGCATCATTCTTCTGATACTTGCCGAGCCCATAGACTCCAATGCATTACATAACCTATTTGTTGTCCCCATTCAATAGAAGTCTACTATATGTAGAAGAGCCCCCATTAGACTGGCCTCATTAAGTGAACAACGTAACTCTGGCTGTACTCTGTACTCTATGTCTTTATATCTCAGTATATACTGTATATGTAGTATATAACAGAAAGGTTACTTTTCACAGTAAGTATTACTGGTAATTAGTTAGTCTCAGGGCGGACACTCCAACCACAAAACCACTGAGCTGGCATGTAATCTATATAATCACTGGTAAAGATTACAGTGCTAAAAGGATGTCCCAGACACCTGTGTTACTGTGAAATGCATCGGTAAATCAATGAGGATTTGAATTCAAAATAAGATATCTTAAATAATATTTAAAATTACATTGTACCAATGCAACTACAACATTGTATCAATGCAACAACAATACTGTGTGTTAAAAAACGTGAAGGGAAGAGTAAGAGGAGATGACAGCACCAAGACACATTTTAGGGACGGGGGAAACCCACTAGACTGAGTGATGGACTAAATAACAGATCGAGAGTCACGCCGAACCCTCTCTTGTTTCCAAGGTCTCATCAGTATTTATTGCCTGTCACTATAGGGCTCCACTGCCTACTAATGAGGGGAGTTTTCTGCTTGTTTCGTAAGCCAAGAGCAGAGGATTTGTCCAGATTATTCTGTCTGATTGTTCTTATGACCTCTGCACATGTATCCCTGGAAGGACTTACCTCTGCTCCTCCAGTCTCTTCCCCTATGCCTGTTCAGACTAATTGTCTGCTACATGGAGCCTGGATCCCCTACCATAAAGCCCTCTGCCCTTTCAAGTCTATATGCCTCTCACACTCATCTGCTGGAACCCTGATGCCCCCCACCAATCCCCTTAAACCATGGGTCGGACCCTGCTGGGACCCTGACAACCCACTCCTCCCCTGTCCACTTCACTTTACCTCCAACCATTGACACCGCAGAAGAGGGGGAGAGAGAAGAGAGTCTTATTTATAAGTGATTAAACATCTGCTGCAACAGCAGCCAAGCTACCGGATACGTATCAATAATACAACGCACGTCTGTGTGCAGCGGTGCACTGCAATGCAGGGGTCAGAGGTCAGACTGCGGTGCTGCTTGAACTACCAAGTACTGCACAAGAACATGCCGAGGAGGAAAATAGATGGAGTCACTGTGGCTGCACCTGGAATTTATTGCTATTTAATGCACCCTGTTATCCCTACCAGGAATAACAGGGTGCTTTACTGGTCCAGGGTGCTGCAGGTCTGACACTTAATGGAAGAGCTCTTCTAAAGTGATATTGACTACTAGACAAAGTGGGGCACAGGTCTCTACCAGGATAGTGGCATTTGTGATGTTCATGGGCAAAAGGTATATGAGTACCTTAAAAAGGTGTATAACAAGTGTATTCATAATGTGTAGTAGTGAATAAATGCCAATGGGTAGGTAATATAATGGTAGGTAATTAATGAATTGATGCATGTTGTTGGCAAATCCTGCAGATGTTTGAATTTGACTAAAAGGTACTACTCACTGGCTAGCCCTGAAACATGATTTTTTTTATCTGAAAATCTCAGATTTTTATTAAACCACGCGGCATGCTGCAATCCTAATTCCGGGCGCTGCAACACCCGTAGAAACATTTGTGTGTATTTTAAATTTTTAATGTTTATGTACATGTTTTGAATGTAAATGTAGCGACCCGCGTAAAACTAGATTAAGTCACTGCATGACACTTGTGCGAGTACGAGCACCATGTGGTGCATGGCTACTCACTGGCCAGGTAATGAAATCAAATTCCTCCACTCACGTGCTACAGGGGAAGGGAAGCATCTGCCTCCGGCTTTAGCCAGTAGGAAAAGCTACCCATGCAGAGGCAGAATGGCTGATGATGCTGTTTCCAAGAAACACTACAGACATATAGGTCATGTTGAATGTTTGCTTGTCAGTCCCTTATTACAAAAAACAATTAGGTCAAGTCCCCTGTAGGAAGAAGAGAGCCAAATAAGGAACCACTTTCATGCCGTGACACATTCCAGTGTGTGTGTGTGTGTGTGTGTGTGTGTGTGTGTGTGTGTGTGTGTGTGTGTGTGTGTGTGTGTGTGTGTGTGTGTGTGTGTGTGTGTGTGTGTGTTTTCAGATAGAAATATGCTCCATCGTACAACAGTATTACGGTATGTATAGTGGTGAGAACAGAGAGCAGATATATAAGCTCACAACGCCTTACAAGCTTGTTAATGTGCTATATTTGGCATGTGACACCACCAATAAAGTACAGTATAATTAGGGCGATAGATATAGCTGACAAGTACTCTTTTGTTAATAGATAATCACTCAGGCGGAGAAGTACAACATTTGCCTCCAAGATGTAGTAGAGTACGTCTGTAAAAAGTATTGGAAGAAAACTCAAGTACAAATACCTAATTACACTTAAATACCTGTACAGTGCTTAAGCAAACGTACTGGACTACGCTGAATATGAGACGACTGATTATACGCCGACACCCCATTTTTCATGGGCTCATTTGCGGAAGAGGAACACTGAATGTCAAATAGTCTTGTCCCCGATTATAATACGCAGACTTATATTCGGCACAATAGGGCACTTCAACCACCACTGCAGATGGCTCATCATCTAGAACTGTGCCCTGCTGCCTATGAGAGAGAGAGCCTCATCATTCCATTGAGAGAGCGGGGCTGATTTATGAACAACGCCCTTTCTCTCCACTGTATCATCAGGTGGTGTAAAGAAGATGGCCTCATCCAGCACACCACTTTAGGATTGGTTTTTCTGCCTGACAGACCACACGGCGCTGCAGCTACCCTCCCTCCGCTCACCATTCTGCCTGAATATGTATGCGTGCCAGTCTGCAGAGAGCTTTGAACACGGCCAGCTTAAAACTACTGTTGTGTGGGAGGAGGCAGGCGACGAGGGTCTCTCTTCTCTGCAAAGAGAGCCAGGGGTTGGGCGAGGGCACATTTTCGTATTTATTTAATGAGAGAGCATGAGGAAGAGCCTTTGAAGGCCAGAGCAATTGGATTTTAAGGGGCATTTAATGGAAGTGTATGTTTTTTATGTTAAATATAGACACCCTGGATGTTTTTCTGTGTGATGCGGAAGCATTAAGCCCTGAGGTTTATTACCAGTCATAGCAATAATACTATATGGAGAAATAGAGCAATATATGTATGAATAATATAAAGTAGGGGTGCACTGATATGGGTAGTTACAATGAAGATATGTTACAATTAAGTTACAATAAAGAAATGAAAGAGGGACAAAGGGAGTCGAACACACGGCATGCCGTCAGGCGAGAACATATATTACTTTTGTATGTGGCATGCGCCCAGACCATTAGGACTGCGGGCCGCCGATATGGGGATTCTCTGAGGATACCGATGGGAATGTTTAAAATAACAATTTAAGCTGATACTGGTATAATGTTTGTTTAGTTTTTGTTGTTTTTAAATTTCTCCCTTTGCGAGAGGGAAAATATACATCTTCAGTACAAGAAATTAATGTCCAGATTAATCCACAGCTTGGTAGCCTACAGTTGACCAACATAACCAACAAAGTCAATGCAAAATAATATGCTTATCAACAACAGATAAACATTGGCTACTGCCATCAGTTAATGTCAGTTTTTCTGATACCGATATCGACTAATAACAACAAATATCGTCCAAACTAAACTGATATGTGGGCCATTACATCTGTGCAACACTAATATAAAGCCCATATATTTAATAGTATCCATAATGAAGCTCTTGAAGCGTTACTAACATATATTACTTCTTCATTGCATTGGAACTCATTTTCTATTTCTAACCAGCTCTGGTGGCTGGCTGGCTGGTTGTTGGTGTGCCTCATGCCAGCCCCAGCGCTGATTTAGCTAAGATTGCTTTTAGTGTGTTTGTGCAGCAGACTCTTTCAATCATCTGTGGAGCGAATGTAAAACTGAACTCTTGTTTTCTTCCTCCACGTTTCAGGGTTATGCTAGGACTTTGGAGGAACAGCGAGACGTGCGTGTTCCGGCAGCGATACAGCAGTCAGTTCTCTTGAATCTGGTTGGTAACCTCGAAGTCGTAATCAAAGATAGACATACCCTTGGAAGAATTGTGAAAAACTGCCTCTAAAATTACTGGCCTCCAATTGGAGAGCCTTGATTTATTGTATAAATAAATAATAGATAGCTGCTCAATAAAAGCCCTGTTTATCCTCAAATATAGTGCCCACCTACTCAGTCTGGAGTACATGCTGCTACCATCCAGCCCTCGCTTGTGTGTCCCTATAGGATAATAAAAAACAGGTACGAATACTCCTTTGTCCATGTCAATGCTGCCGAAAGACTTCATGCTCATGATGGTTGTATGGTGTCACACCTCCAGTCTGCAATTCCCCCCTGGGAACTTTAATAAAGAACTTGAACTTGACAGTATACGGGGAGGGATCATATGGAAGTTTAGAGCTAACTTAGGAGAGATAACTGGCGAAACGTTGGTCAAAATAACAATTCTAGAGAGTGTAAAATGAAACCGAATGGACTTGTAAGGGTCTGTTTGGTTTTATTTTACACTTTTCAAGAGTTACAGATAATGTAACTCTTGAAAATATATTACAGATCTACATTTGGTTATCAGGTGTGCATCACTTAGCTGGAGACCACCTAGAATCCTCTCAGGGACCACTGGTTAAAAACCTCAATACAAACTGACACCGCCGTAGCAGGTTGACCAGACTCTAATGGCCAGAAACATTTTATTTTATGTGTGGATAGCAGCTATTCATGGGTGGAGCCAGGCTGGTGTCTGGATACGACATCACCTGTGAATCATGATCCAGGGGTTGACACTAAGATCTCCGAGGCACTTGCACATCGGGCAAGTGCAAGTCAGGTTCTACTTTCCCGCAGGCCATGGTCACTTGCCCCCAAAATATATCGTAAATTTTGCATTTAAGTTTACTTTCTACTTGGGTGCTTTAAACATTTCCTTTTGCAGTCAAAGACTATGTTTTGTTTAAGTCACAATCAGCTACAGTAAATATTCAAGGCAAGCGGGCAAGTGTTAGTGTCAAGCCCTGTGATCCATCTCAATAGAAGAGCTGGAAGAATTGTACAACTGAAACTGAAATTACTACATTGTGTTTTGGATGTTTTTTACATAAACAAAAGAGCATCAGAGCGGGTGTTTAGTACCGAGGTTGGCTTGCCATTTCCCACAGCTTTGTTTTCAAGCGAAGGCCTGGAAGGTTTATCAGCGGCTCTGACAGAGGGATGATTGATGGTGGAAAAGCACTATTGCTCAGAGGAAAGCGCTGACATATGGTGCACACTGTGCTCTAAATTAATTTGACTCGCTGTCGCTGCCCTTTTATGTTTTTGCTCAGACATATCTGCCGTACTCACTGCTGCTGTGCTTCAGTAGTACAGTCTAGTCCACAGTCCAAGTGACACTTTGGGTTCTACTGTGCTTTGAGACGCACGCACACAGCCACCCACCCACCCAACCACCAGCCACCAACCCATTGATTTTACAATGATCGCAGATTCAGGTCTCCAGAGGGGTGAAAGCAATTCTCGACCGCGACGGCTGTCACGGCGGTTTTATTTCCGTTGCGACCGTTTTGCATAGCAGTTGCGGCGGTTTTGCATAATCATCGCGACTGTTTCGCATAAGAGTCGCACATTTTGCATAACAGTCGCAACGGTTTGCATAATGTTCGAGGGTTAAGGTTAGTTTTAGGCATCGGTTTTACTGAGGTTATGTTTAGGGTTAGGTTCTGGTTTAAGGACTTCAGCGTTTTGTATCCTACAACTGTACAGGTATGTATGAGTACAACACAAAGAATGTTTGCATTCACCATCTTTGTGGTATAGAAGAGTCCCCCTATAGGTGTCAACACCTATTAGATACTATAGAAAACCCAAAAACAAAACCCAAAACAAGCTAATGAGCCAAAAAAAATGCATCTATCTATGTCTGAGAGAACTAATATTACTTATCTATAGAATCCATTGTTTTTCTACAAAACAGTTGTGATTGTTATGCAAAAGAGTCTGCAGTTACTATTGTTATGCAAAATGGTCGCAATGGTTATAAAACCGTTCCGACGGGCATTGAGGTCAAGGGTTTATTTTGCTGGCTCTCTGCAGATTTCATATAAACCCATTTAGACCAAATCTAAAAACACCTTCTCAATCCTGACCTAAGTTTTATGCAAAACCTTGAGTCTTGATTCAATAAAATAATTATAATAATATTGCTATAGCAACAACAAAAAGAGACGATCCATGCATGAAAAGTGGCCACACGCACGCAATGCACGCACGCACGCAACACACACACTCACACATGCACATATTTTAGCAGTACCTGTTTGTGAACCTTTGTAAGTTGGTCCAGGTTGTTCTCAAGAAAGGAGATCTTCTGTTTCTGGATGGTATACCCGCCAGTGTCATCAGCTTCCATTTGGGAACTCTGCGGAACAAAGAGGACAGGTATAGGAGGACCGTGTCGACCGCCTCGGCTGTGTGAACCCATGAATGTCTGTCTGAAAGCAGCTTGAAGAATGCTTACCCTTTTGACTCGAGACGTGAGGTCCTGAACAAAGAGCTTGCGGAGGTTGTGAAGGGTCTGGAGCTCGCGAGCCTATAGGGGGAAGGAAGAAAGGACAAGAAAGAGATTGAAGGAAGCAGAAAAGGGCATGAGTGAGCTGCCATGTGTGCTGGATCGCTGGCGTGTTAGCAAAGGAGTCCTAATTGAATTGTCGGAGGGGAAAATAATGACTTACGACAGTCTCCTCCAGCCCTTTGAGATCCTGCTTCGACTGCTCGTGCCGCTCATTGAGAAATCTAAATGACAAGCACACAGACAAAGTGATACAGAATTGAGAGATCAGAGAGATTAAAAAAAGACCCAGATCAAACATTCTGACCATTGTGAGGGGAAAAAAGGAGGGGGTAATGCCAGCCGCTGGTATTTCCTCTGTAGAGCAAGCCAGGCTGACCAATAAGTGGTCATTAGTCGGCTGCCACGGTGATGCAACACACTGCAAAGGTCAACGCACACACTCACACACTGACTGAATGCTAAACATACAGCCAAACATACCACTATACCAACAGGCCCCTAATGACCACAGAGACAGAGTGAAAGCAGAGAAACGAGGAGCCTCTCTGGAGCTATAAGCCAGTGGTTCTCAATCTTTGTGTCAATAAAAATAACGAAATAATTTGTATTCAGCAACATACCCACAGTTATTATGGACTGACCACTTGAACCCAACAACCATATTCTGAGGGAAAATAGCCAAGCTATGGCATTGTTCTGCAACATACAGTGAATACAATTTGGTGTGAATAGAAACAGTAGTCGACGTACAGTCGTAACTGAAGTCCAGCCCTATAAGTGCTTAAAGGTCCAATAGGCAACATTTTCATGAAAGCTAACCCTTCGCTAAAAATGTAAACATCAGCGAAATCCTGCCTATCGGACCTTTAAACACGTCAAATTTCAAAGGCCGACGTTCTGGTTGAAGGAAAAGGTTTCAGTCATCCTCTTGATGGAGCATCTCTATCAGAGTAGTCTAGTAAGAGAGTGGCGACACTCCAATGCTACGTCTGAAAAGAGACAGCGCACATGATGACAGCTGTTGGCTGAAAAGCGCATGTGACGCCTACAGTAACTGTAAAAAGAGAGTGTGGACGCGCTTTGATCTTGCGTCCATGGCTGAGGGAAGTAGGGGTGCTGGGGGGGCTTGAGCACCCCCTTTTTTCAGACACAGCCCCCCTTGGACAGGAGGAGGAAAATACTAGTTATTTTAATCAAAACAGATTCCTGTTAATAGGCCTCAAGGCGCCTCATACATATGCTCTATCGCTGTATCAGAGGCTAAGGTACCTGTGTCAGTTAGCTCATGCATGTGGAGAGGGAAGGTAAAAGTCACTTTTCCATGTGTAAATGCATGAAATGTGCATGCACAATGTTCATTCACGCACATTTTGCGTCTGTGCGTATCTTGCAGCACCCCATAGTGAACGTCCAGCACCCCCTACTGTCAATATCTTCCCGCGGCCATGCTTGCGTCTCGTGCCTCGCCTGCACGGTCAGTGCATAGGTGGGAGTGGTTTGTTTGGAAAGATGTTAGTTCCAAACATGTGTTTTTCAGCCAATAGCCGCCGTCTGTACACTTTTCAGCCAATAGCCGTTCTGTTCAGCCGTAGCATTGGAGTCAAAGGGGAATGCATCTACTCTCTCTCATTATAGATACTTTAGTGACGCCCTAAGGAGGGATTCAAGTTCCAAACAAACCCCTCTCGCCCACCCAGCGCCATTGACTGCAGGACGCACGTTCGCAGCTAAATTGGCAGCGAGGTCAAAGAGTGTCGCCACTCTCCTACTACAGTGTGATTTCTACGCAGGGACAGTATTTTGGAATGAACCAGGGGTTGACACTAAGGTCTCCGAGGCGCTTGCCCATCGGGCAAGTGCAAGTCAGGTTCTACTTGCCCTCAGGTCATGGTCACTTGCCCCCCAAAAATATATTCCAAATTTTGCATTTAAGTTTACTTCCTACTTGGGTGCTTTAAACCAGGGGTTTTCAACAGGTGGTCCGGGGACCACCAGTTGTCCCTGAGAAGGTGCCAGGTGGTCCCCAGCTAAGTTGGTTAACCAGATGTAACTCTTGAGAACGTAAACCAAATGGACCCTTGCGGGTCCATTTGGTTTCATTTTTACACTCTCAAGAGTTAAAATTCATCATCTTAATTAGCCCATAGTGGTCACAGACCCAGTGGTCCCTGACCCCAGCAAAATGATAGTTTGGAACCAAATGGACCTGGGAGAGAGATAGGTAGAGATATGTAGAAAGCAGGGAAAGACACAGAGGTAGAGTGCAATGACTGCCTTCAAGACAAATTTATCTTGTGTTGTGTTATAGTGCACTAAGTTGCACACTTGCCCGATCGGGCAACCAGGTAGCAGTCTTCACTTGCCCCACCATTTTTTTTTTACTTGCCCCGGGCAAGCAGGCAAGTGTTAGTGTCAACCCCTGTGAACCATATTATAGTGGGAGGGAGTCTCACCTGAGCTCCTCCAGCTGTAAGCTCTTGAGGAGATCCTGGCTTCGGAGGCTCTCAAAGTCATCGTGAAGTTGTTCCAACTCCAAGTGCTGCCTCTGGTTACGGCTGTAACAGACGAGCAACAACATGAGCCCACGCCTTTAGACACTTAACCATGGGTCATATCACTTGCGACCCGACACAGAACAATGAGTCAATCGATCAGTTTTAATGTTGTTGCCACAAGGCACCATGGATTTCCACATGGAGATCAATACAGTTTTACTACCCAATACCTCATCTTTTCCTAAATAGGTGGAAGTGACAAAGTGTTCTCGTTAATTTCAGTAATGTTAATTTATTTTTCGGCTCATATGTAATACTAATAATCTATAATGTTGGCAAGCTACAGTGATGTTGGCAAAAACTAAAGGTGTCATTGCATTGTGAAGGACGGTCTGCACGTCCCACCAAACGGAGCACTTTAAGTTTCCATTATGCTGCCAAGCCTGCTAATGTGGCCAATTAATTTGCTCCATCCATGCAGTATTTACTTTGGTTTAAAAGTGGTATTTCATTGATTGTGAATATATGAAAGCAGGACACATCTATAATTCATCGACTCCGCTGCAGTATTTGGCACGGTAGGAGAGCGCATTATTGGAATTCTATTAGACTGCAGTCAAAAAACAAAACAAAGAGATTAAATTTGGGCCTTTTGGCCAGTTTCGCAATCGCCCCCAAGAAATGAATGTTTCCTTAAACAATGAATCATTTGGTTGGGGTCTCAATGGGTACATTACAGCCACAGAGAGCACTTTGGCTGCTCGTTTTAAAGTTGCTGCTCAATCAATAACTACATTTAACAATCAACAATCGCTGCTACTGCTTTCATTTTGCGATTCATTGTAATACAAGACACAAATAAGTGCAGCCATTTCCATTCCACCCTTCCTAGTACACAGCACTTCAAAAGAACACAATGTCAAGTAGGACGTTCTGTACTAATGCCTCCAGGAATGAGCAAATACCAAACAAAACAACAACAAAGTCTTTGAGAGAAGAAAACAAAGACTAACATAACAGACCAGCCATTAACCTTAGCTTGCACTCTTCTCTGTGTCTTAAAGAAGTTTATTACTGTAGTGTGCTCCATGGTCCATCCAATAACTCAGAGTGTAAAGATGGAACCAAATGGACCCATAACTCAAGAGGGTGTACGGCACTTTCTGAGTGGAATTAACACCACACTTTCTTCTAGATGTTTTTGTTGAAAAATAAAGTGTGTGTCTGTCCGCGTGCGTTTATGCGTTTGAATAAATGCCCCTATTTTATTTTTATAGGTGAGGATGGAGCTCCATAACTGTCAGCTGTTTATCGACTGCAAACGTAATGAATGCAACTAAAACATAATGCATCCAATAAAGAACACAATGACCAACACTAACTCACACCTAGACATGACTGAGTGTGTGTATAATGGTGCATGTGTGCAGTGCACATGTGTGTGCGGCTGCGCGCGTGAGTGTGAGAGAGTGTGTGTTTGTGTCAGGGGCGGATGTAACATGTCCCATTTGGGGGGCAAGAGAACATGTTGGAGGGGCAGGAGAAAATGGTATGGGGGCGGCTTCATCGCCCGTGGCGCGAAGCGTCGCACCCATACCATTTTCAGTTACAGGACTTTTATTAGTCAAGTAAAGCATCAATAATAACATCAGTTGTTGTTGAAGTTGCAACAGACACGCAGCATGCATAAAGCTAAAGGTCTGACTCAGAGAGTTTTCTGTTTTCAATGATGAAATGCTGTTGGTTTAATGGTGACACAGCTGTAGTTAGTTAGTAGCAGTAGTAGTGTTTCAAATAATTTTAAATAGCACTTTAATTTGAAATATCTTGGGTTGTTTTGCATGGCATCGTGTTTGGGGGGGGCAGACTGGGTATTTAGGGGGGCATTGCCCCCCATGCCTAGATCCGCCCCTGGTGTGTGTACTGTAGAGTGAGCAGGTACAGTATGTATGCTGCAATGTAAGTACATTGTATGTATTATTATTATTATTATTTAATCTTAATCTTTCTATTCTATACTTCTTAATAACCAGGTTCAATTACGTTGCACATACAACATCCTTTCATCATGTGTTTCTTTGGCACTTAATGCTCTTAATTTGTATTTTAAATTGTACTCAAATGGTTTTATAATGTGCCTCTTTTATCTTAGTCCTCTTAATGGCCTTGTATACAGTATAAAGCACTATCCTTCTGGTTTAAATATGCTGTAGTAACGCGCTTTGCCTCGCCTCGCCCTCGTTGACTTTAAGCATCATTAACGCAACTAAAACATAATAGGTCAAATAAATGGGAGGATTGCCTCCATTAGATGAAGTGATGGAGCGCTATCAATATTTAACAGCCTCCTCCCCATAACTCCTGTGTGCTATATGGCAACATACGGCCTGCGCTGGAACAGCACATACTATATCACTCTGAGTTCATCTGTCAGTGCATGGGTCCATGCCTGGGTGTGCACATGTGTGTGTGTGTGTGTGTGTGTGTGTGTGTGTGTGTGTGTGTGTGTGTGCGTGCACGCGCCTGTCAGCCTGTGTTCTGTTGAGAGATACTGAAGTGCAGTGACGGCTCCTCGGGGGGGAAAAGCCTGTTCTCCCTGGAACAGACGTACGTTTCCTACATTGGTTCTGATGAATCTCTGAATGGTTGACAGCATGCATACAGTTAATCAGGTGTCCATGGGGCGCTCAGGCGATAGCCGGCCAGGAATCTACCTGCCAAACCAGCCCAGCAAAAAAACTGTCTGTGCCTCTATTGTTGCCGAGCGATAAGGTTGAGGAATTGGCTTCATTATTAAATTGGAAATATGAAGTGGAGAAGACAGTGTTGTCTTTTGACAAGGTGGGGTGTGGTGCATTCTGCAGTCTTTTCTTTTAATGTTTTTGTACTTTTCACACATATAAATAACAGACCTCAGATTCTGTGTTTTGTCTGCTTTAAACTGTACTTTTACTTTTTCAAAGAAATGGGATCTGAGATTATTGCGTCTGCCTGTCCTATACAGTTCTGCCACTGAGAACAGCAATAAAAGAATTTTGAAAACATCGGTTCTAGTAAAGCACTCCTACAAGCACAAGCGCTTCTATAATTAGGCCAATCTAATCGGCCAGAAGAAAACCGTATAAAACTGCCCCGAGTTGAAATCGCTGCATTGGTTCTTGTAACACCTCTCCCCATTAGCTGTGCAGTGCACGCTCCTGGGTAGGGCCGGATGTAACATTTCCTAATTGGGGGGCAGGAGAAAACGGTTTGGGGGCGATGGAGTTGCACCCATACCATTTTTGGATACAGGACTTTTATTAGGCAATTAAGCATCAATAATAGCATCAGTTGTTGTTGAAGTTACAACAGACACGCAGCATGCATACAGCTGAAGGTCTGACTCAGAGAGTTGTCTGTTTTTCAATGATGAAATGGTGTCGGTTTAGTGGTGCCACAACTGTAGTTAGTTAGTAGCACTTTAATTTGAAATATCTTGGGTTGTTTTGCATGCCATCGTGTTTGGTGGGGCCTAGACTGGGCATATAGAGGGGCATTGCCTAGATCCGCCCCAGCTCCTGGGTAAGAAAAAGTTAAGATGTGGAGAAGTTAAGCCTCCCGGTCTGAGCACAGTGTGAAGTGTGGAATAGTAATGAAGGCACTGACTCGGTGAGGTCGTCAATGAGCTTCTGCTTCTCATTGATCTCGTCTCGCAGGCGGCCGATCTGTTTGCTGTGCGTCTCGCGGTGGGATTCCATCTGCTGTTCGAGAGCCCTCTGAAGTTTAAGAAGAACAGCAGGAGGGGCGGCATAAAAAAAACACACACACACACACGAGACATGCAAAACATCATGATAATGAGACAGACAACACAGGAGGGGGGCCGGCACAGATAATGTCTTGCATAATATCTTGGACATAAGAACAAGAACACGAAGGCAAGAGTTTTTCCCCCCCTCCAACCTTGTTTCATCTGAACCGACACAAGCCGCGACCCAAACATCTGCACGTGTGCCCCAAAATGTGTCGCGGCATTGCAATGTATTGCGAGCTTGTAGAAAGGATGGAATGGAAAGGTACTAAACCGCAAAGCGGAAAAGTTGGAACTCCGCATTGTTGGATGATCACAGCGGGAATGCCGAATCATCTGCAGGGGAGCTTGTGATTCACGGTAATGTTAGTCCGTTAATGTAATGTGTTTATCAAAAGCCATTTTCTCACTGCCTGTAATGAATACGGCCATGGGTAAATGCCCTACATTCATTGCCGCCCTTGTATTATCCACCCTCGAGTAGTCTTCATCGGCCCTCGCCTGGTGGCGCCCCGATGATGATATGCAGTGTTATGGATCGGCTCGCTCGGGTATTAAATATATATTCATCGATTTGATTTTCTCCCAGGTGAAATATCGGTTCCCCTTCGGCAGAAACTTTTTCATCTATCATCATTTCTAAGCTGTACTTTGAACCCCAGGTATTGTCCTTCATACGGTATGATTCCTTTCTTTATGATCGATGCATCTGCATTCTTGTGTGTGTCGAACGGCATCTAATAAGAGCGAGGCTATAAAAGCAAGGTGAGATGCATAAGCGATGGCAGGGGAGAGAATCAGACACATCAGCAGACGGGTGGGCGTTGAGTGTGAGCACGCACGCACGCACGCATGCAGACACACACAGACACACAGACACGCGCACACACACACACACAGAGTGCAAAGACAAATAATGACATCGGTGTGACACACGTGGGGGTTAATGAGTGAGGAGAGCTGAGGCACATCAGAGGAACACACGCAAGAATGCAAATTGTTGCCGTCGGGAAGAAACCTTGTTTTAACGATGCATGTTTCTTTGTAAATTACCGTAATCTCCTTTTTTCCCAACGTACGGGAGTGTCATGCAAAAAGTGGCTGGTGCCGTTGTGCCATTTTTGTTATTTCGGAAACATTTTGAAGTGTGAAATTGAAAGTGGTTAAGTCTGTTTGGTTTTATGAATATTAAAACGTTGCAAAGTATCACAAAGTAATAACTACCATATTTTCCACACTATAAGGCACACCAGGTTATAAGGCGCACCTTCAGTGAATTTTAGAACTGTTTTCATATGGGCGCACCGGATTATAAGGCACATCTACTGACAATCTACTGACATAGAACCTACTACAGTCAAATGATTCATATACAGCCGTGCTCGGGATTATAAGGCCACTGTAATTTTTTTGAGAAAATGAAAGGCTTTTACGTGCGCTTTATAGTTAGTTAAAATACAGACTGTGGCTCCGGAGGTACAGCAGGTTGTCCAATGATCTCTGGCTCGGCGGTTCAAATCCCGGCTACATGTGTCCTTCCTTGGGCAACACACCAGCCCCCAAATTGCTCCCCCTGTGCTGGTTGTGCCACTGCGATCGGTTTATGAATGTGTGTGAGAATGGGTGAATTTAATGCACTAAGTAAAGTGCCTTGGATAAAGGCGCTATACAGTATATAAAAATGCACCGTTTACCACTGTCTGAAACTGGAACACAGGTTCCTCTTACCCCTGTGTCCTGAAAAGTGACCGTTTGGGACATACAAGGTTTCCAGGCCCGAGGGTGATGCCATGCATCTACACATGTACTGTAAGCTGTGAGGGAGAGAGGAGGAGACAATCGCACGGTGGGGTTACATGCATCGGTGCAACACAAAAAAATGTCCAGCAGCACACGTGGGGACCAGGGGCGGGAGCAGGGGGGGAGCAACTCGTCCAACAACAGCAGCAACAGATATCATGGGGCTGTGGCACTGCGGCATAAGGTCATTATGCCAAATTATTCACGCCGGCCGTAACCATGGTTACCTTTACATCACCGCATTCCGGGACAGCTGCCTGTTTGTCCCTCCTGACTACCTCTGACATGGTCTCTGAAAAGCACACACGCGCACGCACACACACACACACGCGCGCACACACACGCACGCACACGCACACACACACACACACACACACACACACACACACACACACACACACACACACACACACACACACACACACACACACACACACACACACACAATGATTACATGAATTCCCTAAGCTTGACCCTTTCTCTCATTCTCCCTCTGTCTCCATCTCTCACTCTCATAAACGTGCACACGAGAAAAAAAACAGAGACACACACAGAAGCAGAGCAAGAGAGACACACACACAGTCATGCTTAATTTATGCGCAGTCAGTCACGCGACCTTGTCACCCGCCTCCAGTGGCCCGATCTACACACAAAGGCCACGGCGCATCCGTCCCATCTGCGGCCTGTTGTGAGCTTGCACAACGGCTACCTCACCGAAATATAAATCAAGGCTTCAGACAGCAAAGCTCACAGGCAGTGAGAGTGCTGATTAACGGAGGACAGTTCTATTTCATACCTACTGACCGCTAGAAGCAGTGATTTCAACACCTGGTTATCACCGCGCGCGAGATGATATCCAGGTGTTGAAAACACCTGCCTCTAGCGGTCATCCGGTATTTATAGAACCGTAGTTACTGTATATGCATTGCATTACAGAGACTTTAGCTTTTGCTGTACAATACTCTCAACTCCAACTTGTCCCAATTTAGCCTGGCTAAAGTCAGACCGAATCCACTGTTAGCATATTGTTCCCTCATTGGCCACACCAATTTTATTGAGTAGGAAATGGGCCTACAATTGAGCTATTCCAGACCTATCTGCTTGATAGGCATTTTTTGACAACAGCTGATTTGGTTTGGCTTTAGCCAAGCTAGTCTCAGTTCAAGGCCTCATGAACAGCACCTGAGTGCTCCTGCTGTTGTTGTACAGTGCAGAGTCATCAGACTCTGCACTGTACAACAACAGCAGGAGCAGCCTTACTGTAAGTGACTTAGGTTTCACCTATCCAATCTATTCAATGTTGTAAACTACTGTCACAGTAACTATAACCTCTCACTGAGTGACACTAGTTTTTTGCTAATGCAAGTAGCATCTATCTACCTTGTGTCCTACTCAGTAGTATCTAGACTAGACTATCTTGTCTTTAGCTACAGCTATAGTGACCTACAGGATTGCACTCCTTTGATTCTGGAGTTGGGCCAAAATGTGTTATCTGCCTAGAGTACATCATTTATCTGATGTACTTTTTGATGTCCACAGAACCCTGCAGCCAGAATGATATGCAGTGAGTTTGGTCCTGATGTACTCATTTTGGTGGTGACTGTAACTATGCATTAGTTTCTGTCACTCACCCACTTAAAGGGGAATTGCAGCCATTTTCAAAAAAAAATCCTGAGTACAAATGTGAACCAAATGGACTCTAGTGAGTCCTTTTGGTTCCATGTGTACACTCTCAGAAAAATCATCAACATGGTGAAACACAACTACTTAATGTCATTAAGTTTGTTTCACCATGTTAATGATTTTTTTTTTCAGACGTCCATTTCTAGGAAACACAGAATGGGGGGAACGTTTTTATCATGTTCACACAATATATTAATCTATTAATGACATAGTAAAATGTTGAGTTCCTCTTTAACAGAGATTGATGTTTTAAAAAATGTATTCACAGTATGGGAATGGCTACATTTCAAATTAAAGCACAAGTCACTCATTCATGGTTTCTGCAATTTACAAAAACATCCATTAATCTAAGTTGGAGCTAGACTTTTGTAAGCTACATGCATGATTACTCATAGAATATTTTGTTGTTTGTTGTATTGTGTTGTGTTTTAGGTGAGAATGTATTTGGCCACATTTAAACTGACTTTGACTGTTGAGGGAGGGAATGTCCTTCCCGTAATTTACTCCCTTCAAGCCAATTGTGCTCATAGAAGGGACGACTGTTCAAGGAGAGACGATGAGTTATGGCCAGAAAAGAAAAAGGAAATGCATAAATATTCCCGGAACAAGCGGTGACGACAGGTTTGATAAATGTGACAGGTCTTTAATTCCATGGGCTACAATCATTAAATGCACGTCAGCACGTGTTGGTGCGCACCTTCTCAAAGACACCACTCACTGCGTAATGGATTGATTTGAAAACTTGCAAACACCTCCCATTTATTAAGCTTAATTACAAACCTTAATTGATTTGTTAACCTTAACCTTGATTAACCTTAAAGACTTATTAAAACTAAATTAGTGTTTATGTAACTGTGGAGACAATCCAAAATAAAGCCATTAACAGAAAAGATTGAGTCTATGTAAAATATAATTATGGCTAAAGCTGTACTCTGACATTGTACTCTGTGTTGATACTAGTAAGATTGTTTATAGTTCCTAATTTCTTCAAATGTTTCCCAACTTTCCCAAAAGTGTAATTAAGTTTATGAAGAACATATTAGTATTATTAACATTGCGGAAAGATAAATAAATAAATAAACAAACAAACATATTCTCACAGCAGACACGATCTGATGAAAAAAAAGAAGACCTTTAGGCCAAATTGAAAATCTAATGTTCGGCACGTTTGGTACTTCGATGTGATTGATGCCGTTGTCTGGGAAGGATATTTGTTTTTCCGACTCTGTCTCCAACCTCCATTTTCCTGTCCTATGATTGGCTCTGTCCTACCTTGAACTTGGAGCTTGGCCAGCTCCTCGCTCAGAGAGTCGTAGCTGTCCTCCAGCTGTCTCTTCTTCAGCTCCACGTTCTGCATGTACTCCGTCAGAGAGCGGATCTTTGCCTCGTGCTGGAAAGTCAGAAGATTTGCGAGCACAATGTTCAGGGGTGTAGTGGAGGGGGGACGCGGGGGGCGGCGTCCCCCCACCACTTCTCACATTAAAAAGTTTTTTTTGGTCTGAAAAAAAAATCATTAGCATGGTGAAATACATATTGATGACATCATCAAGATGTGTTTCACCATGTTAATGAGTTTCCGTTTTTCTGAAACGGAAACTCACATTTGTACACTCTCAGGAAAAAAAAAATTAAATGGGGGGAATTGCCCTTTCAGAGGCGTCCCCCCACTTCTAAAAGTACCACTACACCCCTGACAATGTTGTGTTCAACACAAGGCAGATGAAAGATGCAAAGACCACAGCAGCATATTATTTGTCTCTTTTTTTGCACACCATCTGTTGCTCACACGTTTGTTGATGTGGCGGCTGACAAGGGAGATTGGGTAAAACAACAACAATCCAGCCTGTAGTCTCATCTTATTCATTATTTACATGCACTGGAATTTCCAAAAACTTCTGTTCCATTGTTTCCAACTTGGAAACAATGGAACCCAGAGACAGAGACCCAACAGAGAATCTGGATTGTATTGTCAAGAGAAAGGTGTGAGACATAAGACTGAACAATACATACAAATTTATTTATGGTTGTTATTGAAGCAAAACTGGGCTTCCATAACACCGCAACAGTGCCACATGTTGATCACCTCCATGCCACGCCCCATTAATGAAATAATTTGTTCTAAAGTAGCCCAGACCAAGTATTAACTGCACACATTAATATACTCTTCAGATAGTCAAAATTTCTTGTTTAAAACACATTTTTTCAGTGGTCTCATGAAATATTCTATTTTTTTGAAATCCTGATTTGGTGGGTTTTATGAGCTGGAAAACAAAATTGTGTAAAAATAAACAAACAAATACTTGAAATCATTTACAATGTGAGCACTGGATCTATAATTAATGAAAGTTCGGGTTTTTGAATGGAATTGTGGAAATAAACCAACTTTTCCTTGATATTCTAATTTTTTGGAATGGGCCTGTATAGCTATATTCCTGGCCATTTTCCCTTCAACTTTGCTTCAAATTTGATGCTGCAGCGGTTTCCCTGCAGGCAGACACTTGCATCATCCTGCAGACGGTCCAGAACTTTGTTGTTGTCAACAAATCATGAAAACAAAACCTTCGTTAGACTCAGGAAAGGTGGTGCTAATTTGTGAGGTGGAGGGAGGTTGTGAGTGGTGAGGCAGCGTTGTAGCCAATCATAGCACAGCAGTCTCCAGCGGTTTCATAAGGAGCCAATAGAGTGGAGCTGACGTGGAGTTAGATTCTGTTTTTAAATAATCTGTTTACAAGCACATTGTTTGTACACACTAAAGTTGCCTCTATTACCTTTAAAGCCAGCTCAGCTTCAATTTGTAGCTTTGTATTTATTGAAGGGGCTACAGTCATTGGATTTGCATGATCCTGCAGTAGCTTCACAACGCTGGCTTCCACTGACAATGAACGACTGACTGTCTTTGCACCTTCCTGTGTGGACGCACCGTGGTGCAACCAAACGAAGAGAAAGGGGAGCCCGAGGGAATGCTTGATGCTCAGAATGGATTTATAAAGGATAAAATTGACTTTGGGCTCGCCGTGCCGTGGAGAATATGCAGGCACATTCAATATCAATGATGCCTGTCCATAAGGGAATTGATCTTTCGTTCAACACTTGAAATGGATGCGCGTCCCCGCTGTACACGCATCTCTGCATATCCCTCTATCCTATACAGACAGCAATCCCATCCTAATCCTCTCCGTTCCTTTCTCCTCCGTTCTGGATGGTGTGAATCTCTTTGAGAAGACAGCTAAGGTGCGACAGAACGACTCGTGTTAAAAATAGCATCTGTACGTGTGCACACCACACTGCATGTTCCCAAGGGGAATTCCTTCAATTACCATCACGGTGACGGTTGGAGCACATCACGTCTAAGAAAGAGCTGAGGCGCTCCAAGCATCGCCTTAGTGGTTGTGAAACACATTTCCCAAGTGAGCCTGATCCTCTGATTTTGATTTTATATATTTCTTTTAGAATACAGGCATTGTAAATAAGACTTTAGAGCGAATCATTTGAAACCAGGCTTACGGCGGCTGCTGTGGAGTTAGAGCTAGCTGCCTCCAACTGACGTAGCTGCTTTCTCCAGCAAAAAAAAAAACAAGTAATACTTTTGTTGCAGATACTGTATACTGTATCCCTTGACGGATGAAAACAATATAACTTTTTTTCTAGGACACCTGTCATTAATCAAAGGAAGGTGTAATTGTTATTCGCCACAACACCTTTATTGTGAAACCTGCTGCGCGCGGGAGTCAAAACGCTTATGGCGGTCTGACATGATGTAGGTGTCGTGGGTTATTTAAACGGGCTCGTCAGAGCTGCCGTGGTGAGAGTTGATGGATGACACTTTAAAGCGCGCACGTATAGGTCTGCCTGCTCAATGCCGGGTGGCTGTCACATTCACATCAGTCAATGGAGGGGTTCACCCCGCAAGCAGTCACACACGCACACACACACACACACGCACGCACGCACACACGCACGCACGCAGGACAACACGACGCTGGGCGAGACCTACGCTTTAAAGCAGGGGTTTTCAACCTTTTTGAATTCAGGGACCACCATTTATTCAGCATTTGAGCCACGGACCACCATTTGATTACATTTTCACACCAAAGACCTAAAATTAAAGAATTATTTTGGTTTTGTCCACAATTCCAGGCTGTATTTTGCCTACAAAACAGTGTAAACTTCTTAATTAAGTGGTGCTAATTCAGATGATGAAACTCTTGAGAGTGTAAAAATGAAACCAAATGGACCCGCAAGGGTCCATTTGGTTTCATTTTTACATTCTCAAGAGTTACATCTGGTTAACAAACTTTCCATCATTTAGCCTGAGGACCACCTGAAATCCTCTCAGGGACCACTGGTGGTCCCCGGTCCACCTGTTGAAAACCCCTGCTTTAAAGCATATCAGCAGGAGTTGCAGAACAAACCTGTTCAGTCTTCACTAGCGTCTTGACTCTTATCTTCAGAAAAACTGATTTTGACAAAGATTCCGACAAGGCAGTCACAGAAGTGTGCAAAGTACACAAGATTCCATCCTTTAAAACCTTTACAATGGCTTTGCCAGTGCAAATGGAGAAAGAAAATGTTTCCGTGGGCAATACATTTTCGGGAGCACGCGGCGCAATTGGCTAAAAAAAAAATAAATAAATCGCAACTTCCGGGAGAGGTTCACAAGTCCTGCCTTTTGATAGACTCTCTGCTTTAGATCGTGCCCAGACTTTCTTTTTCGGATGAAGATGAAGTATGCCTAGAGACCAAGGCTAGGACGACACTCAAAGGACAAGTGTTCAAGCCCCGGGAATTTACTTACAGTTAAAAAGTTCCTTACTGATCTCTCTCATCATTACACCCTCTCTTTCTCTCTCTCTCTTTCTCTCTCTCATCCACCTGTCTGTCTGTATGTCCGTCTGTCCGTCCGCCCCTCACCTGTGAGATGAGGAGCTGACAGGAGGACAGCTCCCTGCCGGTCTCCTCCATCTTGCGGTGACACTCCATCTGCAGGTTCTCCAGGTAGCGGCAGCGCTTCACCATGGACTTCACCTCCGACTTGATCTTACTGACGTAGAGGCGAGCCACCGTGAACTCCTCCTCGATCGCCCCACTGATCTCCTTGGGCTGGAGAGGAGAAGGAAGAGATATATAGATAGATCACATGAGCGGAAATCAAATGGAATCGGATCGACAGAAAAAGAACTTGATCAGAATATCCCTAGTATCAATCTTCTATCCATATCATAATAGACTGAACATTATTTGTGATTTGGATACTATACTGTTGTGATGAGATATACAATAATTGTGGGCAGATACACAAAATTGAATAATTGGAATGGTACTGGGAGCAAAAAAAACTTAATTGGAGCTTCCGATTAGAAGACAGATAGATGTTTACATTGAAGGATGATTTCAACACTAGGGAAAGCCTCATGGCGCTTTGTAAAAACAAAGACACACAAACACACACATCCATTATGTTAACAGCACCGTTTAACAGATGCCGTCGCTGAAATTATCCGCGGAGGAGGACAGCACCAACACATCAGCACCAATTTAAATGCAAAAGCTCAAACAGGCCGGCAGACCAACCCTAGCACTGACAGAGATTAAAATGTACTGTTCCTGGCCGCCCACCTGGATTTACAACATCAACGTATAAGGCAAGGCATATACGCTTGTACATTAAGCAGCGAGCAAGGCTCGTTTGAAGCAACTTAGTAAGATTTGTCTACATTTCTAGATCGTCCTTTATGCAAAGTGGCGAGTGCCTCGCAAATGCGCCTTCTCCGATTCATCTTTTGTCAAAGACACGACACAAGGATAGATATATCAGTACATGACACAAAGAGAGAGTGAACGCACAGCAGTGTGAGCCCTCAAATAAACACAATCTACAAGCATACCGTATACAGTATCCACACCCGACAGCCTACTACTATACACAATCACGCCCACACACGTGCACTTTGGTGCCAATAATAATTTGATGTGCTGTGCACTCTCCTCTCTCCAAGTCACTTAACGTAAAGCAGGAGCAGCTCAAATTCCCCCTGTATATTGCCTGGCTGTAATCCAATCCCAGGTCTAGTCTAGCCATCGCAGCACTTCCCAGCCGGAACAAACAAAGTCCCAAGGGGTATCTATCTGCTCCTTTCAAACATTACGGCCAGCCAGCCATAGATAGTGCAACCATCAAGCGTGTGTGTATAGTAGCATGTCTGGCACCTCTTGTTGTTGGCGGCGAGAGAGAGAGCGACTGTGCTGTACTGTAGTAACAGAGGGGTCACTGAGGTGTGAGAGGTGAGATCCAACAGAACAGGCTAAAGGCAGCGATTGCCAACACAAGGGAAACAGTGCTTGGTAGGGCTGCAATGATTAATCAATTAATCGTGATCAAATCAATTATTCAATTAGCTGCAAACTAATTTAGTAATTGATTAATCAGATCGGCAACTAATTGCTGCATTTCTTTTTCAATTTATCACGGGTGCAAAGCAAAATATGACACGTAACAACAATTACACTGTCAAGATCCAAACACAAGTTCCTATTTGACTGACACGTTATTCAAATGTATGCAGAATAAGCCTAAAGACATGATGAGTTGCTTTAATTATTACTAAATTAGCTTGACTTTTATTTGAATAGCAGCCTAATCAGCAGTTCATCAAACGTATTCCTGAATTAATTATTCATCTTCATTGTCTATTTTGTTAGTTAGAACAGAACATGTCTAAAATAATCAGTGTCTAAATAATAAGTGTCATAATCTGATTAACCAATTAATCATTTAAATAACTGGCAGAGAAACATTATAAAAAATAATGCAGCGCCTGTGCTCAGGACTCTTCTGACTCCTTCCTCCGGTCTGGTTCCTACAGTATGCCATCAAGACCTGATCTGAGTCAGATGCAAAAAGACATGTCAACAAAAAAATTATTCGCGCATAATCTGGCCAACTGCCTGTCCACCGCAAGTCAATATTTTAGAACACGGGTCCCCAAAATTTTTTCCATTGAGGACCACATCAATGGGGGGGGGGGGGGGGGGGGCAGGGTATAGGTTTGTAACAGATAAAGTGTGACGACCACAGGGGTGCCTGAATGTAAACATTTAGTGTTTTCCAACAAGCCACACATAACCAAATATTAATAACCATTTCTCGAACCCTAACCCTGACCCTTTCTGGGTTCTTCACAAAAAAATATTAGTATAATAACACTATTTATTAAGAGTTTGTTTGCTCACATTTGGCCTTGCAAGCTACCATACTTGTCTTTGTGATTGTCATAATAGCGCCTTTTGTGCCACAATGATGGCGCAGATTGTATTCTTTGAATACCGACACCGTCTCTTAGCATTGACAGATGAAACAAACATCCTTTTCTTTGCATTGAGCAAAAATTCTGAGTAGCTCACATTCCAATTCACAGGAGCTTTATTGACGTGAGGAAACATGTCCAGGGATTCAGTCCGGGCAGGACCGCTTCACCCCAGTGTTCTACAAATGGTAAATGGTGCATTTACGTTGTATATAGCGTCTTTATCCAAGGCGCTATACATAGACAGTAGATCCCATTTACACACCAATAGCTGAAGAAACCATGCAAGGTACTGACCAGCACATCTGGAGCAATTAGGGTTTAAGGCAGGCAGGGACACATCAACACTAACTCGGGTTTGAACCCAGGTTCAAACCGGCAACCTTGCGGTTACCATCCAGTGACTCTACCCCTCCTCTATGTGTGCATTAGTCTCAATTGCGCGGCATTGGTATCTCTGGTGTTGTTTGGGTGGCCGGTTCAAATGTGTAGGCAGGCCGTGTCCGGCTCCCGGGCCTTAGGGACTAGGCCTACTGTTTTAGAACACGGAATATCGCGCATGTCTTGTTGGAATAATTGCCACTACGAACCAACTTGAGGTCTCCGTTTCCCAGGATGCTGCTGAACTCGCTCAGGTCCTTCATCAGCCCCTTGAGGATCTCAGCGATGCGTTTCCTCTGGTGGCCGCTCACTTCCTGCATGCGGGACAGCTCCGCCTCCAACGCCACCAGACGGGCCTGTGGGTGGGTGTGGGGGTGGGGGTGGGGGTGGGTAGGGAGGGAGAGGGAGGGAGGGACGGGACGGGACGGGGGGTTCAGGAGGAGAAAATAAGGGAAGTGATGATGATTGAAGGGAGCAAGAGAAAAAAAAGGAAAGAAAAAGGAAAGACGGTTTCAGAGGAAGGGGAAAATAAGGAGGGGGATCATTACGAGCAGCCCAGGACGAGACGGGAAGATTATAGATTACGTATTAACCCCTGACCTGATCATATTCAAGAAATCTGAGGAGAAAAAGATAATGGGCGCTAAACGACAAATCGATGTGGCTGTGAAGATTGCAGGGGAAGGAACACTGGTCCTGGTGATATGTTCTGTGTAAGTGAAATAAGAGACTTAAAGAGTAGGTATCACGGATATTTCCTTTAAAAACTAATGACGCATATCTATCAATGACCCCCTAAAGATGTCCAGAAAAAAAGTCGTTTCAGAAAAAATACAATATATAGGCAGAGTTGAAGAAAGAAGTTGAGCGCCCCCCCCTGCTTCCCTGAAAAGGTTGCATTCGGGAAAAGAGCCGAACGCGCCTTGGCGTGACGTATACAGTGGTACGCTCGGCCAACTTCGGCGAGCAGGTCGTGCAGCTCAGCTTCCGGCTAAAGTTATCCACAGTAGCATAGCATAGCATAGTAGTAGGATAGCCTACCCAAATACAATACAATTAAATTATATTTGGCAGCGATCAGCTGCTTAGTTGTCATGATCTTCAAGATCACATGTGCGTTGGTGCATACGCACACACGCGTTGCGATCGAGGTGCGACAATAATACTTTTATAGAGACTAACTAATGTTCTTCTAGCTCCCACTCTCTGCTCCGTCCCTCCGCTCCGAAATGGGAGCTGCACTAGAGGAAGCATAGGGTAGAGTGTAGGACCGCAACCCTGCTTTCTGGTCTCAACTCTGGGTTGTCATGCTTTATTTATAGATTTGTCTTGTTTATAGATTTGTCCATGTTTCTAGAGATGAGCCTCGCACCGTCCCAAGTTGGATGTCTCTCCCTATCAGACCAGTTTTCCCCTCAAAGCGTTTCTTACTATAGAACAGGGGTTTTCAACAGGTGGTCCGGGGACCACCAGTGGTCCTTGAGAAGGTTCCAGGTGGTCCCCAGGCTCAATGATGGAAAGTTGGTTAACTAGATGTAACTCTTGAGAATGTAAAAATGAAACCAAATGGACCCTTGCGGGTCCATTTGGTTTCATTTTTACACTCTCGAGTTAAAAATATTCTTCTGAATTAGCAGCACTATATAATTAAGAAGTCTACACTGTTTTGTTTGCAAAATTCAGCCTGGAATTGTGAACGAAACCAAAAAATGTCATCAAATGGTGGTCCGTGGCTCAAATGCTGAATAAATGGTGGTCCCTGGTGTCAAAAAGGTTGAAAACCCCTGCTATAGAACTACCAATAACCAGAGTTGTAGTCTTGACTGTCTTGTCGACCCGCGGCCGTTTGTATGGCGAGTCTGGGTGTAGCAGTGAGTGGGGAAAAGCTGCTTGAAACGTGGAGTGGTTGGTGTCCCGTGTGCTTATGTGTATGACTACGCTTCCTTCCAGTAACAGTCACCCAGCCGCCGTCACGATCTGATTCGTGGGGACCCCGATCAGCCGCGGTCCGCGGCTGACGGTGGCGTCCCTGTGTCCGGGTGCGAGCGGTGGGCGAGCCAGCCGCACCACCGCTAGCACTTTTAACCAGAGCCTCCAGCTCGATCAGCCTCTCCGTTAGCACAGAGATCGCATTGCATTTGTTACACAGACCCATCGCTCCAAAAGCACTGGGGTCGTAACTCTGCATGCGGCACTCGATGCACACGATAGGGCTAGAGCGAGAGGGGGGCTCGGGAGAGGATGCAGCCGCCGCCGCCGCCATCACAGCCCGGTACTAGCAGTAGCAGTAGCCGCTAAGCCGGTGCCACAAGCCAAACGGCCAAGAAGAAGTTACTACATACATTAGAGTCTATAGGCTCGCGCAAGTACATGAACCACGTAACCAGACTATTTTCTGCCCCCTCAATATCGCAACTCTGTCTATTTCCCCCCCATACCGACACCGAGTAAACTCAAAAGCCTGCCCGAGAGACGTAATCTCTGCATGGGCAGGCTAGCGAGCGTGGCCCGCTGGAACCAGCTGGAGGTTGGATACAGTGACTCAAGAAAGACACGCCCCCCAAGCCTGTGTAGAAATGCGAGGAGTGCACGGCCGTGTTTCCCAGTAGATAATGCAAAATCGGCTGGCGGATTATTTACAAAAAATCTCGAGTGCATAGTATAGCGGTCCCTGGTCATGCTAACCAAAAAAGATTTTTATTTACTTCATTAACATGACGCTAAAATAATGGAATTCCGAGGAGTTTTTAACATGTGTTTCCTAGGGGTGTGACGTCAGCGTGTTCCACTGGTGACGCGCTGTTTTGGGTCGGGCTTTTCCGAGCTGGTGGGAGGGTTTTTTCAGAAGAGTGTCCTCCGACCTGAAACAGCATCGAAACGGCTTTATATAGCCATATGTTTGCATTTTCGAATGTTATCACAACTTTGTCATAGTTAAAATGAGAAAAAGTTGATATTAGCATGATACCCTGTCTTTAACAGCATTCCATTCTCCAACGATATTGCTGAGACATCGTTCACAGCAGGCCATTTTCTACAATGAGCTCTGTTGTCTAATTGCTCTTTGATGATCAAGGTATGTGTTGACTTTTTTTTAAAAGGTATGGTAAGTGATTTCACTTAATTCAAATATTCTTTTTTTTCCTTCTTTTTGGGATAATCCTCCCTAGTATAGAGGGAGAGAGACCATATAAGGAAAGGGAGCCAGTGAGCCCCTAGAGTTAATAAACCCTAGTTTCAGTTTGGGCATTGGGAGAAAGCCTTTCGTCCAATCAGGATGAGAGGGGCCTTCCTCCAATCAGGATCAAATGGGGATGGGCCTTGGTGTATGTGTTGTTGGCATGTTCTACTTCCCCTCACTGTAGAGTGTGTGCATGTGCACATCATGTTACCAGAGGGTTTTCAAAATCACCCAAATCCCTTACTATACCTTTAAATAACATATACTGAAAAGACAGGCACGATGCAATGTTTTCAAGAGACAGATATTAATATTTAATGGGAAATCCGCTTTGTGCATACTGTACACAATGGTAATCGCCTAATCTGATTACCACCCCCTACTGCGAAACCATGCTCTCTTTTGTAATCTTGAGTTTTAAAACCAAGCATCAAACTATTTTTTTCTTCTTATTGTGTGCTTTCATCAAAAACAAACAAATCAGCACACACATAAAAAAAAAACAACAACTAAATGCCAGGTACTGCCAGGACAAAAGGGAAACTAGAAAAATAAATAGGTCCGCACACTGGACTACTGCTCCCAGTTTAAAGTTTATTTCACCACAAGGACATGATGTTTCCAACCTCAACGCCTCTTCATTAGACGACTAATGAAGAGCCGTGAGGCTCGAAACATCATGTGCTTTCATCACCCTGCTAATTGGCTTAAATGGGGACAGGTGACTCAGATATAAACATAAACAATCACATTAGACCCATACAGTATACAGTATAGGCATGTCACTAGGACTCAGACATAACTAACCCGTTACGCCCATGTATAGGCATATTCAGCACAACTCAGACATAGCACATAACCATAAACCAAACCAATGTACCCACAGTGCGCCCCACACAGCATCAATATCTATATACAGCATTCACACAGGCATAAAAGGATGCAGACAGAGCTCTCCGTATGTGGGCACACAGTGGAGTAATGGACATAGACAGACAGATTCTACAGGAACTGTAGAAAATTCTGACAATTTAACAAAGCCCCCGACACTATGACTCAGACCTACCGATTCCAATCGGCTGGTGGGTATGAGAGATGCAGCTGCATAAAACTTCTCCCCTGTATTCCAGAACTTAACTGTCATGCATTTAAAGCAGGGGTTTTCAACAGGTCCTTGAGAGGGTTCCAGGTGGTCCCCAGCTAAGTTGTTTAACCAGATGTAACTCTTGAGAACGTAAAAATGAAACCAAATGGACCCGCAGGGGTCCATTTGGTTTCATTTTTACACTCTCAAGAGTTAAAATATTCATCATCTGAATTACCCATTTTGGAACGTATGTTTTGCCTGTTTTGTTTCCCAAATCCGGCCTGGAATTGTGGACAAAAGCAAAATAAATCTTTAGAGTTGGGGTCTGTGGGGCTAAAAATATCCTCAAATGGTAGTCCGTGGCTCAAATCCTGAATAAATGGTGGTCCCTGAGATGAAAAAGGTTGAAAACCCTTGATCTAAAGCATACCTTATTAAGATATCAGCACAGTTAATGACACTCATTAGTGTTTTAGTTCTTTTGCTCCCATGGAGAGTTGCGGTTGGGTCCAGATAGAGTGACAGATGGAGGGCCGGTGATCAAAGGAATCATTTACATCGGTGCTGCATGAGATCAGACCTTCATTTAAAAGGTGTTTGAAGTTACTAAGAAGAAGAAGAACAGCTGCGATCTGATGGGACCATTACCACTTCAACCCAGCCCTTTATCGCTCTCTATATATTGTTAATGTCTATTCCATCCACACCAGTTTCTGCTTGATCACTTTCTGGTTCAAAGCTCATGTCAGAGCATTAACGTAGAGTAACCAGCAGTAAGACATCAATCAGTAGCAATCAGTTAAGCAAATTGCTTTAACCCTTTTTTTGTACTGTAACACGTTTTGGTGTTCCAAGCATTATGTTGTACTTTAGGGATTGAAAAATATCAGATCTACAAGCTTATAGCGTGCAACCGGGTGGCGCTCTATAAGCTTGTAGGTCTGATATTTTTGAAAAATCGTGAACATGTGATGCAAATCTTTGATTATATTATTTAAGAAGCAACATTGTTATTCTATCTATCCATCTATCTACCGCCAGAAACTACAATCTAGCATCAAAAATAGAATCTCGTGTCAGAAACTAGAATTAAAAACTATACTCTACTGTCAGAAACTAGAATCTAGGATCAGAAACTAGAATCTAGTGTCAGAAACTAAAGCTATTGTCAAAAAATAGAATCTAGCATCAAAAACTAGACTCATGTCAGAAACTAGAATCTAGCATCAAAAACTATAATCTAGTGTCAGAAACTAGAAGCTAGTAAGGACAAAAGGGTGAGAGTTAAAACCAAATGCGTATGATATGTACTGTATACTCTGTAAATTGAATAATACAGTATGTTTGAATAATTTACTAAGATTGTTTTTCAGATGTGTAAAAGACAATATGGATTGCAGGGACTGGTCACTGCACTATCAATAGATGAATGGTTTTATTATTATGAATGAAGGTTGAATGGACAGATGGATGAATTAAATAAAGGGGCCATGGACAAAGAGAAAAAAATGAGATGAAGGGAAACATGAGTGATGGCCCCTCCAGCCTCTGGAATAACGATGAGGACCATCCAGTCAGAGCCATGATGAAGACGACCGAGAAGGCAAAGTGGTAAAGGCAGTGACAAATGCACCTCTCTGCAGGGGGGTACGATCTTCTTAAAGCCTAGTACTCACTAAAATCTTCAATAATTGTGTAATCCCTTTAATTAATAAATGAACAAACTTGTCCTTGAAACATAAATACAATTGATAAAACAAAAACAATAAGGCAAGCTTTACAAAACTGTCCATTCCCGGAGGTCCCCTGCTTTGCTACGAGTGGAGGATCTGGTCACAGGGGGATGATGAGTCAAGCCGCCCAGCACCCCCCAAATTGCTTTGTGTAATGGTGCGTGTGGCTCATCCTTTCTGCGATACGTTGTTCAGCCATGCACCTTTGGCTGACCGCCATGCAGCCCCGCCACCACCGCTGCCTCAGACAGAAGGCCCCGCGGCAGTAGGTGAGAGGCCACGAAAAGAAGGTGTCCAGAGCGGTCAGCGGATAGATCTATAAACCTCTGTCGCCTCGGGCGGAGATGATTCAAGTAGAAGGAGCTGGATTTAGGAGGGTTTAGCGGACAGAGGCGATAGAATTGCAGGCAGCCTGGCCCCGCGTCTGTCATTTCATCAGGCTTCAAGAGGGAGATGGAGGGCAGGGCTGTCAGCGAAGGTGAATAACGTTGCCCTCTGGTCCACTTTCCAATAGTCTTGTTAGCACCGTTGCTATAGGCAACACGCTATTTGCTTTCGCTCTGAGATCTCTTTGGGCAACGAAGTGGAGTAGTGGACCTGCTTTGCGTTCACAGGAAAGTGAAGCTGTTGCAGGGGTAGATGTAATATTTTGGGGGGCAAGAGAAAATGGTAAGGAGGCGGCTTCGCGCCACGGGTGATGAAGTCGCACCTATACCATTTTCGGTTACAGGACTTTTATTAGCCAAGTAAGCATCAATAATAACTTGAAGTTGAAGTTGCAACAGACACACAGCATGCATAAAGCTAAAGGTCTGACTCAGAGAGTTTTCTGTTTTCAATGATGAAATGCTGTTGGTTTAGTGGTGCCACAGCTGTAGTTAGTTAGTAGCAGTAGTAGTGTTTCAAATCATTTTAAATATAAGCACTTTCATTTGAAATATCTTGGGTTGTTTTGCATGCCATCATGTTTGGTGGGGCAGTCTGGGCATTCAGGGGGGCATTGCCCCCCCATGCCCATGCCTAGATCCGCCCCTGAGCTGTTGGTTGTGCGCCACACACTGTTGTTGTCACTGTTGTCACAGGTCACGTGACCTGACAAATATAATTCCCAGTGGAATGTGATTCCGCAAGATTCGCGTCAGTGCAACCGCGCTTCCATTTGTTGAGCCAGCAATTCTGTTTCTCGTTGTGGTGTCCTTCACACCGGTGATTGGAAACGGTGTCCGATTCTGTCCTGGGTGTTCAAACAATACTTTTCTTATCTCACCTTGAAATGTGCAAAAGACATATTTGGGAACATTAGAGAGAGACAACTGCTGTGACTCCCCAGTTTATTTTAACACATTGAGTGCCCCGAATATTTATGAGCTCTAAAGTGCCAGCAGAGATTTTTATTCTGAAAAAGTATTAATATTCCAAGAATACTTATTGAAGTCAGAGATGAAGAGAGAAATATGCTCTTTCGGTCGACACCATGTAATGTTCTCTAAAATATATAAGTATAATAAACAACAATATTAATTGTTGTTTTTAAATAAAAATTAGAATTTCTACTTTTTGTTTATCAATAAAAAAGTTATATGATGTCCAGTATGTAGACGTCCAAAGGAACCATAGATTTGGATTATAAATGTGCTTTTACTCCTACTCCCTAAATGGGCTTTATATAAAAAGCTAGTTAATCCTGTGGTCAAATTACAAAGTTACAACAACAATAATTTTCATCATCATTTTGCTCAATGGGCTCTATGCCAGGCCCACTAGTACTTCTGTACAGACCAATAGATATCACTGGTATGTCCTATTTTGGCCCAGAATAAGAATGAGATTTCATATGGTTAGAAAAAAACACAAGCTGTTGTTCAGTGCCGGGGTAAAGACTTTGCTCTGAGTCAGATAAAAGGATGCTACAGACGGTGGTACAGGGTAGAACATCAGAGCAAAGGCTTTACTCTGATCTAGTCTTCTGCCAAAATGTGCAGCACTAGTGAAGACTGCTATCTGAGCCAACGATCCAGCATTTATATTCACTGGCGTGTGGCCAGACATTTAAAATCCTGGCAAAAAGCTTTAGTTACCACTACAATATGTGTATGCAGACACACACACACACACACACACAAACACACAGCCACACACACACGTGCACGCACACAGCCACCTGGTTAAAGAAATACAACCAGTGCCCTCTGTGACTGTCCGATAGTTAAAACGCAGAATAATGAGCATAAAAGTGCCGTCAGGAATAATGATCAGATGATTTGCCAGACCTTTAAATATGAGAATGTGAACATGAGGCAAGTGCCCTGAGGTTGATGGGGCTTGAAGCGGTGTCCATTTATACGAGGAGATAGGAGAGAAGGTTTTCAGAAAACATACTGTTTTAGAGGGTGTTTTTAAAATCAACTTTTTTTTAGAAATAAAAGTCTAAATGGGTTAAACAATTAAAGCAATTTAGTCAGAGAGAGGGATAGTCAGTGGTAATGTATTGTGTGAATCATTGGGAACTCCTGAATATACAGTACATTTATTAGAGAGATTGTTATTGGTATTGTATGTATAGCAACAAAATGTGCCAAAGTGCCAAGCCTCTCTCAAAATAACCATTTTCTCCACAACTTTTCTGCATAGCCTAATAACAAGGTGTGTACTGTGTATCCTAATTAGTGGTGAAAATATCCGATTTGCATGAGCAAACACCGCCCTCTTGTTGAGAGGCGGACAACACAAATATCCTAAGAGTAGGGCAACAAATTGGTCAGCTATGGCCCTGCTCCCTCTTTTTACACCAAGAGAGGTTTTCTGTTCCCCTCTGGTCTATGGTGCCACCCGACCCGGGGCTTGACATGAAGATCTTCCCCTTGTCAGCCAAGAAGTACAGGTCATGTTCAGTTGCCCTACCAAAAGATAATACATTTTACTACCAAACACAGAGAGTGTGATCATTTATGCGTGTCCAGACCAGAGTGACAACAACAACCCCCCTGGGAGGAGAGCAGACCGGCATTTCCCCTCTCTCTGTGTGTATGTGTGTGTGCATATTTGTGTGTGTATATTATAGGACTGTGATAGTGTTTATAATTTAGATAGGAGCTGCCCGAGGGAACCATCATTTAGTATTCACTGCCTATCGGTATGCAACCGGAATGGTGCTGAGTTGGCGGAAGGGCATGCCGCCCCGCCGAGGCGATGAAACACAAACATCAGAGGGAAGAGAAAAGAAAGAAGCCCTTGGCCCACATGAAGCTACGGAAGAAGGCAGAAGAAGAAATTATTTTTTTTTCTGGCTGCACACAAAATGGCCATGATGTTGTTTTTCACAAGATGTTCCTGAGAGCAGAATGCAGATCGTATTGAATTTCAATTTAGGTGTAGGTGGTAAGTCCTGAAAGGAGTCCGAAGGTTATGATAGGAAGGCTTTAGTCTGCACATGGATATAGCAGGGGTTTTCAACCGTTTTCATCCCAGGGACCACCATTTATTCAGGATTTGAGCCACGGACCACCATTTGAGGATATCTTAGTCCCACAGACCCCAAATCTAAAGATTTATTTTGCTTTTGTCCACAATTCCAGGATGGATTTGGGAAACAAAACACGCAAAACAGACAGACCAAAATGGCTAATTCAGATGATGAGTATTTTAACTCTTGAGAGGGTAAAAATGAAACCAAATGGACCCGCAAGGGTCCATTTGGTTTCATTTTTACGTTCTCAAGAGTTACATCTGGTTAACCAACTTAGCTGAGGACCACCTGGAACCCTGTCAAGAACCACTGGTGGTCCCCGGACCACTGGATGAAAAACCCTGTTCTATAGCGATGTAAGATAATGATATACGGTACATGTACTGTATTGTCATTTGTCACACACTCTGCTCTCTATTTTGAGCATATAAGGCATACCGTATATGATGGGTATAGTATTGATTGATTGATTGATTGATTGATTGATATTGTGGTATATTTTACAAACAGCTGAATTCATTCTCAAGGCCCTATTTCTGCCAGATATATACAGTATATGCATATATGCATGAACATACCGTATACAATATATGCATATACATATGCATGATATGCCTGGTTGGTTTCCAGTTGGTTTCATCGGGCTTTCTTTGAGAGGGGGTGTGGATTCCATGCATACCAATGACTTAAATTGGGTAAAGGCAAAGTTAAAAGGGTAGGGACTATTAAAATCGTTTTGTAGTCACATCACTAAATAGGAGAATCGGAGAGTGCTCATCCATGCGCCCCCATACAGACACACACAGCAAATCACAGATATCTCAATACACAGTAGGTCTGACTGCTTTGGAGGTGTAAACATGCACTGGGGATGGTAAAAAAAAAAAGACCAAGCAGTTGAAACATGTAAGATGCATGGTCTAGCTCCTTTAAAATAGTAAAATAAAAAGGTTTAAGGGTTTAGATTAGGGATTAGTAAGGCACTGGCAAAAAACAGAGCCTTCTTGAGGTCTGCCAGAACCGCTGGCTGATGACAATGCAATGCAATGACAGACCTGTAATCCTGCTGTGTTTGGACTAAGGGCGTGTCCCTCCAGGAGCGTGCCGTGCGATGGCTTTCACTCACCATCTTCTTGGCCAGCTCCTCGGCCAGCAGCTTGTTCTGCATGCTCTTGTCCTCCACCTCCTGGCTCTTCTGGTCGTAGTTGACCGCCAGCTCCTCCAGGGCCTGCAGAACCTCCTTCACCTCCGCCTTGGCGAACTGGTTCTCCGTCTGCAGCCTGCCCAGCTCCGACTGGACGCGCTCACTGTCCCCGCGGGACGAGGCTAGGAGCTGGAGGAGGAAGGGACGGCAGCAGTGAGCTTTCTGAGCAATTTGGAGAACCCAGGCAAGATTTTCCCTGGAGCCCCCCCTTACCAAACGGGTAAGGGTCGGTTTGGTAAGGGGGGCTCCGGGGAAAATCACCTGTGACTTCATACCTACAACAGGCACAGTAAAATGGAGCCCCCAAGAGATAAAAATATTTTTTTAACCTAAAGAACATACAGTATGTGTGTTTTAAATGTTCAATTCTAGTTATAGAGAACACGTGTAATGTATTATTCATCCATATGAGGCTTATTAGCCTGGCATCCTTTTAAAGCATGTTGCCTCAGGCAACTGCCTAGGCTGCCAAATGGCAAAAAAACGGCCCTGCACGGCAAGACCGAGAGAGAGAGAGAGAGAGAGAGAGAGAGAGAGAGAGAGAGCGGCCACGCGGGAGCAGTTATAGCACCATGGGCAGAACCGTGTCCTCTAAAGCAGGGGTTTTCAACCTTTTTTTACCCCAGGGATCACGATTCTGACTAAGAGCCACGTGGAGACCAACCACTATTGTGTCCCATGGGCTGACCAGGGCTGTGGTATATCTCGGGGGACTGTCCCCGAAATATCACTACTGTCCCGCATGGCTCAAATCAAAGATATGGGAAAAGAATTGAGGAACTACATGTTTTTTGTTAAAGCCAGGAGGCTATGAAGAAATAAATAAAGCACTTTTAAACTGATGTTTGCCAAAGTTGATAAATGGAATTGTGTTTCCCAGGGCCACACGCAATACCACCAGTTGAAAGCCCAAGGTGTAGACTTAAGTGGGCTAATGCAGATGATGAATATTTTAACCGTAAACATGAAACCCGCAAGGGTCCATTTGGTTGGTTAACCTGATGTGTGTACATCTGGTTAACCAACATTCCATCATTTAGCCTGGGAACCACCTGGAACTCTCTCAAGGACCACTGGTGGTCCCCAGACCACTGGTTGACAACCACTGCTCTAAAGCACGCACAGAGGAATGGACTTGTGAGGATTGATGTGTGCGCGCGTGTGCGTGTGTGTGTGTGTGTGTTTCTGTACATATGCCCCCACACACAATAAAAAAAACACAGTTGGATTCATGTGTGCAACTGGATATAAATACAGTGTTGAGGTGATTCTGCTTTCTGGGACTTTCTTAGGACACCATTTCGTCGATGCTAAACCATTTTCAAAATCATTTTTGAATAGTTAAAATGGCCAACCTACAAACTCACAATGTGTCAGTGTAGATTAGCTAGTCGAACTATACATAAATGTTTTTTCAAAATAGAAAAAAGGCAAAGAGGTTAGGGATAACGGGTTTGGGCGTGTGACGAAAATGGAGCCCTTAACCACAAACCTCATAGAGCACCTATAGTGAACTCCTATAGTGCTCTATGGCAGTGAGTTTCAAACCTCATAGAGCACCTATAGTGAACTCCTATAGTGCTCTATGGCAGTGAGTTTCAACCAATTTCATGTCAAGGATCAATATATGTATTTATTTTTTGAGCCACAGACCAATCACTGTCCACAATCCCATGCTTTTGGCAAACATTTATCAGTACAACAGTTCTTCTACAGTTTCTACTTTCATAGACCCCTTGGAAAATGAAGTAATGGAGATGATTAACAGTTTAATTAATGTTTAACTGTTAAACGCATGTATACTCTCAAGAGTTAAAAAAAAAAATCTCTCAGGGCCCCTTTGGTTAGTTGGTTACCAACTCTCCATCAGTCAGCTGGGGACCACTTGGAGCCCCCTCAAGGACCACTGGTTGAACAACACTGCTCTATGGTATCCACTGTAACTCGTAGAGTAGTTATGGTTAAATGCAGAGGACAAATGCTATGTGTGTGGAAATGTACTCTAGGAATACCAACAACTAAAGGGGACACATCAATAACAATTATTGCCCAACCATCCCTACACTATACACGGCACTTTGCTGTAAGGCAAATAGCAAACATTTACAAACTCACAAGTGTGAGCAGCATGCGTATCTGCTGTTTTTAGTTCTTAAAGGATAATTCCACCCCAAAGGGCTTTCTCAGTTTTATTTGCAGTTGATTTATTTCCAACAGGTGGTCCAGTTGTAATTTAGTGAAAACACTCCTTAATGGCTGAGACAATGTACAGTATATCGCAAAAAAGCATTTTAAAACAATGTAAATAGGTGAATTTGAACAACACCCATTAGCCCCATTCTAATCTTATTTGGGGGTAGGGGAAACAGCCACTAAGGAGTGTTTTCACAAAATAACAACAGGACCAAGTTTTTGGAAATAACTCAACTAGTCAAACTAGTCAAATAAAAAGCCTTTTGGAGTAGAATTCTCCTTTAAAATGAATATCCTCTCCTAAATTAATATGCCCAACATAGCGATAACAGAAAATGTTCTGGATAATGATATAAAGCATGCATTCTGAAATAGCAGATAATCAGAGGGGTAGATCATCAGAGAATAAATATGGCCGTAAATATGACTTGCCAGTTACACTGATTTAAGCGTGCGCCGCTACTGTATGTTTATGCAACATTAGGAAGATTTATAGCCTGCACTGTACGGGGCAGCGCACTATAGACATCACAGATATGTCCCACACGTATGTGGATGTCATAAATATCCCGTACTGCATTACCCAAAGTGCTGGGTATACAGTATGTACTGCAGCCTACAGGCTCTCTCTGGATACACAAACATGCAATGATGTTGTAAAAACGGAGATTATTTTCCATCAGTGCCTGTATGACTGTATACACTCCCACAGGCCACTGTGGGACAATGTGTGGTGCACTGATAAATGGATGTTGTTGTAAACGTAGAAGAGAAGAGCAGATACTCTTTCTCTAGACTGTACATTCACATCTAGATAACTTTTCTCCCCTTTTCATCATCTATAAACCAGTGGCATAGGGAGGAATTAATTATTTCCTGGGCCTGGAAAAATCTGCCCTGGCACAGTGTACGTGTGAGCATGTGAAATATGCATTTTCTAAAAATGTCAGGTGTCAAAACTGCCTTTGAATTAACCATTTACCAAATGGACCCCGCAAGGGTCCACCATTTGATAACTAGTACGGATTTTCAAGTTTGTGCCCACAATTTAGGGCAGATAACTGGCCAAACGTTGGTCAAAATAACAATTATTCGACATTTTCTAAACATGTAGATTCTTGAAAATTAATTCAGTAATTCAGATGTTTAAATTATAATTTAACTCTTGAGAGCGTAAAATGCAACCAAATGGACCATTATGGGTCCATTTGGTTGCATTTTACGCTCTCAAGAGTTACATATCTATAAGGGTCCATTTGGTTACCAAATGTCCATCATTTAGACGGGGACCACCTCTCGGGGACCACTGTTGGTCCACAAACCACTGATTGAAAACCACTGTTTTAACATAATTTAACAATTTCCACTCCCCCTGCAGCAAGTTCATCCTCACGTTCATTTTAGAAAGACGTGCACCCAACTGTGAACTGACCTGAGGTAAACCTATCCAAACCAGATTTGGTTTGGTTGTGTAAATATGTTGGCATTAGCTTGACAAAGCACAGGCCTCCCAAATGACTCGTGCCTTGCGGCAAATGAAGATAAATTGTTGTTCCCCCCCAAGAACTCATCTGCATCTATAGCAGTGGAACCACACATCACATTGACTGTTGTTATTTGCAGGCTCTCCTTAACCATACAAACAAAACACAGTTAAACTAAGATCTTTTACCTCCTCCTGATCCAGCATCTGCTCCTTCAGCTTCTCCACCATCTGGCTCTGGTGGTTAATCTCATCGTCCTTCAATGATAAACACACAAGCAGGAATATAAGACCAACACGTGATGTGATTAAGACGTGATGAACGGCATTTATTGGGCTATAATATGAGGCAGCGATATGTGGCGTATTGTGAGGTTGTTGACCGGAGTGACGTGGAACAATGTTCATTTTAATTACATTTAAAGAAGCATTCAGTGACTTTGGGTGATCTGGAAAAACCTCTGGTCCACCCCAGGATGGTTACCCACAGTGGGGGGGGGGGGGGGGGGGCCAACAGTACAAGGCCCACACAAGGCCCACCCCCACGCGATCCTGATTGGAAGAAGGCCGCTCTCATCCTGATTGGACAAAAAGCGTAATTTTCTCCCAAAGCCCAAAGTGAAACTAGCAGCAGGGGCGAAATCCAAAAGCGACCTCGCCCGCGGGCGCCCGTTTTTGTGAAACCGGGCGCCCGCTTTTGAAAACGGGCGCCCGTTTTCAAAAGCGGGCGCCCGTTTTCACAAACGGGCGCCCTTTTCAAAAGGTTATGGTTAGGTTAGGTTTAGGCATAGGTTTACTGAGCTTAAGTTTAGGGTTAGAGTGTGAAAGCGGGCGCCCGCTTTTGAAACCGGGCGCCCGCGGGCGAGGTCGCTTTTGGATTTCGCTGGCTCTCGAAACTAGGGTTCTTTGACCCTAGGGGCTCACAGGGGGGCAGGGCACACTCTATAGTAGGGAGGATTATCCAAAAAAGAGGAAAAATATTAGAATAATAGCAGAATTAAGTGAAATTACCGCTAAACCCCTTATCCCTTAACTCCTTTGCCTATTTTAACTATTTAAAAAAAAACATTTTTCAATAGTTCAAATGGCTAGTCTACATGCTCACAGCGTGTCAATAGATTGACACATTAAACTATTCCCAAACTTATTTAAAATAGTAAAATAGGGGTAAGGGGTTTAGCATGTAACGAAAATGGAGTCCTATGTATGTTTGTGTAATTCCATGTAACTCGAGAACCTTTTTTTTTTCGACATGAATGGGGTAGGGTTAACCAGCATGCCTGACGCAGAACACCTACACTGCTGTAGATTCCCCCAGGGAACCACTCTAGTAATAATAACGATAATGACAACAAAATCACCAACAAATAAACATGTATGATAGAAAGTTAGCTAACTCCGCAGTGGGTGCACCCGAAAGGCGAACAGTAATAAAACAAAGAGAAAAAAGTAATGTATGCATCCCCATGGATTGTGTGTGTACTACTAATATGGTTAGCGCAACATTGTAATTGGGTAATGGGTTTTGAAAAGAGCTTGTTTATTCAAACATGCGTGAGAAACCACATGGCGGTATATTGTATCCCTGATACATTAGAGTGCAGGCAGCATTTAGATTAAAATTGTACACGTGGGTGTGTGTGGGTGTGTGGGAATGTTCCATAATGTAATACGCTAGGGGCTAGGAATATTAATGTTTGTCTTTAATATTAGTTCTTCCCAAACGGCTTACGCTCTGAATTATTCCGGGCAAACTATTCTGGGCACCACAACCTACACACAGCAGCAGGCTATTAATTTAAGTCTGAGTGTAAGGATTGACCTAAATTAACACTGACTTTTACTATGGAAGGCAGTTCAGGTGTACTTTTAGATACAGGGATGTCAAACTCAAATACACAACGGGCCCCAGAATGTGTTTCAGCCATGGTTTACAAGGACGACCCAGGAAACTAGCAAAAAAGTCATTTTACTTACAAAAAAAACCAAAGTCACTTAATGGCAAGAAAAATGCAAAACTGAAAGTGCATTACAGCACAGAACTGCTTTCATAGTAAAATTATGAGGTAAATCAATTGAGTTGAGAAAGTATAAACAATTAGTTGCATTGTGCAATATTCCAGGAGGACAGTTTTAATAGTAATCCAGCGGGCCGAAGATAATTTGTCCACGGGCCTAATGTGGCCCCTGGAGTTTGACAATTAATTTAGCAATATATTCTATAAAAATACAAAAGAATTATATTTGTGTTTACTACAACAGTATTTTTACTTCCGCAAGACACCAAAAGTACAGCACATCATTGCACTATTCATTGTGAATTGTACAATACGTCTTGGACATAGATGAATTGCTTAATATAACAGGCCACCATTGCGCAATAAAGTACAATACAAGGCTGATAATCGTAGTAATCAATTTAGCAATAAATAAATACGATGGTTTTGTGTCGATTTATTTATTTATAAGGATAATTTGTCATTGCTGTCGGGCAAGAACCTTGTATTTACAATGAATGTTTTTTTTTGTTCGTTTTTTTTGTCATGCAAATGTACCCAACGAAAGTAGTAAAAATAGCACATCTGCAAGCTCGCGGTCTGCACGTTTCATTGCAACATGCAGTGAGCTGTTAGATTTAATTTTATTTTCGCTATTTTATTTTGTTTCTTAGGGAACATACGAGGCTTCCACCTGACAGCAGCGGCGACGCCACACTGCCAGTTAATTGCGCAGGCAGGCCCTGTCCATTCATCACCTTGTCATCCAGCTGCTTGTACAGCTTGCGGATCTCCTCCTCGTACTTCTGCCGCTCCTCCTCCGAGATGCGCACCACGATGGAGCAGGAGGGGGAGATGGGGGAGGTGGGCGTGGTGGGGGTGGTGGGGCTGCAGAGGTCCACAGGCGGCTCCTTCTCCTCCTCGGTTTGGGGGGCCAGGGGGCTGCCTGCCTCCTCCTCCCCCAGCCCCGGTGCCTCTGAACCCAGACGCTGCTCCGCCTCAGGCTCCTCCTCACCTACAAAGGAGGAGTCAACAAAATAGATGGGTGGGTTAGATGGGTCGGCCGCCAGCGGGGTCAGGGTCCCCCAGCGAGGGATGCGGTGTTCCATTAGCTAGCGGTGTGTGTGGAGGGGGGGATAACGATGTCTCCGCCTTGATATACTGCCTCTGGTGATTCATTTTCATCACTGTGTAATGCTTTTGTTGCCACAAAGCAACATATAGTTACTTCTAATTGGCAGAGGCAGCAAGGTGATAATTGGAATGATTGTAGAGTTTGTGATATTTCAACACATTCTTTTTGTGCCTAGAAGTCTGGGCACCTTTCTCAATAAGAATCTAAATTTGTTATTATTCTCAATAACAGGGTGTTCCAACCACACGCCTCAAGCCTATGGTGGACCAGTCTGGTGCATCTCAGAACAAGCAGGACATGTAGCAGTAGAAGAAGGAGACCTGATGAAGATGTGACTGATACATCGAAACGTTGTCAACCTAGTGCTTGCACCCTGTCTATAAATTAAAGCATACTTGGGCATTATGCGGCCCGGGGGCCAAATGCGGCCCTTTGGCTGACTCTGACCGGCCCATGTAAGGGTATTGTGGTTTTCAACCAGTGGACCTTGAGAGAGTTCCAGTTAAATATAGAAAGTTGGTTAACCGGATGTAACTCTTTGAGAGCGTTATAATGAAACCAAGTGGACCCTTGCGGGTCCATATGCGGGAAAAATAATTGCCCACCCCTGAATTAAAGGCTTAAATTGTCTGAGCTGCTCCAGTGCCTCCTTCTTCTATTGTATTTTGTATTTCTCAATCTTGCAACAAACTTTGGGGTTTTTGTATTCAAACTCGAAAGAGACACACCCTTTTGAAAGAGCCATAACTACAGCGGCTACAGCTTTGAAAATGTCTCCAGTCCCCCCCACTAACAAGATGTGCACATGCACAAACCCTCCAGTCCCCCCACTAACAACATTTGCACATGCACACACTATACAGTGGGGGGAGAAATGGAGGTGGTATTGTTGTGCTCAGGGACCCTTCCACCTCCCTCAGATAAAATGCTAGCGGGTGTCCCTGGCTCAGTTAGGGTCATGGGTCCTCATGATGTCATGCGTCCTCCTCGCTCTCTCTACTACAGTATCTTATCTGAATGAAAGGAAAAAGGAAGGACCTTTACTGACCCCGCAGTGAATCATCATTAAGACATTCGTTTCTGTCGGGAAGAAACCTTGTATCTCCTCCATGTATTATTTATTTATTTGCTTATTTGTACATGAAATGCCTTGATGATATCGTACAAGAGCGTTGTTTCAAAAGTAGAGAAAATAGCCGATCTTTAAGCTCACATGACAACGACACGTTGTGGCATCCTTGAAATAAGGCGCGAGGCGAGCAGCCCTTCAGATGGAGGTCAACAGAGGCCGTGGGGCACGGCGGCCTGAGGAAGGCGATGATACGCCAGCACCGGGGCCAGGCGAGGGCCAACCATGTTGTCAAAATGATCCATTAGGAAATTAAATGCAATAAATTGGGAGTGAAATAAAGTCTGTGTGTGTGTGTGTGTGTGTGTGTGTGTGTGTGTGTGTGTGTGTGTGTGTGTGTGTGTGTGTGTGTGTGTGTGTGTGTGTGTGTGTGCGCGCGCGGCCATATGTATGTACGTATGTGTATGCATTAGGGGGATACATTTTAACAGCGATTCGATACGCATCACCATACTTTGTTGACGAATACGATACATGGACCATATTGGTTCATTTTAGCGATATGATCCGAGTCGATTCAATGATCTAAAATCAATACAGTAACTATTTAATAAATACATTAAATATGTGTGAAACATGGATACGTGAATACTTCAGGTTTTTAAGGGAAATGCATTATAATAGATATAAACAAGTAAATCTTGCATGTAGATTAACATAGAACACAAGATGTGTTTTTACTCTTAAAATTGCTCAATCCAACACAATAAGCACTTAGTATTGGTAGTCATGCGATACTGATTTTATACCGATTCTTCAATGCAAATCGATATAATACAAAGTCGGTGCGATATTTTCTGTTTACATGAGAACATACTTTGACTTAACAAAATATAAAAACGATATACAGTATCAATACAGTTACATATATCGTTACACCCCTAGTATGCACATGCACGCACAAGATAATGTGTGTGTGTGTGTGTGTGTGTGTGTGTGTGTGTGTGTGTGTGTGTGTGTGTGTGTGTGTGTGTGTGTGTGTGTGTGTGTTATGTGCCTGCATGTGTGTGTGCACTATATCCATTGGATCCAGCGTACCCCCCCCCCCCCCATTTTCTGAAAAGTATAACCCTTTCTGGACATACAAGGTTTCTTGCCTGACAGCGATGCTATCCGCTATGACAGGATGAATGAAGATGTGTAAAAGGTGTTTTAGCATTCTGGACCAGCCGTCTCTCAGTCTCACAGCCGCACACGCACGCACACGCGCACACGCACACGCACACACACACACACACAGGAAGGACACTGTAGTCTTCAGACATGATGCATTCAGTGGCTAAAATGTCACTGACACCTCCACCGCCGGAGTGCATCAATTGACATTTGAAACGACCCACAGTCCTATGGTCGGAGATAGCGGTCAGTAATTTGCACAAGCGCGCGTGTGAGAGAGCGAGACAGAGAGAGAGAGAGAGAGAGAGAGAGAGAGAGAGAGAGAGAGAGAGAGAGAGAGAGAGAGAGAGAGACAGAGACAGTCAGTATACATGCGGGAGATGATGCTCAGTACGTTGTGTATGTGTTTGTGTACTACACAAGCGTGTGTGTGCATGCGAGTGCACAACATTATTCCTGTTCCTTTGGGGAATTAAGTTATGAATCATCCCTAGATGTGAGAACGCTCGTCTGCTCTTAACAGATCGACTACCACAGGGAGGGATACATGGCAGATAATGACTCCACAGTTTCTGGGACAATAGCAGGAAATCCAGTCATTCTAAAACCTTAACTGAACAGAAGAGAGAGAGTGATAGCGTTTCCAAAGCATTTTTCGGCACATACCCAAAATGCCGTTTGGCAGCGTTCTCTCCTCTGGACTCTTTTCAAATTATATTAAGGGTATTTCTTTTTTTTTTTTGCAGACTGAGCGAAGCTGGCTGGCAGGGCTAACAGGTTGGTCGAATTGTCATTCCTGAGCAGTGCCTGCCTGTTGGCTCGGCCCACTTACTAGAACAGACATTCTTTTCCTCCTCCTCGTGAGTTTAAAGGACCTGAAGATTTAATCATATTCCCATCTAGTCTCGGCCGCCTCTCGGTTCCCTGTATTTCAACCCCCTCGATTCGAAAATATAAAAGCTTAAATTGCTGTGGAAAAAAAAGCCCTGTCAGTCATTAATGAACTATAAAAGCTTAAACTGCTGTAAAAATGCAGTCATTAGTGAAAGACAGGAAGAGAGAGAGAGCACGTATGCACATATCGTTTATATTCTGTGCAGTTTCTGTGAGTCTAAGTGCACAGACTGTCTGGGACAGCGTTCGATCCCCAGCCAAAATCATACCGTACAAAAACAATGGAAATGGTACTCAATAATGTATCCCTATTTGGCAGTCAGTGAGAGTTTGATTGTCGGACATGTAATGCCATGTCCACGGGGTGTACTTAGTTGAACATCAAGCTGCCTCAGACTCAGGGAACAAGAGACAGGCTCCTGACCTATAGCCCCCCACGTCTCTGGAATCGTCGGCTCCCATGCTACTTACCACTTAATGGTTTCTGTGAATCGGAGCTGTCACAACACTGCTGACCTGTGCTTAATTAATGCCGGAATTAAAGCTTGGTTCCGGAACTTGCCTCCTACGCTCCGGTACCTTTGGATGCACTCCGTTACCTGTAGGCGTACTGTACCTCCTCCCCCAAGCGTCTGAATTGAGTCCATTTCTTTTTTAGTTTAATTTTCCACTCAACTAGGCTTATTCCTGCTCATAGCTACTTCTATTTCCAGTGCAATTCAAAAATGAAACGCGAGTTGATCAAGTATGACAGGGGTTTTCAACCTTTTTCATCCCAGGGCCCACCATTTATTCAGCATTCGAGCCACGGACCACCATTTGAGGACATTTTAGCCCCACAGACCCCAAAACTAAAGATTTCTTTTGCTTTCGTCCACAATTCCAGACTGGATTTGGGAAACAAAACCGGCAAAACATACAGATCTCTAGTTGTGTAGACTTGGGCTAATTCACATGATGAATACTTTAACTCTTGAGAGTGTAAAAATGAAACCAAATGGACCCACAAGGGTCCATTTGGTTTCATTTATGTGTTTCATTTGGTTTCATTTATGCTCAAGAGTTACATCTGGTTAACCAACTTAGCTGGGGACCACCTGGAACCCTCTCAAGATTGTGCATCTTTCGTTGCATAATAATGGAACATATACTTTCATTTTTAACTGCTACTTGGAGATTAGCCTTGAAGACAGCAGGCGTTCTATTTTCAAAACAAATGCATATACAAATACATCAAATACTGTACATATGAACAAATGAGTTATGAACAGAACTAATCACCTGAAACCTGACTGTCATACAAGCATCATTTGAACCATCATGGCTAGAACAGAACTAACTGGTTAACTTGCCAAGATGAAATCACGCAAATACAACGGGCACCTAATAATTTTCTGGGAATGATTGGGTCTAAAACAGTGGTTTTTCAACCATATTTTGCATACCAGGGCCCACTATGAACATTTTAACTCTTGACAGTGTAAACCTGAAACCAAATGGACCTGCAAGGGTCCATTTGGTTTCACGAAATTTCTCAAAGTGTTACACCCGTTTATCCAACTCTCCATCATTTAGCTGGGGACCACCTTGAGCCTTCTCAAGGACCACTAGTGGTCCACGGGCCACCTGTTGAAAACCACTGCACTAGTTGAAAACCCCTACAAAGTGGAGTTTGTTTTGTGTGTTGTGAACCTTACCGTTCCTCAAGCGGCTCATCTGGGTCTCCAGTCTCTCGATGGTCTCCTTCAGCTTGCGGTTCCTCTCCTTCTCCTTCTCGTACTTCTTCTTCCACTGCTCCGCCGTGAGCTCCAGGTTCACCATCACCGTATTCCTGATGGTCTTAGCTCTGATGGGAGGGAAGAGAAAATAAGTCAAGACCACCTAGAGACCCAAGGCAGGACCAAGACCAAGAGGGTCGAGACCAAAAGGAGACCGAGACATTCACAGATTAGCACCTAGAGGGGTCGAGGACAAGACCAAGACCTAGAGGGGCCCAGACCGAGGCCAAGACCTAGAGAAGCCGAGGCCAAAAAGCCAATTTTGATTGTTCTGTAGTAATAGTGCAACATAACACATTACAGAGACTTTATTTGTATGCATGTCATCCAGCACTGCACTCTGTATAAGACAGCTGCCTTCATGAATGGGCTCCTCGGCCCGCACAATGGATATAGAACACTTCCTTTGCATTGTCTTGTCTCGAGTGGTCTCGGTGGCGAAAGAGACCCGCGACATTTCCTCCGAGACAAGACCAAGACAACTGAGGGCGAGACAAAAACAAGACCGAGACGACGAAAATTTGTCTTAGGACTGGTCCCGAGACGAGACAACGTCTCGAGAACTATAACACTATAGAAAATGTAAATTGAATGGGGTTGCGAGAGGAGAGTGAAACGATAAAGATAAAAAACCTTTATGATCCCCAGAGGGGAGAGGGAGAAAGGTAGCCGTGAGATTGAAACAGAGGTGAGATACCATACGGGCCATAATAGTGGTTAAACCAAAGCTATATTAAGGGTATATACGTTTGGCTGAGGGCACTCTGGAAGCCGCTCAAGGACTCTTGGTCCACTTGGAGCACCACTCCACTCTCCACTGTACAGCACTATATCCCACTTCTGGGGTGAAGTGTAAATTCAAAAACCCACAAACCATGTCTTCATTTCATGCGTGACTAGCCGCACATTATCACCCTATCTGCTGAAGCCCCAGAGTTAATGAAAATGGTGATAACCTATTCATCCTTCTGCTGCATTAATGCATGATGTTCTACACTATATAGCTCAGCTCAATCATTAATCATCCTTTTATTTTTGTATCCCATTCTATATTCCTTCATTTTAGATGCTCAGATTTTTAGGATGCTCAGTCACCCAGGTACAAATCTAAATTGTACTTGCAACTACGTGTATGCGGTAAATGCACAGAGTCGCAGTGTATGCCTCTTAAATCGTGACCCCCCCCCCCCAAACGACCCCCACTAGTGGTCCCTGAGAGGATACCAGGTGGTCCCCAGCTAAGTGCTGGACAGTTGGTAACCAAATGGACCCTTATAGGGGAAGGGTCCGTTTGGTTTCATTTTACACTCTCAAGAGTTACTGTAAATTATGTTTAAACATCCGAATTGCTTCATTTTCCAGAAATTACACAATTAGAAAAGGTAGAATTGTTATTTTGACCAACATTTTGTCACCAAAATTGTGGACAAAAACTTGAATATCCTTGGTTAGGGTCTGAGGCACTAAACACATTGTCAAATGGTGGTCCGCGGCTAAAATTCAGAATTAATATAGTGGGCCTGGCCTGGTATGAAAATGGTTGAAAACCACTGTTTTAACATACAGTATGACTCCTTATTTGGTAATGATTGACAAAGAACTCCATATACTGTATATTGGCCTAAAAATGACATAAACAAGCAAGACAAGCGAACATGGAAGCGATGACATATCCAAATATGGAGTTCCAGGTCAGCCTTGCCCAAGTATGAAGATGGAGCTCAAATATGGAGTGCAGAGTGACACCCAGACAGACAGACATGTTCTGCCTGGCTTCCATAGCAACGCCTCACTGCATTCACAATAATATCTGGAGTATGAATTTCCAATTTGCATAGTTCCAAGTGGGCCAGTGCCCAACAGGCAACGCTCTAGTTACAAATAACGTCGTAATCTACGGTACTGATGCGTAGAGTTTTACACAAGCCGTTATGATTATTCTAATTATTTATTAGAAACCACACTTTAAAGTCAATTGACCTCAAAATTATAGTGCTGGGAGACACTCAGTTATATATAATTTATTTGAACTCGCAGTTTCTTTTCAGGCTATGTGTAGGGAATTAATTAGCAAGAGGAAAATAAAAAGAGACAGTCGTTGCCTTCCAGGGAGATTGTGTCATAAAAATGGAATAGTATTTTTTTGTTGTGCAATGCTATTGCAGCACAGCGAAAACAGTGGAGTTACAGGCTCATAACTCGAAACATGCCCGTGAGCTTGTACAAGGGCTATCTTCAGTGCAGCACCACGGCCAAACGACAAATCGCTCTATAGTGTGAGCTTCGTTAACAATTAGAGTCAAGAAAAGGAGGAGTTGAAAGCTGTCAAGAACCCCAAATCCCTGCAACTAGGTTGAAGCTTATCCCGGAGGGTTAGAAAGAAAAAAAAAAACATTCTTTGAAGCTACTCTATCTGAGAGAATAGGGTATATCTGTGCCTAGCATATTTATTTTCTTTTATTTATCCCACGATTTTGTAACCCATTTTTTTCACCCAGTGACAATTCCTAATGTGATCCTGGGCTCTACACACCCTCCACCAACCAACCTGGGGAGGGAGCGGACTGGCCTCATGCTTCCTTCAATGCATGAGGAGTCCAAGCTGCTTTCTTTTAACCTGACAGGGGGGAGTTTCCCTGGTTGGAGGTACCGCGTGGAAGGAACATGTTATTCCAACCAGTTCCAGTCGCCTCCATCAGGCGCCCCGGCTGGCCAGGGGGAGGTAGTCTAGAGCCCAGGATTACAGCATGTTTTTGTGACCTTACTCTAGGGGACACGGGGGAGAACATGCAAACTCCACACAGAACGGCCCTTTCATCAACCCCTATGGGCACTGATGACGCGGAGGAGGAGACACGCCGCCAGCTCCCACAGCGGCTTCCCTAGCGGGAATTGAAACCAGGACCTTCTAGCTTTGAGACAACAGCACTAACCACTGTTCCACCGCGCCCCCATTTCAACGTCAGGGGAGGGCAAGAAGAGAGATATTCACAACAAGCAAAGCGTCCGTGGCTCAGTGAGCGTGGTGGTGGACACGTGGTGGGCCCTTGACTTACCGTTGGCCAAACATCAGGGTGGACTTGGTCTCTGCGTCGTTGAAACTGGAGGGGGAACAGCAGATGAACATGGTGGTGCGACAGTTCCCGCCCAGCGAGTCCTGCAGGATACGTGTCATCTTGCTGTCACGATACGGCACATGGCTTTTCTATAACGAGGTCGCAGGGAGTGTGGGTGGGCGTTGGAGAATGAGGCAAGAGATAGATAGAAGAAAAGGAAGAAAAATAGGACATACAGGGGAAATAAAAGACAAAAAAAACAGACTTTAACTTTAAAAGTATGGAAATGCTGCATGGTCATAGAGAGAAAAAAAAATCTGCTTAATTAGCTTAACTCTGAGGTCTGGGATACACCGGGGACGGAATTGGCTCCACACAGTACAGTACGCCGCCTCTATAATTAAAGGATTTGCAGGTTGTGGGAGAGTTCTGTGCGGAATCTTTATATTTTATACCAAGTTTATATTTCTTTTAATATTTCCGTGTGTCCGCGGGGGTTACGCAGCCCCTCGCCTCACCTTCAAAGGAAAAAGAAACAAACAGTAAACAACAGAACTCCCTGCGGGACTGACAAATTTGTCCCCATGAGAGGACAAAAATGGACGCCGGATTTTGCTGTGCACACATATTGCAGGCATATTATTGCAACCTGTCTTTTTTATGTTTAATAAATCATGTTATCTCTGGGGACGTGGCCTTGCAGGGACAGCAAGACACAGCAGAGGAACTAAAAAAAAAAAAAAAAACGCATTCACACCTTACTCTCATGAGTAAAGTGTTAATACAGTACCTCACTCACGCATTCCACTGGAGGTGCTATAGTGTCAACCCCCAGGAATTTTAAGTGGCGTCTTCAACATATTTTATACATTAGCTAGGTTTACACTAGCTATCAGGAACAACTGCGGGGATGTCTTTAGGGGAGAGATCGCACTCGTAACACAGAATGATGCAATGACTTCATTAATACAGGGAGATAATTACCAGTAGTATTTTAGTTCAACCTTCGCCTAGCCATAGCCACTTAAGAATAGAGACTTAAGGATACAGTTATGCGTACTACGTTCACTTATAACTTTGTAGAAAATATTTGATGCATACAAATCAAATAAGACATGTCACTAGGTTATTTTCGGACCCTTCGTTTTCATAATTTGTAAACGATATAATTATATTGACGGCTTGAAAAGAGCAGAATAGCACTTTCTCCAACAGCAGCTCGTTCACAACTGTCAAGAACTGACATTCTTGACAGCTGTAGCTGTGCGCTATTGGGAAGTACGCAGAAATGCATTGGATTCAGGAAACAGCCCAGCTTTAATGACTTTAAATGACTTTATTTTAGTTTTTTTTTATTAATAGCATACACATTACAGAGACTTTAGTTGCTACCGTAAAACACTTAAAACACTAAAAATACCTATTATTTGCACCACTCTTGTTGAAAACAATGTATTTCCAACTCTAGTAGTCACTTTTAGCCTCTCTGTGAACCATGTGACTAAACCACATGACCATGCTGTTCTGTGCTCTCGCCAGAGCTAGCCTGCCTGCATTCTGGCCTAGAGAGGCGGGTCGCGGCTCAGATTTTCACGCACCCTGATTGGACCTCAGCGACCTGCCTGTCAGCACCGCCTCACCGTGCTGCGCTCTGTCACATCATCTGGAGCGACGCCCACCCAGAAGTGTTGAGTCTCACTTTTTAGGCCACGAGCAGGCCATTGTGTTACTCCAGGCTTTCACCTTTTTGCGGAGCGCAAATGAAAATGAAAGCCTGCGTTATCGAGGCTAAACTTTGCCCAGCTGAAGGATGCACATACAGCGTACAGTACGGTCATTATGAGCACCGCGGAGGGAGCAGTTAATAGGGGTTAAATGTCTTGCTCAAGGACAACTTCACACAGTAGAAATAAATTACAGCCGTCCGTCTTTGGGCAGATAAGCTGACTGTTCAGGATGCACATTCACGTTCTCTATTCGACCTAACAAAAGAATTGTCCTTGAAAAAGTAATGATAAATAACTATTCACATAGAAATGACTTGTGAGGCATTTACAGCCTCCCAGTGTGTACACAGGGCTTGTAGGTTAAGGTTGGATGGTTTAATTGTATGAACTAGTAAAGATTTTCGGGACATTAAATATAAAGATTCACAATAGCATTTGTATTCATAATGTATAAATAATGTTTAGGTAACTTTCCCATGGTTCTTTGACTCTGACTTTACAGGTCTGACATTTGAGAGTGAGGAAACAAATGGACATATTTGGCATCATCTAGGGTTAAATGAACACCCATGGTTTTACAGTGTACCAAAAGGTGAGTCTGGGGCCTCATATCTCTGCTGTCCGGCAAAAGCCAGGTAAGTGAAAAATGTTCTTTTTCAGGAATTGAAATATATTTTAGAAAATAAAACCACCCCTGCCTACTGTAAGCCACCCCTGCCTACCTGTAGGGCTACCTGCCCAGCACAACGGTATGGCAGATCACGTCAATTAATTGATTCCATTCTTTAATCAATCTTTTGATCTAAACGTATTGTCTGACGATCGTTGTGTTGCTGACTTTCATTTGGGACAGAATGGGAGCGACCATTTTGAAAGTCTGCCCTATGGGCTTCATAGGGGGGAGGTATTTTGACTTTGTATATTGCCAGATACTTGCATGTGTCGTTATGTTATCGCCACTTTACCCAGATCCAGCTCAAGTGGAGTTAGCACATACGACTTGCAGCATTACTATGATAATTTGGATATTGGCTAATTCAGAAGTTCAGGTTGGGCTCAGGGAGTGAATGAAGCAACGGAATATGGTTCTACGTTTTTTAACGGCGAAAGTTTATTCCTAGCTAGGCAAAAATAGGAATAACAGATACACACATATACAAAAAAAACAAACCCCCCAAAATAAAAATGGTCAAGTCAGTCAGAAATGTTCAATTGTTCAGTCAGTCGGTTGTTTGAGCTCAGTTTGTAGTTTTTTGAATCAGTTTGTAGTCAAATGGCTTGACTCAGTTTAGTTTTTCAATCTACCCGGATAGTATATTTTTAAAGGCCTTGGTTCACTGACTGCAGGCAGTGCAGTGAGATCTTATCTGTGGTCCTGCACGATGATGCTCCTTCACTGGCGATGAAGATGAGGACTCCTCAGTGGCTCCTCACCACTAAGGATGGATGCAGACCCCTCAATGGCTCCTCATTGAGGAGGGATACAGACCCCTCAATGGCTCCTCACCACTGAGAGATGACCGGCTTGGAATCTTGATTGGTATCTGTTGGTCGTCGATTTATCATGCACAGAATCCGCTGTACATAAAAACCAATCTGCATAAAGCAGAATAAATCTGTTACTGTTCAGTACAAGTTACTGTTTACTGTGTACACTGACCATTAGTAACACTAGCAGGTAAATACCAGTCAGTGCGAACATACCAAAGTATTCCTTTAAGCATAACAGGTACAGATTATTTCAGAATACTGGAAACCATTAATAATACTGAGCAGGTATTATTATCACCACAAATTGTACTAAAAGTACATAGAATACATTTAGAGTATGTATTTCTTTGCTTAGCCTTCAGCATGACTGGCTGAAAACATGAGGCCTAGCAGACAGCAGTATAGCAGCACACAACTCCTTCCCACACACACAACGCACACACACAATCAACTATACACACACAGTGTGTGTAAAATAAAATAAAAGTCCATAAGTAGCCCATAATCATTACTCAACTGAAACTCTTTCATTATATTCATCTCTGATTGGTTTAAAGTATGCAAAACACTGTTAGATTACTTCTTATACTCGAATACTTTCTTTACTCAGAAGCACACTTCACCTCAATTAGCAGCATGAAACCACCTGTGCACTCTGCAGCAGTGTAGTATTAAACTAGAAAATAAAACTCACCAGAGATCACAAAAGTGTAAACACAAAACGGTCTGGGCATCCAAAAGGTGTTGTCATCATCAGGAACTAGACTTAACTCAGGAACTTAGGAGCACTTTTTATAACTTAAATGAACTGATTTCGTTTTTGTGTGGTGTTTGTCTGTGTAGAACCACTGTATGTCTTCTGCTCTGCTCATCTGCTATTCTCTCTCTCTCTCCTGATCTCTTGCTCTCTGGCTGGAATAGAGATACTAGTGCTCACTAGTGTCCCTACAGGAACATAGTATATCACATGCAATTGCTTGTATAACTCATGTGGGTTACATCCTCCCCCCCTGAATCTGCATGCGTCCCTGCATGTACTTAGTAAGGCGACAATTGACTTATATCTGGGGAAGGTGTAAAGTCAACAGACTTTGAAAAGTCAAGGGCTTGTGTAAACGCTTGGTCAAGACTCGCTAGTATTGAGTGCATGACTAGGGTTAAGGGATTTCCAAGAGACTTGTAAGACAACCTGTCAGGCTCAGACCTGTCTCTTGTTGACCTTCTGACCCCTGGCACTTCCTCTCCCTGAATAGGATTGACCTCAGTTACTCCAGACTCCTCTTCAACTGTTGCTGCTTCCGTTATGGTCTCCTCCTTTCTTCCCTCATCCAATTCCTCCGAAGGTTGTCCTCTCACAGGTTCCTCTTCAGCTGTGTCGTCGTCGTTGACTACTGGATTTGCATCAACAGGTAGGTCAGGTTTGTCTTGGTTTGTACCATCCTCTTCGACTCCTGGACTCCTGTCGACAGGTAAGTCTCCGATAGGTAGGTTTCCAACAGGTAAGTTGTCTTCAGGTAAGTTGGGTTTATTTACAGGTAGGTTGTCATTTTCTCCACTGGCACTTGGAACTTCCACCTCGGTATTCTCCTCATCTCTTTCTCCCATAGGTTGGAATTCCTCCGCATCAGGATTAAGAGTTGACGTAGAAGGAGTAATATCCACTTCCGAGGTAGGTATGTCTCCAGTTGTGGGAACGTCATGTACAACAGTGATGATCGGGTAAGTGACTTCCTCTTGAGTTGTTAGTGGATAGTAGTACTCTACCTCCTCTTGACTTTCAGGTGAACTTTGCTCTACCTCCACAGTAGGCACAGGACTTTGTGACGGCTTGACTGTTGTCGGCTCTTTTGGCTTATCTTGATCAACTTCATCTTGCACTGAGGGTGCTAAGAATCCACAAGGTAGGAGAAGATCACGGTGTAGAGTCCTCTCTGGACCATCAGAGGTAAGTGGAACCACAACGTAGACTGGAGAATTGTCAATGTGCTTTAACACCTTGTACACCGTTTGGCTCCAGCGGTCAGCTATTTTGTGCTTCCCTCTTATCCCCACATTCTTGACAAGAACATGGTCTCCGACTTCCAGGATTGACTCTCTGACCTTTAAGTCCCATCTCTGCTTGTTGCGCTGAGCGGTTTTCTTGCTGTGTTCCACTGCAAGTGTGTAGCTCTCCTGCAGACTTTCTCTGAGCTTTTTCACATACTCAGTGTGTGAGACTTTCTTCTTCCCTTCAGGAGCAAGGCCGAATGCAACATCAATAGGAAGACTTGGCTGTCTCCCAAACATTAGCTGATAGGGGGAAAACCCTGTTGTGTCGTTTTTGGTACAGTTGTACGCATGGACTAATGGCTGTACGTAGTCACGCCATTTGGTCTTGTCTTCCTCCTGAAGAGTTCCCAGCATCTGTAAAAGAGTACGGTTGAACCGTTCCACAGGATTTCCACGTGGGTGATATGGAGTAGTCCTTGTCTTCTTTATTCCTAGAAGCTGGCATAAATCCTTGATAACAGCAGACTCAAAATCACGACCTTGGTCGCTGTGTAGACGTTCAGGAAAACCATAGTGAATAAAGAAACTGTTCCACAGCGTCTTGGCTACAGTCTTGGCCTTTTGATCTTGCGTAGGCACCGCAACAGCATACTTAGTGAAATGGTCGGTTATAACCAATATGTTCTTCGTTCCTCGGCCATCAGGCTCGAGTGAGAGATAGTCCATGCACACTAACTCTAGTGGTCGGCTGGTCTCTATGTTCACAAGGTTAGCGGCCTTCTCTGCTTTAGCCTTGCGACGTATGCATCTCTCACATGTCCGGAGTTTCTCCTCCACATCAAGACTCATCCTTGGCCAATAGAACCGGGTGCGTACCAGATCCATGGTCCTATCGAATCCCATGTGACCAAGGGAATCGTGGAGACCTTGAAGTGCTGTTTCTCTGTACTTCTTGGGAAGAACGAGTTGAAATGAAGTATCACCTTGGTTGGTACGTTTCCTGTACAGGACTTCGTCGATTAGCACCAGCTGATCTTGGACTCTGAGGAATTGCTGAACTTCTCTCTCTTCATTCTGCCTAACACGGTAAGACAGACGTTTTCCAGTCTTGACAATGTCGATGATTCTGTTGATTGGTGAATCGTTTCTCTGCTCAACAGCCCATTCTTGCTGTGACATTCGGGGAATAGTGCTGGAACCAAGGAACTCCTCATCCTGAACGAACTCTGCTGGGATTGCGCTTGCATCCATGGCAAGAGACTCGACCGTAACAGGTAAGAGGTTGTCCCTCTCAGACTCTTGGGGTTTGTTCAGCTGGTGTCTCTGACATATGGCTTGGACAGCTTCCTTGGGGAATGTTGTCTCACCTTCATCCACAAATTTGGAAATGAACTGCTGCACCCTGTTATCTTCAGCCGTGGCACTTTCATCCAGCTTGACTGGTTCATGTGGACGTCTGGATAAACCATCGGCATCTTGGTTTCTTTTGCCAGCTCGGTACTTGATACTGAAGTTGAAATTGGACAGAGCAGCAATCCACCGGTGTCCTGCGGCATCAAGCTTTGCAGACGTCAGTGCATAAGTCAGTGGATTGTTGTCAGTCATCACTGTGAATTCAGCTCCATAGAGGTAATCGAAGAACTTGTCGGTGACTGCCCATTTTAAAGCAAGGAATTCGAGCTTGTGAGTAGGATACCTTCTTTCACAGTTTGACAATCCCCTGCTGGCATAAGCAATGACTTTCATTTGACCATCTTGTTCTTGATACAGAGCTGCACCGAGCCCGTGCAGACTGGCATCCGTATGCAGAATGTATGGTTGCCTGGGATTGGCGAAACCAAGCACAGGTGCAGTTGTAAGCTTCTCGATGAGAGTTTGGAATGCCTCGTCACATGATGGCGTCCACTTGTCACAGAATGGCTTTTTCAGGTCACTGGTAGTGAAAGACTTGTTCTGTTTTGACTTTCTCTTTGCAGGAACGTAACCAGCAGTGAGGTCGTTGAGAGGCTTTGCGATTTTGGAATAGTCCTTTACGAACCTCCTGTAGTATCCTGTGAACCCTAAGAATGACTTCAGCTCACTGATGTTGGTTGGTTTCGGCCAAGTTGTGAGTGCAGCGATCTTTTCAGGGTTGGTTGTCACTCCGTCCTCTGAGACTACGTGTCCGAGGTATTTGACTGACTTCTGGAAGAATTGGCATTTCTCAGGCGACAGTTTGAGACCAAATTCCTTAAGCCTGTTCAGAACTCGCATGAGCCTCTCTTCATGTTGTTCCAGGGAGTCAGAGAACACAATGAGGTCGTCCAGAAATACAATGACTTCTGTGAGATTTAATGAGCCCATACATTTCTCCATAACTCTCTGGAATGTACTTGGAGCGTTGGTAACTCCCTGGGGCATTCTATTGAATTCCCAGAATCCCATGGGTGTTACGAAAGCTGTTTTATGCTTATCTTCCTCCTCCATTTCCACCTGATAGTAACCGGACTTCAAGTCCATGACGGAAAACCACTTAGATCCTGTCAGGGCGGAAAAGGTTTCCTCAATGTTGGGTAAAGCATAAGCATCTTTGATCGTTTGTGTGTTTAGCTTTCGGTAGTCCACACATAGACGAATGCTGCCGTTTTTTTTCTTCACAACCACTATTGGTGAAGCGAATGGACTTTCGGACTCTCTGATGATGTTTGCGTCGCACAGCTCTTTGAGATGGAGACGAACAGCTTCATAGTCAGATGGGTGGATGGGCCTAGCCCTTTGCTTGAAAGGGGTAGGATCTGACAGGCGAATCTTATGCTTGACAGCAGTTGTGTGGCCATAATCAAGGTCTGACGTGGCAAAGACTTCAGGGATGGAATTCAACCTTTTGGTAATCCTGTCTTTCCACTGTTCTGACAGAGGGGAATCACCAAAATCATACTCAATGGGGCTCTCGGGACTCACTTGACATGCACCATAACATTCAGCTCTGGAACTGGGTGGTTCTGAAGCGGCATGCTCCAGCTGAGATTCACGTGTTGTGGTGACAGACAGTGGGACTGAGAGTTCTGCCAAGGTGCAGTGGGCTGGCACCGTGATGCTATGCTTGGTCTCATTTTGCAGGAGTATGGGGACTTCGAACGAAGACTGTCGTGGACTTGACATGATGTAGCTGCAGAAAGCTAAGCCACTGGGTGAGTATGAATTGGCAGGTGGCTCCACCACAAGAAGACCTCCCGGGACCATTGGAACGTCTCTTGTGTACCCAGTCAGTGAAATTTTCTGGCCAGCTGGTATGACCACGCTTGTCTTGGACTGCAATTTGACGTTGGCTATTTTGCCATTGTCATGGGACTTGTCTGTGTATATGCTGTGGAGATGTTTGATGACTGAAGCATAAGCACAGTTCTGAGGTATAGTCGACCCTCCTTTGAAACCTTTGTACAGGATGTCAAGGACATTGGTGCCAATGAGAACTGAAACTTCGGTGTTGGCTCTGTGGTCAGGAACAATGAGAGCTAATGTGCTGACTGTTTCAGGCTCTCCTGTAAAACTTTGGGGAAACAGTATGTCAACCTCAACATAGCCGAGGTAGGGTACAATTTGGCCAGCAGCACCTTCTACTTCCAGTAGATTTCCCAGGGGTAAGATGGGATGAGAAGGTAAGTAGTTGTCATGGAATGACGTGGAGAGGGTGCTGACCTGGGAGCCAGTGTCAATGAGGCAACAGCACTGCACTCCCTCGATGCTGACTTCAGCGGTTGATCTTGAACCAACTAACCCACTGGGTAGCTGAACCTCAGCGGTGTCAGTCTGTTGGCAGCATATGTTCATCTGGTTCACGTTGGGACGGTCATCTGGTATCAAGGTCTCAGTATGTCCCTCTACTGGGACCCGGTCCAGTTTAACGGTAGACCATGCCTGATCTTCCATTCGTCTTGCTTGGCTTTCAGTTCTCTTTGTTTTTGTTCAACAGCAGCTTTGTTGATGGGGTTTTCACAAGTTTTGGCTATGTGGCCATCTTCACCACACCTAAAGCAAAACCAGGCCCTGGGCTGTTTAGCGACAACCTGAGGTGGGACCTGATGAACTTGAGCTTCAGCTCTGGCTGCAGGTGGGTCGTTGTCTCGGCTGGGTTTAGCTGCCTTATTCTCAGCCCTTCTTTCCTTCCTGGTTTTCTTGTTCTTGGAGCTAAGCTGCATCTGTAGATCGGCAACCTGCTTTCTCAGGTTCTCTGTTTCTGCAATGTAGGCCTGCAATATGTCTGGATCGGTAGCGCTGTATGGAGAGACTTCAGACATAGAGTGCACATTTGCAGTGGCCTTCGGTTTGGTAGTTCCAAAATGACGGTGCATTCTGTCCATTTTGGCAGCTTTCCTGTCCTCTTCTGTTCGCAACTGCAACAGCAGTTCAGCAAAACCAGGTGGCTTGTCAGTGTTGATGTCTAGCTGTAAGAGAAGTTGGTTGTCCCAGCAGCCACGCTTGAATTGCTTTACCAGGTGACGATTTACATCGGCCTGTTTCACCCCACCTCTCTTCACAGCAGTGCTCAATAGAACTTGTAGCCTCTGTAAATACCCAGATGGCTTCTCTGCTAGGTCCTGGTCGGTGTTGAGAAACTTGGCGAATATTTCCTCTCCATCCTCCACCAGACCGTAAGCTGAATCGAGCAGTTTCACATACTCTTGGGGAAGAGCATAAGGACCAAGGGGCTTTACAATGTCTGAGGCTGGAGGAAGAAGGCTCTCTAGTATTTTCCTCCGCTGTACATCAACTGAACTGCCATCTTGAAACATTAAGTCTACATGGAGGCACCATGTGTCATAATCAGCTTCACCTGGAGGTTTGGGTACTCTGCCTGAGAATGAGCGTAACCATCTGGATTGGCTCTGAGTTGCAGCGGTCTCATTTTTGATTACGTGCTCTACAACAATGCGTTGCACTTCAGGTGGGTTGGTCAAAGTGTCATCGACAGCCATCTTGACTGAAGATGTTTTTCTTTTCACTGGAGCAGGTGCTTTTAGGATGGAGACAGGTCTCTTTTGAACCGTGACAGGTGTCTTTTGGACTGGGACAGCTGTCTTTTGAACTGGGACAGCTGTCTTTTGGACACTAGACTGCTCACCTACTGGATAGGGGACTGGCTTACTGTCAACCTTCTTTTTGTGTTGTTTTATCAGGGGTGTAGTGCTATGGTCAGAATCACCCTCGGACTCATTGTTATCACTTGAACTGTCATCAACATTTGGGTTCTGGCTAGAAGTTTGTGGGACTACTTCTACACTGTCCATTTTTGGGGACGTGTTCTCTGTATCTGGATCCTGGCTAGGAGGCTGTGTAAGTGCTTCTACATGGTCTACCTGCCACTTCACGGTAGTGTCGCTCAGGCTTTGTAGGTCAAAGGGGAAATGTAGTTCAAGTGTAGCCCTAGTAGCTTCTGACTCAAATTCAACAATGACAGTGTCAACTTCTCCTTTAGTGTTGTGCAACCTCACTAGTTTTGCCACAACCCCATAAGTACCGATAGAACCAATAATGTCATCATCTGTGTCAGTATCAGTAATACCAGACACGCAGACAGCCCTTTTTGCATCAATTCCGTACATTTGTTCAACATCCATTGTCTCGTTTTTTTTTTTTTTTTTTTTTTTTTCTCTAGGTCAATAAGTTGTGTTAAAGGATGCTTTGTGTTATCAAAACTTCAACAAGTGACATAAACCGTGCCCAAATCACTCCTGGCTAGCTCGCCACAAAAGAGAGATAGATATCATGTAACACATACGACTTGCAGCATTACTATGATAATTTGGATATTGGCTAATTCAGAAGTTCAGGTTGGGCTCAGGGAGTGAATGAAGCAACGGAATATGGTTCTACGTTTTTTAACGGCGAAAGTTTATTCCTAGCTAGGCAAAAATAGGAATAACAGATACACACATATACAAAAAAAACAAACCCCCCAAAATAAAAATGGTCAAGTCAGTCAGAAATGTTCAATTGTTCAGTCAGTCGGTTGTTTGAGCTCAGTTTTTAGTTTTGAATCAGTTTGTAGTCAAATGGCTTGACTCAGTTTAGTTTTTCAATCTACCCGGGTAGTATGTTTTTAAAGGCCTTGGTTCACTGACTGCAGGCAGTGCAGTGAGATCTTATCTGTGGTCCTGCACGATGATGCTCCTTCACTGGCGATGAAGATGAGGACTCCTCAGTGGCTCCTCACCACTAAGGATGGATGCAGACCCCTCAATGGCTCCTCATTGAGGAGGGATACAGACCCCTCAATGGCTCCTCACCACTGAGAGATGACCGGCTTGGAATCTTGATTGGTATCTGTTGGTCGTCGATTTATCATGCACAGAATCCGCTGTACATAAAAACCAATCTGCATAAAGCAGAATAAATCTGTTACTGTTCAGTACAAGTTACTGTTTACTGTGTACACTGACCATTAGTAACACTAGCAGGTAAATACCAGTCAGTGCGAACATACCAAAGTATTCCTTTAAGCATAACAGGTACAGATTATTTCAGAATACTGGAAACCATTAATAATACTGAGCAGGTATTATTATCACCACAAATTGTACTAAAAGTACATAGAATACATTTAGAGTATGTATTTTCTTTGCTTAGCCTTCAGCATGACTGGCTGAAAACATGAGGCCTAGCAGACAGCAGTATAGCAGCACACAACTCCTTCCCACACACACAACGCACACACACAATCAACTATACACACACAGTGTGTGTAAAATAAAATAAAAGTCCATAAGTAGCCCATAATCATTACTCAACTGAAACTCTTTCATTATATTCATCTCTGATTGGTTTAAAGTATGCAAAACACTGTTAGATTACTTCTTATACTCGAATACTTTCTTTACTCAGAAGCACACTTCACCTCAATTAGCAGCATGAAACCACCTGTGCACTCTGCAGCAGTGTAGTATTAAACTAGAAAATAAAACTCACCAGAGATCACAAAAGTGTAAACACAAAACGGTCTGGGCATCCAAAAGGTGTTGTCATCATCAGGAACTAGACTTAACTCAGGAACTTAGGAGCACTTTTTATAACTTAAATCAACTGATTTCGTTTTTGTGTGGTGTTTGTCTGTGTAGAACCACTGTATGTCTTCTGCTCTGCTCATCTGCTATTCTCTCTCTCTCTCCTGATCTCTTGCTCTCTGGCTGGAATAGAGATACTAGTGCTCACTAGTGTCCCTACAGGAACATAGTATATCACATGCAATTGCTTGTATAACTCATGTGGCTCAAACAGATCCAGCTCAAGTGGAGTTAGAGGGTTTTTGCCATCATTTTCTTTCATTCATTGTCAAAAGCCCAATGTAAATATTATACAATTCTTCGTTTTAGTTGTTTAGTTGTTAAGTTGTTTGGTGACTCTTGTTTGTACACAGACAGCAAACGTTCACATACTCGAAGACATGCAGTTTCACGGCTGAGTCAGAAACAACTGAAAGGGGTCTACGGTATATTATTAGGACAAAGAACGGAGACAGCATCGTACCGTTCCTTCGGCCAGGGCTGAGATGACGTTCCCCAGGGCGGACAGAGACCTGTTGATGTTCTTTGCTTCATCCAGCACGGATCCCTCTGCGCCTGTCTTACTGACCTGACACACAAACACAACAAGGCATTAGATCAAAAAGAAAACACCTGCGCACACTGCAAGCTCCACCGCAACGTCTAGAGTTTTCAGTGTCGACTGACAGCTGACATTGCAGTGTGGAAAATAAAACTGATTTACCTGCAGGAGCGAAGCCAAGATAATGGCAAATTGTGCTGTAATGTGAGAAATATACAAGGTGTGACTGGAAAGCTTATTAGATTTGCAGAGGGAGTCTGACAGCTATTAAAGCTATGCCCTACAGGAATACTTCTTGGGACATTTCCACGGGACGGTGGCAGACTTACTAAGTAGCATGGATGCGACAGTAACAGAGCAAGTAGTGGAGAATCGCTTCCTTCCAGCATTTGTCAAAATAAAGCACAAATATCGCACAGTCGGTCAATAACATTTAGTCTGAGAGTTCTAAGGAGTTGCTGGAGCATTGCCGTTCCATTTCTGCCGTCCTCTGGGGACCACTGTGATGGGTTGTATGAGACACTACATCAGCACGTATTATCTTAAAAGCGCAACAGTCAGCATTATATCCAGAGGTATGTGTGTGACCCTCGCATTCGTCTAAAGCAAACATACGGTAGCTAAATGCATGTGTGTCTCCAGGGATCTCCTCTTACGTCCGGCATCAATAATAAGCACAGCAGTATAGAAGAAGAAACAGCACATCCAGGAATCAAGAACTCCAACTCAGCTCTGTCTAGTTCAGTCACGTCTCAGATGTACAGTACATTAGTGCTCCTCCGTCTCATCTTCTGTGTAGCCTACAGTATGTGACCTATGGCCCAGGAGTTAAACTGTTTTCTTCCTGAGGTGATGACTCAGATGCCATCAGTTGACTTTCACCTGTTCGCTTTAAGTCTGGTGGGGAAGGGGGTCATCTAGGGCAGGGGTTTTCAACCATTTTCACACCAGGGCCCAATATTTATTCTGCATTTTAGCCACAGACCACCATTCGATGCTGAGTTTAGTCTCTCAGAATCAAAACGATTTAGGAGAGATAACTGGCCAAATGTTGCTCAAAACAATAACAATTCTTCCACATTTTCTAATTGTACAGATTCTTGAAAATTAAGTATTTCAGATGTTTGAATATAATTTTACTCTTGAGAGCGTAAAATGGACCCTGACGGGTCCACTGGTTGAAAAACACTGATCTAGAGGACTCTACTGATGAGTGATGACTGATGAGGGACTTTCGTTCTGCCTTCTGTGGTTTGAAGGTTTTTGAAGGGGGGAATGTCTGTGGATTTTTCCCTAGAGGTTTAAATTCCACCCGACTTGCACAATCAAACCTATTCATAACGGGAACCCTTTCGGCCTCGGTCCTAACTGGGTCAAACAGATTCTATAGCCGCTGCCAGCAGAGAGCTGCAGCTAGCGTTCAGCTCCCTGGGTGACGGTCGGTCTGAGACCTGCCTATGTGCTGCTCTCCATTTCACGCATCGACACATGAAAAGCAGCCATTGTTAAGAGAAGAAGAACTCTGGTCCCAGCGCTATACTCTTCAGAACCGAGCAGGCAATGAACATCACTGTTGTGTTTCTTTCCATTCAGTCATTTTTCTTCTTCCCCCCCTGCCCTTTCTTCCAATTTAACATTTATATGACAATTCCTCCCACTAGTGGTGTGTGTGTCACTGTAAACCCCTGGTGATGGTCTTGTGGGAGGGCGTACTGTAGATGCTCACCGTCAGCAGATGCTTCTTTTTTCACCCTGACAAGTTTCACCAGGAGGGCGTAATGCATGCCGAGGAGCATGCAGTCCCCCCCACTACCTCTCAAGACAACGCCTGTGATCAAGCAGCCGGAGACGGATCCCACCCTCCAGCACGACCAGCTGTGTTCGCTGAAGTGCCAGAGGCACTGCGGCTAACCCCTAGGCCCCAGTCATACCTTTGAAGGTATTCTTCCTGCAACTTTTAGCCAAAAATCTAAATATATTTTTTTGCCTTTGTTTCCTCTACATTGCTTCTACTTTGATGCTGCTGCAGCTGTTTCCCTGCAGACAGACACTTCCTTTGCCCTGCCAGACGGTCCCTGAGAGGATTCCAGGTGGTACCCAGCTAAATGATGGACAGTTGGTAACCAAATGGAGCCTTACAGATCTGTAACTCTTGAGATCGTAAAATGAAAGCAAATGGGATCATTTTTCATTTGGGATAATTTTACGGCAAAAGTTAAATTACATTTAAACATCCAAATTACGTAATTTTTCAAGAATCTACACAATTAGAAAATGTAGACATAAACTTTAAAATCCTTAGTTTTGGATGGAAGAGACTAAACTCAACATCAAATGGTGATCCGTGCCTAAAATGCAGAATAAATATCGGGCCATGGCATGAATGTAGTTGAAAACCCCTGATTTAGCACACATCACATAAAGTTAAATAAATCAGCTATGATTTATCAAATCAGCCATGGCAAGTCAGCTCCGTTTCATTTCCAATGGGAGGCACGTGATTTGACTCGTCAAACTGGTCCTATGCTGTTTTCTACCCTACTCCATCTTGAAGAGACTTTTCACATCAGATCACGTGACTCCCTTTGGAAATGAAAGGAGCTGGTCTTACCATGGATGATTTATAAGATTTAATCGTGTGACTGGGGCCTTATACTCTCCACTGTGGAGGGAAACCTAACCCTGAGGTACCCACATGCTCCGTTGTGTGTATCAGTCTTTGTCTATACTAGCGCCCCTCCACCTCCCTCCTCTCTCCACTCTCTCCTACCTTCTCACTGCCAGCCAGGTCAACCAAGTAAAGCTTTCCACACAGTTTCTGCTCCGTCTCCACGTGTTCCTGCTTGATGTTGATGAGGAAGATGCTGTGGCTCCGCGAGCTGTGCTCGTTCATGTCTGAGCAGAGAGGAGAGGAGAGGAGAGGAGAGGAGAGGAGAGGAGAGGAGAGGAGAGGAGAGGAGAATAGAGGAGAATAGAGGAGAATAGAGGAGAGGAGAGGAGAGGAGAGGAGAGGAGAGGAGAGGAGAATAGAGGAGAATAGAGGAGAATAGAGGAGAATAGAGGAGAATAGAGGAGAGGAGAGGAGAGGAGAGGAGAGGAGAGGAGAGGAGAGGAGAGGAGAGGAGAGGAGAGGAGAGGAGAATAGAGGAGAATAGAGGAGAGGAGAATAGAGGAGAATAGAGGAGAATAGAGGAGAGGAGAGGAGAGGAGAGGAGAGGAGAGGAGAGGAGAGGAGAGGAGAGGAGAGGAGAATAGAGGAGAATAGAGGAGAGGAGAGGAGAGGAGAGGAGAGGAGAGGAGAGGAGAGGAGAGGAGAGGAGAGGAGAAGAGAGGAGAGGAGAGGAGAATAGAGGAGAGGAGAGGAGAGGAGAGGAGAGGAGAGGAGAGGAGAGGAGAGGAGAGGAGAGGAGAGGAGAGGAGAGGAGAGGAGAGGAGAGGAGAGGAGAGGAGAGGAGAGGAGAGGAGAGGAGAGGAGAGGAGAGGAGAGGAGAGGAGAGGAGAGGAGAGATAGCCTTCAGTGAGGCAGTGAAACGAACCCATTTGAGACTCCGGACAAACCTCTCAAGGTTTCCTCTCAAAGGTCAGCGGAACAAACAAGGGCTGTCACTCAATTCATCACAACAGACACGGTTGTTAAAAGAGATGCACATTCACTTTCAGCCTCAAGGTGAACTCTTCTCCTTTCATGTCTGAAACTGCCTTTCAGGTGGCCAAAGCATGGGTGGTAGTAAACGAGGGGGGGGGGGCTCCTATAACCAGCTTTTGGTGTTTGTCCACAGATTTGGTCCTAACGCAAACATTAAATTCCCATTGTCAATGACTAGAGAATTTTACATCATGGTGATGTACAACTATCAAAAGGACCATCGCAACAAGGTCTACACACCCAAAAAAAAGTATTATCCCATTGCTGAAAATATTCTAAAAATGTATACAAAATGGACTTTGCAATAGCAGCACTGATGTTGTATACAACACAAACACAGATGGTTTTGGAGATGGGGGGACAAAATGAAATTGATTCTCTTATATAACTTTGTAATGTAACTGACGCTTGTGCACAGCTTGTGAAAACAAATTATTGCATTATGGGTTTGAGCTGACATGTGATCTACCCACTGGTACCGTATATCGCGATCCATCTTTTGGGCAGCCCTGATGTACTGTAGGACGTTAGTGTCCCTGAGTGCACCTAACTTCACTTGGGTGTGATTTTTCTTCTCTGCATTGAACTTTGACTATTAATAAGTATAAAACAAATGTCATCTGGCCTGCAGGGAAATATGAGAGATCGGTGGAGTGACTCACTGGTAACAGCAACATGACGGTTGGCTTTGCCTTCGTCTATGACGTCCATCACCTCCTCTGGACTTGTGACGAACCGTTCTGTGCAGCCCTGCGTGACACAAAGACAGTGTGAGAATGTGTGTCAAATCAATACAGTCATGCACGCACACGCACACGCACACGCACACACACACACACACACACACGTCATCAACCGTATCCAACAACACCCAACAGGCGAATCACACTCCTGCGAAATCTGCACACAAATCCACACAGCAGTAGTTTTCAACATTACAACATTTCAACCATTACCGGGGCCCAATATTTATCCTGCATTTGAGGCACAGACCAACAGGACATTTTATCCCCACAGACCCCAAAACTAAAGATTTTTTGTTGCCTTTTTTTTTTTCATTTGTCCACAATACCAGTTTATATTTGGGAAACAAAACAGTCAAACATACAAATCAAAATGACCATTAATGTTCCACATTAGTTGTGCAGACTTGGGCTTGGGCTAATTCAGATGATGAATATTTTAACTCTTGAGAGTGTAAACATGAAACCAAATGGCCGCCGCAAGGGCCCATGTGGTTTCATGTTTATGCTCTCAAAGAGTTACATCTGGTTAATCAACATTCCGTCAGTTAGCCTGGGGACCATCTGGAACCCTCTCAAGGACCACTGGTGGTCCCCGGACCACTGGTTGAAAACCACTGCACACACCAATGTGCCCCATCAACCACAAACGTACACCAATCATCCTTTTGCATAGATTCTCTCCCATCAGCACCAATTACAATCCACCAAATTGGGACTATATGTAAATGGAAGGCCCCTACTACTACATGCATGCATCGGGAAGAGACAGCACACGCAACACCGTCACTTAGAATCACATCATAATCACATAATCACTCACCTTCACGTAGGGAACCCTGTATTTATCTTCATGCACCGACAGGTTGGTTTTTGTCACTGCAATTGAACATGAACAAGGACAGGTTGTTAAGTGAATGTAGTACTGTAAGTGTGTGTGTGTGTGTGTGTGTGTGTGTGTGTGTGTGTGTGTGTGTGTGTGTGTGTGTGTGTGTGTGTGTGTGTGTGTGTGTGTGGGTTATGCGAGTGCATGTCTGTGTGCGTATTGAGAACATCTACGGTATAATGAGACACGCACCTTTGGCTCGCTGCCTTTTTTTCATTTCTGAGTGGCTGGAAAAAAGCAAATCCGATCCCAGCCTCCAGCTAACACACACACACACCACTTCTCAGTCCACGGACTGCCAGCCACTAACTGAGCTCAACTGTTTAGTCAAACTCCCCGGGAGGTCGAGCGAGGCAAATGCTGTCTCAACAAATTCAATGCCATTTCTGCCAAAAGACTATGATTTACTATTCGACAACAACAATTCACTAATGCTTATGCAACTACGCGGCACAACAAGGTGAAGCCTCTTCGGTCAAGGGGGAACTTGTTGAAAGATGCTGTTTGTGATGAGCAAATCACATTATTTGGTTTTTCGTTATTTAAATTTGTTGCAGCCTTATGTGTGTGCCTGTGTGTGCTGGCTATAAATTTAGACATTGATACACACAAAATATTTTCTCTGTCGTGAAAGGGTCGCACACGCCACAAATATTCACAAAATATACATCAGAGATGAAATGTGTTGTTGTGTTGCTTGTAGCTATACTATGTTGGCATGATTACATCAACTAGTCACAGGCCTTGGGATCCCCCAGGAGGAAGTCACTATAATGTTGCTCAGGAGAGGGAAGGCTTGTACTCGTGACCCGACTACGGATAAGCAGTTGAAGATGGATGGGTGGATACATGAACGGCGTACTATGAAGTATAAATTGTGCCCAACCCGCCTGCCTTCTTCCTTATCTTAATCCTGCATATAGGTGTAACTCCCTAAGCTGCGTCGATCCTTCTCGTTTGCCTTGCCGTCTTCTCTTTCCCGTTCAGGTTATAGATGTTTCCTAAGGCTGTGCACTCTCCCCTGCATACCGATGGAAGCCTCTCCCGCAACCAGCTCCATTACAGATATTATCGAATCCTTTCCACCTCTGCCTCTCCATCATTCCACTCACAGCACAAATATCTGAATAATAAGGCTGGGTATGTAAATGACACACTGTGCTGTACGCAAAAGTACACATACCAGCCCAGTGTGTCTCAAACGCGTCGTGCCAAATAATATAAACGTGGGACCACAATGCCTCCTACGCAGTATGCTTGAAACCTCGTAGATGTATTCATCGTGAATCCACAACAGTTCATCTCAAATACAGAGGCTATGTGTGTGATGTCTGTAGAAAGACAGGGCCTCAAGATCACCAGAATCCCACCATGTCCTGCATAAAGAATTCAAACTAATGCCTTCGGGTAGAAGACAAGGTTGCCAAACAGCAAGCTTCATAGATTTGTATTTTCCTTCGTTCCCTCATCGATCAGGCTCCTCAACAGTCAAAGATGATTGACGGTTGTATGTACATGTGTATGTATGTATGTATGTATGTACGTAGGTATGTATGGCCTGTGTTTTTTCTCTTGTACTTGTTTTTGTATAATGCCAATGTCTTGTGCTGCACAGAACCAATTTCTACACTGGGAGACGAAATAAAGATCTATTCTATTCCATTCAATTCTATTCTAAACTGCATTTTTTTTTTTCATATTTTCCAGCATTAAACCTTCAAGATAAACATTTTGATGCTTTTAGTATTCAACAATAAACACTATAAATCTTTCCAAAATGTGTCAGAACAAATCCATTGATCTTTCTGTATTGATCTGTAGGTCATAAGTACAACCTACCATCCAGCAGGTCCCGTATTTTATCCAAGTAGATCTCAAAATAGGACACCTGGAGAAACACACACAAAAAAACACGGATGACTAATTCTCACAAACACTGTACAGATACAGAGAGCAGGAGAGTGACAAAGAAGGAAACAGACAGAGAGAGAAAGAGACAGAATGCATACGTCATTTATTGTTGATCTACAAGCCCCCCGACATGCAGCGGGTGTGACATGTTGAGGGCTTGCAGATCGGCCACCAGGGGCGCATGTAACATTTCCCAATTGGGGGGCAAGAGAAAATGGTATGGGGGCGACTTCATCGCCCGTGGCGCGAAGCGACAAGTCACCCGCATACCATTTTCAGTTACAGGACTTTTATTCGGCAAGTAAAGCATCAATTTTGTTGCAACAGACACGCAGCTGTTTTCTGTTTTCAATGATGAAATGCTGTTGGTGTAGTGGTGACACAGCTATAGTTAGTTAGTAGCAGTAGTAGTGTTTCAAATAATTTTAAATATATAATTTGAAATATCTTGGGTTGTTTTGCATGCCATCATGTTTGGTGGGGCAGACTGGGCATTTAGGGGGCATTGCCCCCCATGCCCATGCCTAGATCCGCCCCTGTCGGCCACTCTCTGTGCCGACGGTGAAAATCGGGCCTGAGGGAGAGAGAGGACGGTAGAGCCGCTGATTACACAAATCTGGGAAACGGTGCCGAGCTTATCGCTTCTCCCACGGGGTGTACGGCATCCGCTCAGTGATGGAGGCGTGGAAGGAACAACAAACGTTGGTTGGATAAACACAGTTTATCATGCTGGTTTATTCATGCGCTGTCCTGTCTGCTCTGTCCTAACAATGGAAGATTACTAGTGTAAGGAAATATACAATATGTGCATACTGGGGCGGATTCACCAAAAATAATGACACAATAAGAATTAAATGGGGGGGGGGGGGGCATATTATGTGTTGTATACGTCTTTTTGGGTGGGGTCTAACTTCAGATCACCAAGACCATGGAGTAATGTCTCAAAGCAGATGTAAACAAAAAAAAAAAAAAAACAAATTTGCGTGAGTGAATAATAGCGTATGACCTCCCACTCCAAATATTAATAAAACGTTTAGGTAGGAAATTGCCCTTCAAGTTATTAATATAGCTACTGCAAAATCAATAACACCTGCAGCAAAAGAAAAAAGAATCTAATGGTTAAAACAAGGTAAACATACAAATAAACACAAAAACAATTCATCTGTGAAAGATGTTCCATCCCAGTACATGATTGCAACGCTTCAAGCTACACAAAATGCAATTCAAAGGTCACTGCCTTCTAGACAGAAAGTGTCACTCCTCACCAGACATTTACAATGTGGCACAAGTAGAAAATGTGTTTCTGCAGGGTTTTACTTTTGGTACTTTAAGCATATTTTTTGGTTTGTGGATGCAGGCTGCCTAGTAAATGGGCTCAGGAAGATTGGAGATGGAGGGGGTTGGAATGATGAAGACGTTGGCCAAAAGGTTGCCCATTACGGCACAAGTCGACCTCTCAGCCATGGGATGAACTTTGTACCGGCGATCTGATTGGCTATCTCGTATCTCGGAAATGCCACAACAACTTCTGATTGGCCAGAGCCATCTAGCAGCTGCCAATTAATTGACAATTGTCAAATCTTGTTTTTATACAGGAATTTCACTTAAAGTAACACAGTATTTCTACTTTGTCTGTGGTATACTGGTGCTACAACCGGGGACCAACAGTGGTCCTTGAGATGGTTCCACATGGTCCCCAGCTAAGTTGGTTAACCAGATGAAAAGTTGGTTAACCATGTACAGTAACATGGACCCTTGGGGGTCACTTTGGTTTCATGTTTACACTCTCAATAGTTAAAACATTTATCTGAATTAGCCCAAGTCTACACAACTAGAAGATTAATGGTCAATTTGATCGATGTTCGACTGTTTTGTTTCCCAAATCCATTTTGTGGACAAAAGCAAAAGAAATTGTTTTGTTGTTTTGGGGTCTGTGGGGCTAAAATGTTGTCAAATGGTGGTCCGTAGCTCAAATGTTGAATAAATAGTGGGTCCTGGAATCAAAAAGGTTGAAAACCCCTGCTATAACTTAAGTAAAACATTTGAATTCTTCCTCTTCCACCACTGGTTGCCGCTAGACCTTCTATGACCGACAACAAGCTGTCACATTGATTTGTGCTGTCTTCTGCTCCTCGAATGTACAGTTGGAGGCTATAATTTCAAAAAGTATGACTCCAAGTGGTTTATCACCTCCGCCGGTGCATAACAACGCACACGGAAAGCAGCATGTACACCGGTAGATGTGTGTGTGCGTTTAAGTGTAAGGGGCACTGTCGTTTGCATTAGCATACTTTGCCAGGAGGATGTTTCAGGCTTTACAGTCAGATAATGGACCGTTTTCTAATATAATCCTTAAGTGTCCAGGAGGAAGGAGAAAAATTCTGCGTTACGTGTAGCAGGAGATACCGAAGGTCTGCCGTATTAAAACACTTAAAGCAGTCTTACTTCAATCTGTCCTGAGGCAACCAAAGAGAAACTGTAGCTAAGTACAAAATGGACCTGAGTTTCTTTTGCGCCATATAACTTCACGTTAAACGATTGTACATTATTCCCACCAGGGATGAATACTGCTACCGGCAGTGATTATTAAATCTCCCACACAGAAGAAACCAACTGACCTCATCACAAAGGAGACAGTATTATACAGTAGCTATCAACAAAAGCCAGAGCGGAGGAGGCAGCGGTCGGTGGGTCTATAAATTACATCACTGCGATCCAGAATCGGTAGAGAAGTTGATCTTCCTTGCATAATGAAGGAATATTAGATTTGATTCTGCATGCATAAAGCCAATATTCTGTCATAATCTATTTACCAGCCAGGTTCTTGACATGATAATTCAATTCGATTCGTTGCAAGAGCCAAAACAGAGTATTCTTCGATGTCTGTTGACAGACAGTTCTGTGCAGAAGGCTGTTGTTTTCAGCTCCTGAGCAAAACATGACTTTTCGTTGGGGAGAAAAAAAAATCTGGTGCAAATCAGCAGCACATTGCAATTCTGTTCTCCTCATTTGTGTTGTCGGCAGTTCACCTGCTCTGTTCAGGTCAGCCATCAGATAAATTGGCAGAGGTGTACCCATATAGACCTCTCCAAAACCACACCATTTATCTTTGTTAGCTTGTCTCATATCGTTGTTGTCCAAAAGGGTTCCTTTTGTAATCACTCGAAAAACATTGTGAAAATAGCCGATCTACACACTCACTTGGTGAGAGTGTGTATTGGTGTATTGGGACAGTTTGTAGATCTGCTATTTTTCAATACCCATAAGAATATTGGGAAAGCAGATGACATTGTTGTCATTGACATGGCTAATGTGCTAGCCCAGTTGCTAACCAAACAAACACAGCCGACGAGCGTCACTAGCATGTGATCAAAAGCAGTAAAATATGTTGGATGATGAGGTTTATAAAACATTGACGCTTCTTTAAGAATTGCAGAAGCCATGTTGGTTGTTTCACACTGTTGAGTGACTGGGCTGTCGGCCAATCAGCTGCTGTATTCGGATTTTCAACTAATACTAACGGCCCCATAGACCACGTGCGTCACCAGACCTGAATCCCCAGGGAAAATAATTTAAGGTGGTGATTCAGGGCTGGAACCAGGCAATGATGAAGTACGACTTTCATTTGTGAGAAAACTAGCCTTCACCTTTTAGGTCTCACCCCTCCTCCAACAATAGCAATGCAATTACATCAAATAATTTGGAGGAGTTCGCACGTATCTTATAAGCAGCTTAGAGCGCACACCACTAAGTGTATGAAATATTAATGCATTCCATTCCAACTAATGGCATGGTGAATCTGTAGGATATGTCTGTCTTAGGGTTAGGCTACCTGATCATATTTATGTATAAATTTTTGAAATACAGAATACAGACTGTGTGTGGTCCACAGTCTATGTCTGTGGATCCACCGAAAAGTGAATAAGCGGATTAATATTAGACAATGAATGGCACTTGAGTTGAGACAAGAATAAAGAATTAGCTCTCCTGCCATGAGACATCTTAAAGACAGTCTTTAGACAGTCTTTAGACAAGACACACCAGAATTCAGTTCTGTGGTTCAGGACTGTCTCTAATCATATTCATTCCAGATTTGACTATAATGGAAGGCATTTCCTTTTAGACACGTTATGAAACGAGTAGAAGTTAGCTATTTCCAGTCTAAAAAGTATCATGTTTGGTCGATTCAGAGACGAATCTGAAGTACAGAGGACTCCTTTTCAAATTAAAAAGAATCTACAATCCGACTCATACAGCAGATACAGCCAGGCTTCAATAGGTTTCATAACAACTCCTGATTGTCTGGCGCCTAGGCAATCTCACACTATGGCTGAATAGCGCATTTACTCTTTGATGTAGTATTCTGCCTTTGGATGCCAGTTTGAAAAGAATGACAAACTAGGAAACATTTACTGGCACATTTTATTTTGAATAGATATACATGGTAAATGGTGCATTTATATGGCGCCTTTATCCAAGGCGCTTTTTACGCTTGACATACAGTAGATTGTGCATCACGTTCACCCATTCACACAGACATATTCATACACTTTTAGCAATTAGGGGTTAAGTGTCTTGCTCAGGGACACATCGAACTCTGGGGGAGACCGGGTTCGAACCGCCATCCAGTGACTCTACCCTGAGCCATATGAAATACGATATGACATGATATTGAAATGATGGCAGATCCAATCTTTGATTATTTGCAGGGTCATGGCGGGCCTATACCAATTCCGATACCAATATATTATATTATTAATATTACCCGTATTGACCCGAATATAAGACAACCCTGATTGATTATAAGACGTCCCGCATTTTTCGAGACTCATTTGTGTAAAAAGAACACACAGATCGAATGTTAAACAATATAGGGAAAATATAATATTTTTTAGGATATTTCCATTGGAAAAAAAAACACTGTCTAATATTCAGGCCAATAGGATATATTTATATTTATTTAACTCATTGCTTAATCTTTAAATTTCACATTTCTGTTTTGACGGTGACTGAGAAAGAGATTGTAAGTCTGTGCAGCCTTTTACCTTCAGAATCCAATTAGAGAACGCTGCCTTGCATAACAAAATGGAAGCAGAGAGACAGAGAGATTGGATTTGGGTTTTAATTTAAAGTGAGCTAAGGAAGGCAGATCTGTCTATCCAAAGGATCACCTGTACTGTACAGTACAATGCTCTGTTCCCTCCAGGCAGAGAAACACCTCATCAACCTCGCAGGATTTGGATAAATGAGGTTATGCAAGTCTGTTGTGCCGACTGGAAACATTCTGTACTCTGCTGAAACCTCTTTATCTGATTTAACATCCTCAGAGACAAGCAGCGTTTTGGCAAGAAGAGCATTAAAAACCTCAAGGTTTTCAACACTGAAATAGCATCTACTTTTATCCACTGCAGGGAAAAAAGGGACTAGGACTAGACTCTCCTTGGAAAAAATATCTATTTTAAATTAGAAAATGCACTCGCTAACCCACACTTCGTTCAGTGTTGCTAAAAAAATTCAGATAAAAAAATTCAGATATCCAGATTCCAGCCTCCTTTTAATTTCTTTTGTCAAAAAATAAATATCTTACAATTTGACTGGTTGGGCAGAGTGGGCTGTGTTGAAACATCACTTTTATACATTAACTTAGCCTACTAACTGTACATCTAGAAATCGCAATATTCCGGAATGACAATGTCGTTACAGACGGCGCTTTAAAATTACTAATTATGCATGCTTATTGCTTATAATTATTCATTAGGAAGCTGTGCAATTGTGCAGGTCTGTTGCACATCCCCAAGGTCACATGCAGTGAGTTCGGAGTTCCAAAGTTGGATACAGTCGGTGATTAAGTGCTACACACGAGGCTTAAAAGCATCACCACTGAATAAGTTAATGATACACGTACGGTTGAATTAATGACACAGCAGGTGCGCCGAAAGGACATTGATTGATGATTGAAAATTGCAGGCTGAAAGCTCCTACTGTGCACACACATGACCAACTCTGAAATGCAATTAACAGATATACCGATTCGAATTTTGTGGGCAAAATATGACCATGCTTTTACCCGGCTACAAATGAGCACGGGTTATGCGTGAGAACCCTAATGAATGCACTTCAGTGACCACCAACTCTCTGAAGGTGATAATAGCTTTCACTCCAACTGTGTGTGGATATTAGCAACTGGTGTTTGCACATTTTATAGGCAATTAGGCACATGACATGAAAGGGGACCAAAAGTATGTATGCAGTTGCCTAATTTAAAGTGCAAATAACATACATCCATACATTCCTAAAATGACCATTTAATACTTGCTTTGTACTTGTATAATACACTGTATCTGTCTCTCAAGCTTATTTCTTTTTCAAAATATTTTTATCTTAATATTTTTAACCCATTTTTCCACCCAGTGCCAATTCCTAATCCTGGGCTTTACACACCCTCCACCAATCTGAGGAGGCAGCGGATTGGCCTCATGCTTCCTTCAATGCATGAGTAGTCCAAGCTGCCTTCTCTTCACTTGACAGGGGGAGTTTCCCTCAAGCCTTATTTCTAATGGTTTGACCCTCAATCACAACTGATATAACCAGTCCTTGTCTTTATTTCCGCATAGTTTAGCTGCAGTACCACAATGTCCTGAGGTGGTGGGGGCACTGATGCACATTTGAGTCATTATAATAGTGAGGATAGACAAAACCAGGCTTGTTTCCATTTCATGGCAGCTTGGATAATCAACAATGGTGGACATTGTAAACAAAGTGGAAATGCAAATTCGAAGACTGAAGAGGAGAAATTATAAAAAGTATGGTGCATTGATGACTAACCCTAAACCTAACCGTGATCAGTATCCTGAGAACAATTTCCTTAACAGCTCCTATATGAAAGCCTGATTGTTCAAACTTGGTTATTTGTGGGGATAGAAAACACACATGGGAGCACCAAAAACACACAAAAGAAATGTCATGTTATCCAATTTTAAATATACGCACAAAGAGCACTGAAGCACAGAGACCCCATGTACTTGGCAGTACAGTGGTTGCTATGAGAATTAAAGGCTTTGTTTTTGCCATTTTACATGAGCTTAGTGGGCAGAAAAGCCAAGTAATCCCTCTGTGAATACATTCTCCCCACAGTGTCTTACTGAACTCTGATAACCTCCAATTTAGAAGGCGTTTTTATCTCCGATCCGATGGGTGTGGTTTTAGGGTTAGGGTTAATTTAGGCATACCGGTAGTTTCTGTGAGGTTAAGGTAAGGGTTGGTTAGGTTTTATAGGGGTGGCAGAGGCACAATGGTAGAGTGGCCGATAGTATGGCTGTATGGGAGCCACAACCACAAGGTTCCTATTTCGGCTCCCTCAGAGTTAGTGTTGAAGTGTCCTTGAGCAAGACTCTTAACCCCTAATTGCTCCTGATGTGCAGGTTGGTGCCTTGCACTGTCTCCTCCACCATATTTGTATGAATGTGTGTGAACTGTAAATGGGTGAATACGTAAAGCACTTTGGATAAAAGCACTATATAAATGCACCGTTTAACTTTTAGGTTTAGGTGTAGTTTTTGTGAGACTATGGTTAGAGATACACTCCTAAAAAAGGAGTCCCTTAATGTCAGAGCAAGGGAAGTACTGTACTGCATGTGTACGCCAAGTTGTGTTCCCTTGAAGCCAAAAGTATTACTTTTATTTTTGGTAAAAATGCAGCCGGGTTGGTGCACTGCAGAGGGGATTGGACATCAGGAAATGGCGTGTGTGCACCATCACTGATCAATGACTTTTGGAAGCGAGTTTGGAGAAAACTTTCATTTGAGGCCAGCATATCTATCTGTCATCTCCCATATATATATGCTGTTCTTTCTCTCTCTCACTGTTCAACCTTGAGACGTAAGCACCAGCAAAATGCCATCGTGTTCCAGGATTCTCTCTCACTCTTGCACTCCATGCGCTTGTATTACTTGTGAGGACATCGGCATTTTAGGATGGCAATTTTATGAAAAATATCATTGACATTTAACTATACCCTCTGAAAACTTGTTGCCCTCATGAGTTTATGAATATGTTATGTAACGATGCACGCACACGCACCCACCGAGAGAGAGAGAGAGAGAGAGAGAGAGAGAGAGAGAGAGAGAGAGAGAGAGAGAGAGAGAGAGAGAGAGAGAGAGAGAGAGAGAGAGAGAGAGAGAGAGAGAGAGAGAGAGAGAGAGAGAGAGAGAGAGAGAGAGAGAGAGAGAGAGAGAGAGAGAGAGAGAGAGAGAATAGGTTCACACTAACCTTTATGTGGAACTCAAGGTTCTCATCCATTGCAAATATGTGTTCGAAAATGTCCTCTGCAATCCTGGGGATGATTCCCATACCCTGAGTGTCGTGTAGCTTTCCCTGTAAGAATGTAAGAAAGAAAAGATGGAGAGCTGGCATGTTACATGAGGAGGAGAAAATACCTTTGTACTTTCACAAGAGCCAGGAGTTCAGATGTGGTGTTAAAGAAGGCCATGGGCACAGCAAACAGCTTGGCTTTAAAGAACAAGAGATTCTAGTGCTGAAACATACATACAGGGGCATGTGTGCGTGTGCATCCCTGCGTGCGTGTGTGTGTGTGTGTGTGTGTGTGTGTGTGTGTGTGTGTGTGTGTGTGTGTGTGTGTGTGTGTGTGTGTGTGTGTGTGTGCGTGCGTGCGTGTGTGTGTGTGTGTGGGAGGTTCTTTTGATGAACACAGCAGGAATGTAATGTACCTCCATGGTGTGTGTCTTCCCAGAGGCGGTTTGTCCATAAGCGAAGATGGTGCCATTGTATCCTCCCAATACATCTATAGTGGATAACAGAAAGAAAGAAATATAACATATAAAATGTAGGACAGATCCGTCATGATCACATGGTTACAGTATGGAGATAATGTATAAGGATTTGAGGGATTTGGGGGAAACAATAGTAGTAATAGGTGCCTATCGCAAAATGTGTTTTACAAAGGTCTGCCTTCAGGTGGTACTATAAAAGGCAGCTTTTCACTTGGCCTCTAGGGAGTGTGCATGCCAATTATCATGGCGATCAGGGAGGGCAGTTATACAGTAGGTAAAAAAAAATGTGGATTAGCCTGTTATAGCGCCACCAGTCCAGGAGGCTGATGTGAACATTTTCAAGTCACAATTTGTCCAATGCCTAATGGTAATGTGCATGCAAAATGAAAGGTAAATTGCACAGTGCGTTCATGACACGCATGCACGCACACACGCACACACACACACACACACACACACACACACACACACACACACACACACACACACACACACACACACACACACACACACACACACACACACACACACACACACACTCTAACTCAATCGATGGTCGCAGAGGGAGCCACAAGGAAACTGGGCATGTGTATAAACAATATTTACAACTTCAATAGGAGAAATGGGGGCAGAACAGGGCCGACCCTGGGGTGGGCACTGGGCAGAGCCCAAATGTGCATCCTGCCCACCCAATGAAAGGTAATATAAGTGGTTTTCATTAGTGGTCCGGGACCCCCAGTGGTTGAGAGAGGTCCAGGTGCTCCCCAGCTAAATGGTCGAAAGTTGGTTAACCAGATGTAACTCATTGAGAGCGGACCCTTGCAGGTCTATTTGGTTTCATTTTACACTCTCAAGAGTTAAATTATTCATCATCTGAATTAGCCCAAGTCTACACAACTAGAGTATGTTTGACTGTCTATCCTGGAAATGTGGACAAAAAAGTGCCTGCAGACAAGAACTAGGATCTGCACGCCATTTCCTGTCCTAATCTCTGCGTAAGTTATTGTGAAGTGACATAACCCCTCTCTACTGGTAGTAGCCGGCGTCGTAAAACAAGGCTCCCCATCATCAGCGCCCATGGAATCCCCATGAGGCCCAGCAGAAGAGAGACGACTCCCATGGCCCCCTGGTTGACAGCTCATAATGCAGCTCTGACCATTTACACCCAATAACATCGGCTCAATGACATGCGTTCTGCATGCGTCCATGGCAGTGGCGTCAGCAGTTAAGACGTTTCACGAGGTATGAGCCAATTAAGAGCCTGCTCACAGCCTGTGAGATGCTCCAAATGATGTCAATGAGACAAGAAATGAGGCGCATGGGGCTTGTCTTGTCTTTACATGTTATAAATTAGGCTTTGGAGGCCGTCCCCCATCCCCCACCCAGCTGTCCCTAGAGTCTGTGCTGCTCCGGTAGCTTACACCAAACTGGAAACTGCCCCAGAGGGTGGCACTACGGGTGGAATGAAATGGGGTCACCAGAATCAAATGTCTTCATCCTTGGTATATGCTTTAATATAAGAGTTTTGTACTGGGAAATATAGACAGCATTGAACAGCATTGTGGTCTTTTAAACAAGCTGCAAAGCTGTCTTTAGTCATAGAATCAATAATCTTAATTTATTTCTTTTTTCCTCTTATCAAAATCAATATTCAATCACAATCAGGTATTCACAGTGTTGTAGTGGGACTTTTGGAAGTGGGGGATGCCCCATAAGACACGCATACCGTCGCACACACACATGCACACATTTGCATACACATGTGCACACTATTAAAACCTAAAGTACAGTCGTGTATACCCCATTTAGAAACAGGGTTTACAGTGCTTAATTGTATCCATAAAAATAAATGACAACTAAAAAAAAACAAATTTTTGCCCAAAAATATATTTTAGATGTGAGAGAAGTGCACCACCCTCCTCTAGACCCCTGTGTATTCATAAATCACAATAATCATGTTCACTACATTACAACTGTCGCTGTAGATACAATATATGTTTACATATTGTTCGTTTAAAACCTCCAATACCAACCAATGTGACAACATAAAAACAACTTGTTTTTGTTGTCACATTTCACCAAAATACTGGATATGAAATACTGTCTTTGTACTGTCTTCATGTGCTCCAAAACTCACTCATTTGTAATACTACTGTTCCTTTAATCAGTCTCTATACTTTACTTTCCCAATAAATAAGGTAAATGTAATAGGCTACTTTTTAAATCTTGTATTGTTTACTTGTCTACAGCCTTACTGCATACAGAATGATTTAATAGGGAATATAAATAAATGAATTACCCCAAATAGATCTAAACAACAACAACAACAACATAACATATTTACAGTATCACAACAAACCTTATACTAAACTGTGGTAAAATGGTAAAATACACCATGTCAGGGAGATTCGTTCTTACAGAAAATGAATAAGGCCTCCATGTTAGAATGAGTCATTCATTCACACACTGTACATTTCCTAAGTCTAAAACTACACCAAAACACCATATCTCAGTGTAATTCTTAGATCAAACAAAAGAAGAAAGGCTTATTAGTTCTTTGACACAAGTTGTGATGCTTGTTGTGCATATTTTACTAACCTGTTGTGTACTTTTGTACAGGGAAGAAAGCAGGCTACAAAGGAGTCTGAAGGACGGAAGCCTCCATGGTCCAAATAGTACCACTAATATGCACAATGTTGCTCAATACACTGCTCCCAATAGGGTGAACTCCCCCTTGTGGCGTGATTCAGTAACTACTTTTACTATACTTAGAACACAAAGTACAACTGGAATTGGCCTCTCAATACAAATGCAAATCCATAAAATAAAAATAGAAACAATACAAGAATTGTGCACATATGCTTGTAGGTGTCACAAATGTGATCATTAAGTTTCATGGCAACATGTCTGATTAGTTTATTAGTAGAATAAACACATTTAGAATCATTAATAAAATAATTATAATAAATTCAAATTCAAATTCTTTCTTCTTCTTTTATGGTATCTATGTTGTTGTTTTTATTTTCTATTTAATAGGCTATCGTGCATTTGATCGCAGACTGAAGAACGCTAGAAATGCATCAGTATGCATTTCCAGCGGAAATGCATCAGTTCAGCGAGCAATTCAGAGCAGAGCCAAGGTTGACAAGCACGCATACTGCAGGCCATTTCTGTGCGTCTTCCATCATAAAGATTGGAACAATATGCTTCATAATAAAGATTGTGTATACTCAGCATGAACTGCACTGCAGGGAAATTACCTCTGCGGCTTTCCTCGCAAAATAATGCCTGCTATATGCCCCCAGCAGCGCTGTATCAGTAAGTCATCACAGAGCGATCAGTGACTGACATTTTTTCCTTTTTTACATGAAATGCATATAAATTAGGCGCTATAGTTCCTATAGTAAGGCACTATAGTTCCTACATGTAATTTTATGGTCAAAATAATAATTACAGTGTTTTTTATTGTTTTTGTTTTTCATGAAGTCTTCTAATCTTCTAATTCAAATGGACCCACAAGGGTCCATTTGGTTTCATTTTACACTCTCAGAGGGTTACATCTGGTTAATCAACCAATGGTGGTCCCTGGACCACTGGTTGAAAACTGCTTTAATTAGATCATCTCCAAAACATATTGTCTTTTTGTCACCTCTGGGGGCTGGAGTAAGTCATTGGCTAACAAACAGTCCAGACGGGACTAGCAAAGAAAAGAAAATGGTGAGATTTATTGCTTCTATATACTTTAACCTTAGATACTCAGACCATAATACTGTTTTTAAAAGCACCCTCTGTGTCCACTCCAGTCTCCACACTCGAATTTATCAACCCTTTGACACATAAACATTGCTTCAAAACGTCAAACACATGAAAGTGCACATGAGATCATATCAGGTTAAAAGATGCCGCAGGTGAGCAGAAACTGAGAGCATATATTGGCTGTCAGCCAGAGCCATGTGGTGCCCCTTGTCCCAAAACCCCTTTCCTTCCCTCCCTCCCCTCCATCCTCATACTGTAGCTTCTCTTCTCTCCTCTAATCTAGCCATCCTTCTGTTTCACGGCGCGGCATGGCTGGGCTCGGCGGCTCTGCCTTCAGAAAGCCATCTCCGGTCATATGCTCAGGCTGAAACCAGGCTTGACATAAATATGCAGCGCGCATCGAGGAACAGAGGGGCGGCGACCCGACGCCGGGGAGAAAATGAAGACAGGAGAGAAGATAAGCAGAGCACCAGACGACCCGAAGTTCACGATAACGGCGGACGCGGAAGGAAAGATCGTGATTGTGTGTGCGCATGCACGTGTGTGTATGTGTGTGTGTGTGTGTGTGTGTGTGTGTGTGTGTGTGTGTGTGTGTGTGTGTGTGTGTGTGTGTGTGTGTGTGTGTGTGTGTGTGTGTGTGTGATAGGTGTGATAGGTGTGATAGACAGACCGAGACAGAGGAGAGACTGGCCAATGACAGATAGAGGGACAGATGAACAAACAGAAAGCTCAGGATAGAGAGAGGGAGAGAGAGAGAGGGAAAGACAGAGAGAGACAGAGAGACGGAGGGATTTTTAACCCGGGGACACTTATCTTTTACGAGCAGCTGTCTCAACCCTGTTCTAATTTTGGGTTCTCCCGTATTTCAAACCGCCAGGTCGGAAGTGGTTAAGCTGGCGCAATAATCTTTTTGAATTGAATTTAAATGAACATTTACCAAAAATAGAAAACTTTATTTTATTTTTTTTCCATTTTCTTCTCATTTCCAATTGGTTGTTCTGGATCAGAACCTGTGTTATATAACCTCCATTAAGAGGAAGTCAGAGCAAGATTGAACATACTGTTACAACTGGGACCTTCCTCTCTCTCTTTGAACTCAACGCGAAACCCAGATAAAGGGGAGGGGGGGCATTCTGTGAAATAAAGATGCTCTCTCTAGGTAATTGATTTAATCTCCGCTTTGAAGATACGCCTGAGCGCTGTGAAATTGGCATGCTGTGAAATTGGCATGCGTGTTGTTATGTTGTAAATGTCGATGTCTATACCATCAATTGACATGTACATCATGTTCTGGCTCATATGAACACTAATACCGGTCAGAGTATAGGCTAATGCATGCGGGAGGGAGGGAGCGCTAATGCATGCAAATGGAAGTGCATTGGCCTCCATTTGCGATCTAAAATTATGTTGCCATTCATCGGTATCACAATGAACCCATGTTTGTCAAGCATTAACAATGTCATTTTTGTATTGCTTTTTAAAATATATGAACACAATCATTACAATGTTAGTGATTAGGCCACCAGGACCACAGGTTGAAAACCACTGATAGCGTCTACTGTATACCCCCTTATGTCAGGAAGGTATGAAAAATTATACCGCCCGAGCCTAATCGGCACAGCAGATAAGGAGGCGGCTTGGGCTGGCAGGTTTTCGAGGCCTATCAGCTGTCATCTCACGCACAGTATGTCTCACCGTGTGTGTGTGTGTGTGTGTCATGCAGGATAAGAGGAGCAACACGACGCATGCCAGCTCTGACTCACCTTTGACGATCTGTTTGGCACAGGTGTTGTAGACCTGCTCCTGGGTGGTGTTGGTCGGAAACACGTGATCAAACACATACGATTTCCCCTGTGGAAAAGGAAAACAAATGCAGTCAGCTGTAGCAGCAAAAATCGGTACCGGTATTTTTGCCCTACTTGCAAAAATGGCTGATCTACAAGTTAACAACACATCAAAATTCTGAGCATTTTATGTTTCAAATATATAGTATCTACATTGTGAAACACAGGACAAAGCCTGGATACTGGACTCGTTCACAATCAAGTGCATGGTAGGATGGGTAATAATCGCCAAATCTGAAACGGATAGATTGTGCAGTCCAAGTAGGGAATGAGACTTTACCCCAGGTGAGGGAGTTTATGTATTATCTCAGGGTCTTGTTCACAAATGAGGGGTGAATGGAGAAGGAGATCATCCAGACAATCGGGGAGGCAGGGGTGGTATTGCAGTTGCTGTACTGCACAGTTGTGAAATGCACAGTTGTGAATTATTGTAAATCGCTCTGGATTGAGAGCGTCTGCTAAATGCCTAAATTGTAATTTGTAAATTTAGCCAGAAGGCAATTCTTGGTTTCTACTCTAACCAATGGTGGGTCATGACCGGATTAATAAGGTTGCAAATATAATTTTCCAAATGAGAGGCTGGCATCTCCCTTAAAGAGAGGGTGAGAAGTTCAGCCACACTGGAGAGACTTTGCCTGGAAAGAAGCCAGCTTAGGTGGTGGTTCGGGCATTTGGTCAGGATGCCTCTCAAGCACATTTGGAGGGCTTATAGTAGATAAACTCGGGATCATCCAGGACTGGAAAAAAGGACGTTACTAATGTTGCACTGGAGAGGGAGCTTGCTATAATGGAGCTGTTGCCCCCGTGACCCGACAAGTGGCTAAGCGATAAGTGGTTGAAGATGAATGGAAGGACAGACAGACAGGATAAAGCCTTAGTTACAATTCAAACACCTATGAAGTGCTTCCCTACAAACAATACACAAAGAGTCACTGTCTACAAGCAAGCCTGTGTGATTATGTGTTTTTATTAATAATGCCTCTATTTTACTTTTATAGCTGTGGATGGAGCTCCAGAATAAACTCAAAACTGCTAAAGGTATTTATTGACTCCAGACACATTGTAATGAATGCATTCATTCATTATGTCAAAGACAACTTTTTTGTGACTACCGCGCTCTGACTTGTGGTGCGTTACCTGCTTAAATCAACCTCATAAAAGAAGTAGAAAGGTTATAAAGGTTGGATGGAAACATTGCACACGCCGCACACGCCAAGAAATACATTCCAGCACGTTTATTATTTTCTATTTCATCAGGACAAACGTTTCGGCTTTTATGATGTTCATTATGTCAAACAAACAACCCAATGACCTGCATGAACTCGCACACTCCTATAGGGTCCCCTACACTGCGATCCTGGAGACTACAAGATCCATCTGTATGGAAGCATCTGTGCCCCAAAAAACAGGAAGGGCGAGATCCAGTAGTGACCACAAACCATAGGACCAGGTTGCATCCTGTAGCTTCTGGTCAGGTTTCAACTATAGCTTCTCACCACGTTTGGTTTCTGGTTAAGTTTGAACTATAGCTTCTATAGTATTTGGTTTCTGGCTGCATTTGAACTATACTGTAGCTTCTGGTAGAGTTTGGTTTCTGGCCACGTTTGAACTATATCTTCTGGTAGCGTTTGGTTTCTAGCCACGTTTGATCACATTTGGCTAGAGGACCAGGTCGTGACCAGTTGCTTACTAGTTGCAACCAGATTGGTGAACAAGCACTACAAGCTCTGCTCCGTGCTTGCGGTTAGAGGTAGGTTAGGTTAGAGGTTTGTAATTCGGTTCGTTTAGGTTTGTGGTAAAAGAATTCAATGTTTTGTATCTTACAGCATTATGTATGAGTACAATACAGAGAATGTTTGCATTCGCCATCTTTGTTGAAGAAGAGTCTATTTATGTCTGAGATAGGTTAAGGGTTTCAGTTAGTGTGTCTTTGCGGGATCCTCTCCCTCGACCTATAAGCTAGTCGCGACCACAAGCAGTGGTGGACTGCGACCAGTAAGAAAGTAGACCAACAACCTGCTTGCGACCAGTTTCTTAGGCCTGATTTACACAGCTAGCCAAATCCAGCCTAAATCAGAAATGAGATGTGTCCTGTTAGACCAAACCTGGGCATTATGCGGCCCGGGGGCCAAATGCGGCCCTTTGGCTGACTCTGACCGGCCCGGGGACCACCAGTGGTCCTTGAGAGAGTTCCAGTTAAATATGGTGAGCTGGTTAACCAGATGTAACTCTTTGAGAGCGTAAAAATGAAACCAAATGGACCCTTGCGGGTCCATTTGGTTTCACTTTTACGCTCTCAAGAGTCAAAATATTCATCATATGAATCAGCCCAAGTCTACACAACTAGAGAATGTAAAAGATTAATGGTCATTTTGATCTGTATGTTTGACTGCTTGGTTTCCCAAATCCAGCCTGGAATTGTGGACAAATGCAAAAGAAATCTTTAGTTTTGGGGTCTATGGGGCTAAAATGACATTAAATGGTGGTCCATGGCTCAAATGCTGAATAAATAGAGGGCCCTGGTGTCAAAATGGTTGGTCTTATTCTTATCTTTTATCTTGAAATTTTCGTCTTGGCCCTCCACAATATTTTATGTATCTCATTTGGCCCCTTGGGAAAAATAATTGCCCACCCCTGCTATAGAGAAAACAGAATTCAATCTTGAAGTGACACAGATCTGATTCAGGTTAGATCTGGCTGCCAGTGTAACTGTAAATCAGAGCTTATTGGTTTGCAAACTTGCGAGCAGGTCGTGGTCGCTACTTACTATAGCAGGGGTTTTCAACCTTTTTCATCTCAGGGACCACCATTTATTCAGCATTTGATCCACGGACCACCATTTGGGGACATTTTAGCCCCACAGATCCCGAAACTAAAGATTTATTTTTGCTTTTGTCCATCTTCTAGTTGTGTAGACTTGGGGCTAATTCAGATGACAAATATTTTAACTCTTGAGAGTGTAAAAATTAAACCAAATGGACCCGCCAGGGTCCATTTGGTTTCATTTTTACGTTCTCAAGAGTTACATCTGGTTAACCAACTTAGCTGGGGACCACCTGGAACCCTCTCAGGGACCACTGTTGAAAACCCCTGTACTATAGGATTTCCCTGTGACTGCAAAAAACACTGCTCTGACTACCATTCACATTCCCGATCATCGCCTGCCCGCCAAAGTGTTCTAGACGGCAAACTACACAACGCAAACTACACAAAGCCGCCAGCGGACAAAAGAGGCACTACTATACAAAGACTGCACTGCCAGACCTGCTGAAGTGCACTGCCATCAACCCCAACACAGCCTGAGGGTGATCTCACAAAGACAGACATGACAGCAACCAGCAAAGAAGGTCAGAGATGTCGTTCGGCGACACCAGTGGGACGACGTCAGACATTCCTTATATGGACAGATCTGCTGGCTTTGATAAGACACATCAAGTGGCATCAACAGGAACATCGTTGAACCCCCACCACCATCCCCTCCTGAACCAAGCACCGTCATCGCACACAATGGATGAATAGTGTGTGTGTGTGTGTGTGTGTGTGTGTGTGTGTGTGTGTGTGTGTGTGTGTGTGTGTGTGTGTGTGTGTGTGTGTGTGTGTGTGTGTGTGTGCGAGACACTGTGAGACACTGTGACTGTGCATGTGTGACTGTGTGCAGTGTTGCCAACTGTCAAAATCCAAAATGCACTAGTGACAGAGCAGTGGTTTTCAACCATTTTCATACTAGGGCCCACTATTTATTCTGCATTTTAGCCACGGTCCAACATTTTATGTGGAGTTTAGTCTTTGGGACTAATTTAGGAGCGATAACTGTTAATGTTGGTCAAAATAGCATATCTTCTACATTTTCTAAATGTGTAGATTCTTGTAAATTAAGCAATTCAGATGTTTAAATATAATTTAACTCTTGAGTTACAGAACTATAAAGGTCCATTTGGTTACCAATGATCCTTTCTAGGAAGGAAGGAGGAAAAATGGTTGAAGGTTTTATCTCTGGCCGCCTGTCAACCAATTTCGCCCCAACTCACCAGCCAAAAAGCTGCCAGGAGTTTATTACTAATTTTGCCGCTAGGGGCGTCTGGAAAAAAGCTAAATATAGCGACAAATGCGCCAAGTTGGCATCACTGACTGTGTGTATGTGTTTCATCTCAACAGTTTTCACTAACTGTATTTTTATAGGTTGGGATTTAGCGCCTCGGTGGTCTTTATTGACTTTTTAAGCGTCATTAACGCAACTAAAACAAAATAAATGGCTCGTCACCGCCGTTGGATGAGGTAATGGAAAAACAAATCAATATCTGACATGCCATTCTAATCTGCATGCATTGGATGTGCAGAGTAGCACGACAGTATATCATTCTCTATGTGTGTGTCAGGGAGTGTTTGAGTGATATGAGTGTATGTGTGCCTGTGTGTGTGTGTTCACATGTATTTCCATGTGCCTTTTGGTGATTAGTTGTGTAGTTTCTGCAGTGTGGTTTTGCATGCATTTATGCACGTGGTTTTGCATGCATTTCTGCATGACTGTGCAATGCTGCGGCTGTCGGCCTGCATCCGGCGACTTTGCCAGTGCTTGTGTGTGTGTGTGTGTGTGTGTGTGTGTGTGTGTGTGTGTGTGTGTGTGTGTGTGTGTGTGTGTGTGTGTGTGTGTGTGTGTGTGTGTGTGTGTGCGTCAGTGGCTCAGTGTGAATGTACCAGTGGCGGATGTAACATTTCCCAATAGAGAAAAATGGTTTCATCGGCCGTGGTGCGAAGCGCCGCTCCCATACCATTTTCGCTTACAGGACTTTTTCAGCTGTTGTTGAGGTTGCAACAGACACGCAGCATGCATAAAGGTAAAGGTCTGACTCAGAGAGTTTTCTGTTTTGAAGGATTAAATGCTGTTGGTTTAGTGGTGCCACAGCTGTAGTTAGTTAGTAGCAGTAGTAGTGTTTCAAATCATTTTAAAAATAAGCACTTCAATTTGAAATATCTTGGGTTGTTTTGCATGCCATCATGTTTGTTTGGCACAGACTGGGCATTTAGCCCATGCCTACGTAGATCGGTGCACATTCGGCAACTTCGCATGTGTCTGTGTCTGTGTTCGTGTGGTGCAATGCGCGTGCGTGCGCGCCAGTGACTCAGTGTGCATTTGCATGCGTCCGACATGCGCCTGCCTGTCAGCGCGCATTTCCTCGTCTGCGGAGTGATGGTGTAGTGCGGGGACACGCCCCCGTCCTCCGGGGACAAGCGCATTGTTCCCTAGAGAACAGAGATCACATCACAGGCGGCTCCATTAGCGGCGCTCGCAGGCAAGGATGGGGGGGGGGGGGGGGGCGAGGAGGAGAGTGGGGGGGTTGGGGGGGGGGGGGGGGGTGGAGGGGAAGGGGGGGTTGGGCGTTTGAAGTCCAGGGTAGAAGTGGAGAATGATGCTAAGGTAAAGGAAAATAGATGAGGTGGAACTGATGCTGAGGGTTGCTGGGCTCTGTGTGTGCGTGTGTGTGTGTGTGTGTGTGTGTGTGTGTGTGTGTGTGTGTGTGTGTGTGTTGTGTGTGTGCGTGCGTGCGTGCGTGTGTGCGTACGCGTGCGTGTGCATCCATGTGTGTACATGCATGACTGTGGAAAAAAAGAAAAAGTGAAGGTCTTCCAGAAGCCTGGATGTAAAGCCGTGGTTTTCAACCAGTGGAGTGCGGACCACCACTGATCCTTGAGAGGGTTCCAGGTGGTTTCCAGCTAAGCTGGTTAACCAGATGAAAAGTTGGTTAGCCGGATGTAACTCTTGAGAGCGTAAAAATTCACGCTTAGGCTCTCAAGAGTTAAAATATTCATTGTCTAAATTAGCCCTACACAATTAGTAGAGAATGTAGAAGATTGGTCAATTTATTCCAGCCTGGAATTGAGGACAAACACAAAGGACATCTTTAGTTTTGGGGTCTGTGGGGCTAAAATGTCATTAAATGGTGGTCCATGGGTCAGATGTTGAATAAATAGTGGGCCCTAGATGAAACAGGTTGATGATGTAAAGGGTTTTTGTTTTGCTGTTTTTTTTTTTTTTTTTTCTTTTTGGTGTCGCAGTATCTATCAATCATCGGGTGGATGTGCCAGCCAGGGTCATTCAGCCATCCATCCATCCACTTAATCACACATTACGGCAGGCCCAGACGACACCCATCACAGCAGGCATGCAATTAAGCATCCAGGCTGGTTTCTTTGTTTCTCCTGACTCATCACAAGAGAGCGTCGCTCTCGTTCTATTCCTCTGGCCTTTACTGCACAAATCCAAACTTTAAAGTGTGATGAAGACTTATGGCTTATGGAAGGCAATATGGCTCCTGTCTGCCCTGCACCGTCCAAAACACAAATTCACACAGACAGATGGGTTTAACGGGTAGCCAAGACATTGGACTCTCGTAGAGAGGTGTTGGCGATTCTGACGTGATCACTCTACGAGAGTCCAAGCGTTTGTATCGTTATTTCCTTGTCGGATTTCGCCGTTTCGGCTTCTAGTAGCTCTTAGGGTGCACCAGTCCCACATGTAAAAGGCTGAACATAAGCCTCCACCCACTAGCTTCCACTACGGCAAAAGATTGTAGGCCGTAGAGTCCTAGTTTTTAATAAATAAAATGTTTTATATTTACCTCTCTGTGTTGTGTTGTCTCTGTTGTTGTTACGAGAGGCCATCTTGCCCATTACGTCACCGTTTCGCCGCTGCGAAACAGCGCCACCCTGGCCGGGAGGTGTAATGCGCATAAAAAGGACAATATTCTGGTACAGGCTATTTTACTCACTTTGAGCATTTTAATATCTTAAAATAAGTATATATATATATATATATATTATATATATATATTTATATATATATATATATATATATATATATATTATATATATATATATATATATATATATATATATATATTAGGGCTGTTGAATGATTAAACTTTTCAATCAAATTAATCACAGCTTCAAAATTAATTTAATCATGATTAATCACCACTCGAACTATGTCCAAAATATGCCATGTTTTCCTGTACAGGATTTCAACATTTAAAAAAGAAACAGAATCTGTGACAAAAATAACCATTTAACTTTAAAATATTGATCAAAATAGGTGATCTACAAGCCCTCAATGCTTGGAGATCCTCCAGCTATACTCTATGGCTCTGGTTACAGGGAGACACACAGCTATACGTCTCTGTAAAGCCGTGCTTTACCATGTTTTCAATGAGAAAATGCTCAGTGGGTTGAGTCAGTGTGCACATGAGTTAATTGTGTTAAAAATTTTAATCAGATTAATCAAAAAAATTAATTTAATCCCATTAATTAACTATTTTCAACAGCATTATATTATATTATATTTATATATATATATATATATATATATATATATATTTATATATATATATATATATATATATTTATATATATATATAATCCTTCTCGTTAGTTATTATATTTCAATATTATTTAAATTCCTATTTGCCTCCCACACATGAAATGGATTTATATTTTGCTGCAAAAGTAGTGGACATTCATTTAAAAAGTTATACACCCCAAACTAAAAATGTAGCCTGTTTGTCTGGGGTTTGAGACATATGAATTCCATGGAAGCTCTTGGAGGCTTAAAAGTTGGTATACTTGAAGCCAGAACATTCCTCTAGACTCTAGAAAAGACCAGGTGCCAATATCTCAATGTAAATAGGAGTTATAGTCATTTGAACACATACCTAATAGGCAGATTATAAATCTGTGTAGAAGTTCTCTTGTACTTTGTATTGACTCAGACATGCATCATCAAGGCAACACATATTTTGGGGGGGGGGGGGGGGGGGGGGGGGGGCTAGCTCAAACACTCAATAGTTTATCACTACTTTGTATTGGAGTGCCGATTCACATTGTGTCACGTTTGGCTTGCAATGACAATGTTTAGTAAGGTTTGCATGAAAGTTGACTAAAACTACGGTATATCATCAAAATGTCATTCATTGCAGAGACGGTTCACCTTAATATGGCAATGGCAGAAGAAACCATGCAAGGTACCGACGAGCACATCGGGAGCAATTTGGGGTTGAGTGTCATGCTCATGGACACATCCACACTAACTCTGGGGAAGCCTGGTTTCAAACTGACAACCTTGGAGTTACCATCCAGCCACTCTGAGCCCACCCTGCCCTCTTAGCTCATATGCCACTGGGAACTAATGTGTCCCATTTTATTTTTACAATTTACCTCCAGCAATTTGATATACTGTATCCTGAACTGCTATAGCTGAAGACCATCTGATAGGCTTATTTAATTCTAAATGATGATATAGGAAGAACCCAGAGCCTGTTGCACTTGCACACATAGTAGCTTACTGCCAGTTAGGTCAGTGACATGTCTTTGGTGTTTGGTATGACCCAGCAGGAATCAAACCCTGACCTTAGGGCAGAAGGGCCAAAACGAGATACAGAAAATATTGTTGGAAGGCCAAGCCTAAAGGCCCGAACTAAATTCTGTGTAATATTAATTTAATGTCTTAAACGTACTAACTAGTAAATGGCATTGACTTGACACTCTGGTAAGAGTATTATGTTATTATAGCAGTGGCATGTCTGATTTCACTACTTTTGCAGCAAAATATAAATCCATTTCATGTGTGGGAGGCAAATAGGAATTTAAATAATATTGAAATATAATAACTAACGAGAAGGATTATATATATTTATATATATTATATATATATATATATATATATATATATATATATATATATATATATATATATATATATATATATATATATATATATATATATATATATATATATATATATTAGGGGTGGGACTCGATTAAATTTTTTGATCTAATTAATTTGGAGCTTTGTAATTAATTAATCTGAATTCATCACATGCTAATATTTGATCCGAGAAGCATTTTTTGTGTCAATTAAAACAGGTTGGTAGTGTGTGTGAGTGAGTTTTTCTAAATCAAAACTGTGTCCATACTGTGAAATGTTGGGTTAAGGGTGAGGGTTAGACATAGCGTTAGTAATAGTAATAGTAGTTAGTAATTTGCGAACCAATGGGAGTTTGGATCATTGGCAGCCTGGTTTGCCTGATTGGCTTCTTCTCCCATTGCATGCACCGCTATGATCGGTACTCCTGAAATTCATCCAGTGAAAAACGTTCTGTGGTGCAAAATCTCTGTGCGATTAAAATGAGTTATTTTTTTAATTGCGTTTTTTTTTCTGTAATTACTTAATCTCAATTAATCAGTTAAAATCCCAACCCATATATATATATATTATATATTATATATATATATATATATATATATATTTATATATATATATATATACTTATTTAAGATATTAAAATGCTAAAAAAGTGAGTAAAATAGCCTGTACCAGATATTGTCCTTTTTATGCGCATTACACCTCCCGGCCAGGGGTGGCGCTGTTTCGCAGCGGCGAAACGGTGACGTAATGGGCAAGATGGCCTCTCGTAACAACAACAGAGACAACACAACACAGAGAGGTAAATATAAAACATTTTATTTATTAAAAACTAGGACTCTACGGCCTACAATCTTTTGCCGTAGTGGAAGCTAGTGGGTGGAGGCTTATGTTCAGCCTTTTACATGTGGGACTGGTGCACCCTAAGAGCTACTAGAAGCCGAAACGGCGAAATCCGACAAGGAAATACGATACAAACGCTTGGACTCTCGTAGAGTGATCACGTCAGAATCGCCAACACCTCTCTACGAGAGTCCAATGTCTTGGGCTAGGTTTAACGGGTACTCTGACACGGGTATAACGAGAGCACCGTTCTTGTAGGTCTGCCATTTTCAGTAGGGATGTACCGATACTGTATTGGTTATCAAAAAAAGTATTGGATCAGCCCTTTTTGGTCATTATCGGGTCAGATCAGTATTGGCAAATATGGCAGTCTAACTACAGATAAGACACAGGGGTAAAGGGTTGACACTACGGTAGTTAAATAAAATATTCAGGGCATGTGGAATTTGCTTTGTAGTTGTCCAATTGCACATCCGAGTGAGGAGGAGTCTTCCATTTCCGGTTGACTTCATATGAGATCTTTTTTCTTTTGGGTATAATATATATTATTTTCTGGTATTGGTAATTTGGTATCAGCTGACACACATATTGTCATTAATTATCATACACCCACGTCGTCGGCCCACCAAAGTACATAAATAAAACAACATATAGGTTTTTAAGGGAGTAGCCAGCCTGTTTGTCTAGACAACTACTAAATTATTTACCCCAGACTTAATTCTCGCAGGCAGCCACCCGCTGGTAAGACATGAGGTAGGATGTGGAATCGCTGACAGAGATGGAGAGACTGCCGGTCTGTATACTAGTATCCATCAGGGGCGGATGTAACATTTCTCATTGGGAAGGGGGGGGGGGGGGGTGCAAGGGGAAAATGGTATGGGGGGCGGCTTCATCGCCCGGGACACTTCGCACCACGGGCCGGGCGATGAAGTCGCACCCACACCCTTTTCCATTACAGGACTTTTATTAGACAAGTCATCAATAATAACATCAGTTATTGCTGAAGTAGCAACAGACACGCAGCATGCATAATGCTAAAGGTCTGACTGAGAGAGTTTTCTGTTTTAAATGATGAAATGCTGTTGGTTTAGTGGTGACACAGCTGTAGTTAGTTAGTAGCAGTAGTAGTGTTTCAAAATATTTTAAATATATATATTTAAAATGTGTATATATTTATATATATATATATATATATATATATATATATATATATTACATAGCCCGTTAATTTGAAATATCTTTGGTTGTTTTGCATGCTATTATTTTTGGTGGGGCAGACTGGGCATTTAGGGGGGCTTTGCCCCCCATGCCCATGCCTAGATCCGCCCCTGGTATCCATAATAAACACAGAGGGGTTCAGCGACCCCTCCCACTCTGCTGTTAGGGAGCACACTGCTGCTAATGAGTGTGTGTGTGTGTGTGTGTGTGTGTGTGTGTGTGGTGTGTGTGTGTGTGTGTGTGTGTGTGTGTGTGTGTGTGTGTGTGTGTGTGTGTGTGTGTGTGTGTGTGTTACTAGGCCTATACTTTTGAGGACCACATGGCTCCACATAGGATTCAGGATTTACGAAGAGGTATGTTTGTATACCTGTTAGCAATGGGTCTATTTAAGTTCCAACATCTAGAGTCCAATAAAAGGCTGTGGTCATAAATTCTGTGGGACCTTAGCCATACATTTATTGATTACAAAAGAGGACCAAGTGCATACCTGTCATGATATGACTATGAACAGCAAATGAACATTAATAAAAGCAGATACAAGCTGTTATATTGCGAACCAAGATCCACACTATTTCAGTCCGTTGGTCGAAGCTCAGGGCCAGTGCTGTCATGTCTGCAGAGCTCTGACGTGTCTTTTCTTTTTGAATGGTGTCTCTCTGTGGCCTTGATGGGCAGAACTATACAGGGTACACTACTAAAGCAGTGGTTTTCAACCTTTTTCATACCAGGGCAAACTATTTATCCAGCATTCGAGCCACAGGCCACCATTTGATGACTGAAGATTTCTATTGCTTTTGTCCACAATTCAAATCTGGATTTGGGAAACAAAACAGGCAAACATACAGATCAAAATGACCATTAACCTTCTAGCTGTGTAGACTTGGGGCTAATTCACATGATGGATATTTTAACTCTTGAGAGTGTAAACATGAAACCAAATGGACCCGCAAGGGTCCATTTGGTTTCATGTTTATGCTTTCAAGAGTTACACCCAGTTAACCAAATGTCCATCATTTAGCTGGGGACCACATGGAACTCTCTCAAGGACCACTAGTGGTCCCAAGACCACCGTTTGAAAACCCTTGCTCTAAAGGTCTACTTTATCTCATAAAGCCCAGCTGGACCGGTCACCTTGGAACTGCTCGTGCAGTATCACACACCTTGGAGGGCAGAACACAATCTCTGGTTCAATGTATTCACATAAAACAAAACATTATTTCTGACCAGACAGTGTCCTTGTAGTTAGAGTGTTCACCCTGAAACTGGGAGGTCAGGGTTCAATCCCCCGGGCTGTGATCTACCAAGGAGTGTAAAAATGGGACCAAATGCCTCCCTGATTGGCATTCAGCATTAATGGGTTGGATCAACTAATGATTCCCGAGCGCGGCACACGCTGCGGATCACCGCTCCTAGAGATGGGTCAAATGCCGGGAGAACAAATTTCACAGTGCTAATGTGTGTGCGAACTAATCGTGTGACTTTGTCCTCATGCAACTAGTTTTACATTATCTCTGCGGTCATGTGATCAACACCTATACACTGTAAGTCCCATTTCTCATATTACGCTATTATCAGCTATGATTGACTTCCAGAGTTTCCCTATTGCTGGGGAAACTTGATCTGTACAACAGCACAACTCTATAATGATGTGTGCCTGCGTGTGTGTTTGTGTGTGTGCATGCGTGACTGTGTGTGTGTGTGTGTGTGTGTGTGTGTGTGTGTGTGTGTGTGTGTGTGTGTGTGTGTGTGTGTGTGTGTGTGTGTGTGTGTGTGCGCGCGCGTGCACGCCGTGCGTGTATTGTACAGCATAAAGTAAATGTAAGGCAGAACAGAAACAGGCACTGACAGTGCACCTAGGTGCTGGACTGTCAGTGCTTGTTTCACATTAGGTGTGTGTGATATGGAAGCATCTGGCATGCTTTGCACCCTGTAACGACCAAATGAGATTTTGTTGTTGTGCTATAGTTTTGGGGAGTTCCATTAGCGTGGACATTGGTAGGCATGCAGGCTTAGCTGATTTCACTAACATGGTTTAAATTTGATTTCATTGTCACACTTTAATTACAAGTAAATAGTTTTTGTACGATGAGGCCCTTTTAGTATCGGATTAAAGCACAATGCACCGAGTTATAATGAATACTGAATATCAGTTGATAGTTGTCATTTACTACGAAACATAAATAGAGCCAGCCAGCAACTCGCCCACCTTATTCAAAATCATATCAGATTGGAGTTGACTTGACTTTAGGCCAGACTGTCACATCGATGACATCAGCATACTCCATATGGGAAAACAATTTATCTTTCTGCAGAAAAACATATAACTGAATATGACCAGGCAGATTTGAGGTGGAAAGAGTGTGTTGTTGCTCCTAGGGAGGCACAGGGAAATATGCTATTACTCATACAGTATGTAAGATGTTTTTTTGTGTATTGCGCATTGCTGTCTTTCAACAGGGGATATTCACTGTGTTTTTGTAATTAGAACAAGGAGATCTTAGACAATACAATATCCAATTATAGCAAGTACCAGACGGTATATGTAGTGGTTTTAGAATTCTATGAATATTGCATCACATAACCGCACTGTGTGCAAAAAAAAAAAAAAACAAGTCAGATTTGAAAACAGTCAGCCAGGCATTGTATTAATGGTGTGGTCTGGATAATCTTTAGCTATTGATACGGTACAGTAGGTTGCAGTATACATTATATATGGGCTGCTGTATATTCTTTTTAATGAAGCTGCACAAACCCCCATGTATGTGTTCTTCTTCTGTGGTAAAGCTGGACCATAATGATTGTGGCCCGTCCTAGCAGTGCTAGCAGTCGTTCGCAAATGTTTTCCCGTACGGACCCCCCCCCCCCCTGCATATTGATATGTATTTGGGCCACAGATCAGAAGGGCTGCACACTCCAGATTAGATGAAAATGTTTTGGTGCAGAGCTCAATAATGCAATAGAAGTGAAGAAGTAAGCAGCACACAATTCAGGTCCCTTTCACGTGATTTATATTATCTCCCACTTTAAGAAACAGAACCAATATAACAATGTGAATAAATGTCTTACCAAGAACAAACATTGAAGAATATTTTACAGAGAGAGAGAGGACTAGAGAGAAGAGAGAGAGAGAGAGAGAGAGAGAGAGAGAGAGAGAGAGAGAGAGAGAGAGAGAGAGAGAGAGAGAGAGAGAGAGAGAGATAGAGATAGAGATAGAGACAGAGAAAGAGAGAGACAGAGAGAGAGAGAGAGAGAGAGAGAGAGAGATAGAGATAGAGACAGAGAAAGAGAGAGACAGAGAGAGAGAGAGAGAGAGAGAGGACTACAGATAAGACCCATAAATTCAGTGAGAGACAGTCAGGAGTGTGAGGGAGGTGTAATGATCTGCAATATTAACATTGCTTACATCTTGTCTACTTTTTTGTTACATTATAGGCTACTACAATGTAACAAAAAAGGGTGACATTATAGCAGTAAAATGTGTTTTTAGGGGGGGAAAGGCCCAACATTTCGGCCGAAATGTCACCTGTCTAGCGGTGGTGACGGCGTGATGCCCCGGTCAGAGCCCGGGCAGAGGCTTTTGTGCTTGTTCTGTGTCGGTGGGTTACAGATTACATAGGGATAGACGTGGTGCATTCGTAGGTTTGTAGATCGATCATAATGCACAGGAAAACAGAGCAACAACTGACCTTGTAGTTGACTCCCTTGACTAACCAGACACTTTGTTCATAAGATGGCTATGAATAATCAAGTCATTAGCAACACCTGTGCACATTAGCTGCTGATAATCAATCTAGGGCCGAGAGAATACATCGACACCGTCAGGTGGAATCTTTGTACCCCACACAACTGTGGGGGGAAATGGGGAAAAGAAAAAACCCTGTGTTCCAATATCCAATGTAACTACATCAGCACCCGGTAGAGCGCACTAATACTAATGACACTAGCTATAAAATGTCTTCTACTTAACCACCTAAACCACCCCGAGGGGCCGACCGCCGAACACCCAACACCAAGCTGTGCACACCAATCACCTTACTTGCAAGTAATAACTCCCAATCTCTTGATAATACATTTGATTGTTAGTCAGGGGCGGATTGGCATATTTTCCCACCGGGACAATTTTGTCAGATGTAACTCTTTGAGAGCGTAACTCTTTGAGAGCGTAAAAATTTTTACACCCTCAAGAGTTAAAATATTCATCATGTGAATTAGCCTAACTTAGTCTACACAACTAGAGAATGTAGAAGATTAATGGTCATTTTGACCTGTATGTTCCAGGCGAGCATCTAGCACATTCTAGTGCATTTTGGAAGTGCCACTAGTGCATTTTGGATCTTGTCCAGGCCACTAGGTGGCGCAGGCCACCGGGAAAACTCCCTGTACTCCAGATGGCCAATCCGCCCTTGTTGTTACTTGCATGAGCAGAGCGAGAACAAGTAAAGTGATCTGCTGTCGACCATAGCCTCAAGGTATTTCTTGTCTATGTCTAATATTTAAGCATTGCCATGAGTATTACCTCTTGAAGGTGTTGTGGGTATTTGCAGTCTTGTCGCTCACTCTGCTCCTGCAAAAGTAAGCCATGGACTACTTGTGCGGAATACGCAAGTCGGCACTCTACAGAGTGCAGATTTAGTTCACAATATAGCCCACAACATGAACCACTGTAACTTTCATTTTAAGAATCCTTTGCAAAAAACAACTGATTTACAAGCTCACAGTGCATTGCAAAGAGTTATAAGTTAGATCTGTTATTTTTGCCACTTTTGTGCGGCTATGTAGTATGACAAAGTAGAGCCTTCATTTTAAAAAGGAAAAAAAAAAAAACACTTGTGGGAATGGTGGTGCAAATGGCGCTCTAATCATCATACATCAAACATGTACAAGGTTTCTGCTCAACAGCAAAGCCATGAAAGGCATAATCAGACCTTTTAACCCTGGGGGTTTGTGCAATGATTACTGGTTCAAGGTGAGGCAGAAGTCTGCATCATCATCAGCAGCCTGGATCAAGAGTGTCCTTTAGGGCAGGAGGGGACCCCCACAAAAATACTTTGGCAAATATGTCTCGCAACCCCACCACCCCCACCACCAATACAAATCGTCAGCTACAATATTCTCATTAATAGGCAAGAGGAAAAAAAATCATAAACAAATACTGACACCAGTGTACTATGTAAACACTACAGTTCCATTTTCCAGCCTGTTATTCTGTTATTTTTATTTGGGGACCTGCAGGTCGAGAACCCGTCCTCTAGGCCTAGGGGAGGGTCCTTCATAAAATGTTCACTAAAACTCCCAGAAAAGTCTATGGAAGACTATTTTTAGAGGTCATTAACGCATAGAAAAAAACTAGTGACAACACAGCTGATCTAACGCTTGAGATGTGTCGTGAGTTGTGAAAATTATTATTCTCGTCGAGCTAATTATCGATTCTTCTCAGATGACACATCGGTTCCAATAACACATTGCGGGAGATAGAATAAAACGGATCGCTCAGGCTTGGGGGAAATGTTGAATTTACTATAGCACCTGCCTGGAAGCCCTGTGATTTAAATTGTGCTCGGTAACTAAAGCCCAGGAGTGATTTGTTGTGAATAAATTGTTTTCTGGGACCTTCAATAGCAGAAAGACGTACTGCAAAGAGTTTATTCATTCAGGCACTTCCAGTGAGACTTATTGAGAAAGTCAGCAATGCAGCCAAGCACAAACATTCTATCAAGCACTTAAACTCTCTACTACAGTGGCCGGGTCGCCCAGGGCTCTACACTTGGTCCTCTCCTCTGTTCGAGTGGTGCTTTGTCCCTATATATGAATGATTGAATGAGTTTTTATTCACAGAAATGGAGAATTACAGTACCGGTCAAGTACACACTGCAGCAAAACTGCCTGGAGATTTACAGTACAATGCAAGTACAACACAACAGATCTGGAAAACTGTGAATGTGATAAGCGTTACACTTCTTATAGTAGCCACCTTGTTCATTTCATCAAGGCATTTAAGTCGCATTCTCACCTAATACTTCAGTAGACTTGATGCAAACGGGGGGAGAATGTTGATGCTGTATGCCAATACATACAGTCAGTGTTGCAGTGGGACTTTTAGAAGTGGGGGGATGCCTCTTAAAGGGGAATTCCACCCGTTTTCATTTTTTTCTCGAGAGTGTACAAATGGAACCAAATGGACCCGCTAGGGTCCATTTGGTTCACATTTGTACACTCTCAGAAAAAAAATGGAAACGAAACTCATTACCTTTTTA
>CM076971.1:4013286-4170786 GCA_039105355.1 Benthosema pterotum | reverse complement strand
GTTATGTTCATATACAGAGGAGGGCTTGACACTAACACTTGCCCGCTTGCCCGGGGCAAGTAAAAAAAAATGGTGGGGCAAGTGAAGACTGCTACCTGGTTGCCCGATCGGGCAAGTGTGCAACATAGTGCACTATAACACAACACAAGATAAACTTGTCTTGAAGGCAGTCATTGCACTCTGCCTCTGTGTCTTTCCCTGCTTTCTAGCTATCCACAAATCCAGGCTGGATTTGGGAAACATAACTCACAAATTAACACATCAACATGACCATTATTAATCTTCTACAGTGTAGACCTGGGCTAATTAAGATGATGAATTTTAACTCTTGAGAGTGTAAAAATGAAACCAAATGGACCCGCAAGGGTCCATTTGGTTTCATTTTTACGTTCTCAAGAGTTACATCTGGTTAACCAACTTAACTGGGGACCACCTGGAACCTGGGGGGCAAGTGACCATGACCTGAGGTAGAACCTGACTTGCACTTGCCCGACGGGCAAGTGCCTCGGAGACCTTAGTGTCAACCCCTGCAGAGGGGCGGCCACGGCTCAGGAGGTGGAGGAGGCCGTCCAGTGATCCCGTTCAAACCTCCTGTCTGTATGTCCAAGTTAGAGTGCACAGTTAGAGTGCACAGAGCGCACGTGACGCCGAGTAGGCAGAGATTCAACACTCTCGCCCATCCAGCTCCATTGACAGTAGATTGCACATTCGCGGCTGAATTGGCGAAATTATGCCAGTTATTATTTTAGGACATTTTAAGACATCAACAGACCTCTCGTCACTTTAGCGAATAATGATTTAGTATATAACTCACTTTACTTACACTACTAATACACTAATATATATTATGAAACTAGGAAAGTAAGCTGTGTTGTGATGCACTGGTTAGCTATGGAAGGCTATGTTTGGAACATCCAGAGTTTCAGTGCAGGCGCGAGACGAGAGACGGCGAGATCAAAGCGCGTCGCCACTCTCCCTATTTATAGTACGCCAGTCGAAGTGTGCTTGGGCAAGACACTGACTGAACCCCAAATTGCTCCTGATGCAACACCGTTTGTGCCTTGCATGGTTTCTTCTGCAATCGGTGTATGAATGGGTCAGTGTAATGCACTGTCAGGGGTTTTCATCTTTTTTGATATCATTGCCCACTATTTATTCAGCATTTGAGCCAGGGACCACCATTTGATGACATTTTGAGTTTAGCTCCACAGACCCCAAAACGAAAGATTTCTTTCAGAAACAAAGCAGTCAAACACATACAGATCAAAAATGATCATTCTCCTACATTCTCTAGTTGTGTAGACTTGGGTGAAGATGACGAATATTTTAACTGTTGAGAATGTAAACAAGAAACCAAATGGACCCTTGGTTTCATTTTTACACTCTCAAAGAGTTACATCTGGTTAACCAACTTTCCACATTTAGCTCGGTAGAATACCACTGCACTATGTAAATGTAAAGTGCCTCGATAAAGGCACTATATAAATACCATTTACAGTAGCAGGGAGACAGAATTGTCAATATATAAGAAGCAGGTCCACATGTGTGTCACAGAAACAGTCATAATGTAACACAGAAGTTTACTGCAATACTGAGCTATCTTGTCCCCTTTAGGTCCACATGTATACTAGTATGGGCTCAGACGTCACTTGTTATGCACTACTACTCTATACAGTATAGTGGTATATCTGCTCATCTGTTCAGACTGAGGCTCTGCCTACCCGAGCTCTCTACCCTCCTGTCAATTCACCCAGAGATTAGACGCTCCCATCCATCTTTCTCTTTCCGTCTCTCTCACACTATTTCATTTCAATCTTTATCACAACCTCCCTCTCTGCCTGTCTGTTTCCTTTGCTCTCTATCTTCTTCCTTTTTCCTGCATCTTTCAATACAACGTATGCACACGTGCACGCACCCACATGCATCTACACACACACACACGCACCCACACCCACACACACACACACTCTGAGGCAGACATTAAAAAGGCTGAGCCCGCCGCTGGCTGCTGCTCCATCCTTTAAGTTAATCAGGCTTCAAGCCTCTCAGATAACAAAATCATTACCAGTCGCCAGCCCCTGAGCACGGTTCACTACACTACAGGAGAAACATCCAGTATTAGCACAATTCAACATACTCCATAATCCGCTCTGGTGACAAGAATGAACACAAAAAAGCACCGTATATACACCGGCACCTCCTCCTCCACCACAAGTATGACTGAGGCTTTGCATCTGCGTCTCATTCACTGCATAAATGCATGTGTCGATAATAATATTATCTGAGGCTATTCACTGCTGGGTATTTCTGGGAGTAGTATTTCAGCTATTTCAAGGGTTTCCCCTGGACTGGGTCATACCAAGGACTCTGGAAATGGGAACCTGATGCTTTCCTGCTTGGCACTCAGCATCAAGGGTTGGATTGGGGTTAAGTCCCTGCAGAATATGCCAATAGCCGCCTCTTGTTACATAAACAACAGGAGATCCTCTAGTACAGTGGTTTTCAACCAGTGGTCGGGGACCAACAGTGGTCCCTGAGAGGATTCCAGGTGGTCCCCAGCTAAATGATGGACGGTTGGTAACTATAATGGATTCTTATAGATCTGTAACTCTTGAGAGCGTAAAATTGTTTGGTTATATTTAAACATCTGTTTTAGTTCATTTTCAAGAATCTACACAATTAGATGTAGAAGAATTATTAATTTCAACAACGTTTGGACAGTTATCGCTCCTAAATCGTGGACAGAAACTCGAAAATCCTTTTGGTCCTTTTGGTCCGAGAGACTAAACTCATAATCATCATAATGGTGGTCTGTGGCTAAAATGCGGAATAAATAGTGGTCCCTGGTATGAAAAAGGTTGAAAACCACTGCTCTAGTATAATAGGCTACATGGCTTGGCGAGGATTACTTACTATTTCGAGGATCAATGTAGTATATATATGGCTGTTTTTAGGGGTAATCTATGGATGACGATTTACCATAAATGTTGTGAACAGCTAAATCTATAGTTAATTTGCCGTGCCAGGGGGTGTTTAGTAAGTGAAGTGAGGCAGAACTGTATGCCCTGCTAAGGAAGCAGGGCCGGCTCTGCATTCTGCACAGCATATCAAGAGAATAAGTAATGGGAGAGAGAGAGAGGAGAAGTGAGTGAAGGAATGGTTCTGCTTTGTTCTGCTTATAGAGGGCTGTGGACCGGAGTAAAGTGTAGAGGACGAGTCATCAGCGCTCTTGTTTTCACCGCAATGACAGGAGGGGAGGACAGGAGAGAGAGAAAGACGGACAGAGGAAAGCAGAGAGGAGGAGGAGGAGCGCTAATTGGAGCCACAGATCAATCTGGTTTCCCGAGGACAAACGGAGAGAAACAGCCAGAGAATGTGGAAGCCAGGAAAAAAGCCAAAACAGGAAAGTAACAGGGAGATAATGAGCTTAGAGAAGACAGCACTGGTGAAAGAGAAGAGAAACACCACTACAAAAACTGGTGAAAGTGAAAGACACTCTCCCACGACCACAAATTTATGTCTCTGAGTTGCTGAATGTGCTGCTTGGACTGTGACAATGCACAGTATGACTCACGCACACATGCACGTGGACGCACGCATACGCACGCGCGTGCGCACATGCACACAGAGCAACCAGGACGACTGTCTTGCACTGCAGGGACACAGGCTCCGTCCTGGGAAATCTAAGTCCACTCAAACGTAATGTACATATACTTTAACATGTAAATGCATTCTGCTGGCTAAGATTTACATAGATGTATGGTATATGGGTGGATGGACTGACAAAGGAGAAGAGAAGAGAAGAGAAGAGAAGAGAAGAGAAGAGAAGAGAAGAGAAGAGAAGAGAAGAGAAGAGAAGAGAAGAGAAGAGAAGAGAAGAGAAGAGAAGAGAAGAGAAGAGAAGAGAAGAGAAGAGAAGAGAAGAGAAGAGAAGAGAAGAGAAGAGAAGAGAGAAGGTTCCTGCATGCCTGGGGACTTGGGAGTGCAACTAGAGATTTTATGCAGTGTCCAAAATTCAAATAAATCCTGAACATATAAATAAATGATAAATGAGAATGCAGTTTCACATCGACATCGATTGATTAAGGAAAGAAATACCTGGGAATGCCTACATCAAGTGTGATTGTCCCCTATTGGTCATTATACCTAATTATCAGCCTGGAGCTCAGCTTCCTGCACTCGGTGAGTGTGCTGCGTCTATGGGTTTGGATCCAGGTTAACATTACACTATGTCACTGCAGTAACACAGTGTTTTGACCATTCTTGTCAAAACCATATTGATGAGACTGCTTTGTAATTACAGCTCACAAAACTCAGAAAACAACACAGGATTAGATGAGTGTGCCAAATATAGCCATGCTGCACCTGCTGCTTGCTATGCATTCATAACTTTTTTTAAAATATAACTTTGCACCACAACCTTTCACTGTATTCACACGGTGGCCATTTTGCTGTTAAGTTAATGAACTAATGCCACCTGGGTGGCCTTGCACACCCAATTATGATGTGAAAGCAAGACCACTGTGTGAATATACAGTATATAGTCAATTGTGTCACTGCTGCTGTGCTGTGTGTGTGTGCGTGTAGCCCTGAGGCCAGATGCAGTGTTAGACCTACTATTAAAGAGGTGAGCACATTTAGATAATTGGAAACAAACTGCGGATCAAGTAACCATATCCTAGCACTCAGCTCATGCCGAGAAAGACCTAGCGGGTTGTGACCTGGTCGAAAAATAATAGTATCTGGCAGTGGCAGATCTAGGCATGGGCATGGGGGGGCAATGCCCCTCTGAATGCCCTGACTGCCTCAACAAACACGACGGTATGGAAAGAACCCACATTTCAAATAGATTTCAAATTACAGTACTTATAATTAAAATGATTTGAAACACTATGCTACTAACCAACTACAATTGTTGTACCACTAAACCAACAGCATTTCATCATTGAAGCCATCACATCACGTGTGCGTTGTTGCAACTTCAACAACAACTGATGTTATTGATGCTTTTCTTGCCTAAAATAAGTTCTGTAATAACTAAGTCCTGTAACCGAAAATGGTATGGGTGCGACTTCATGTCGCTTCGTGCCACGGGTGATGAAGTCGCACCCATACCATTTTCTCCTGCCCCTCACCCCAATTGGGAAAGGTTACATCCGCCCTTGGTATCCGAAGGGAAATACATCCGGGCCTGCCTTATGACCAGTCTTTTCTCTTTGCAGATGAGAAGGCTGTGGGACCAAGGCTACTGCTCACATGAGTCACTCCCATACATACATCTCCATGTAGCAGAGGCCAACACTAACACCCCCTAGCATAGTCAGCCTGAATACCAAACAACCAATAACACCACGGTATGTACTGTATGTATGTATGTATGTATGTATGGGGTGTTGGGTGAAATTACCCATCAGCTATACAGTATCTCTGAGAAATATGGCAGGCGATGGAGGAGGGAAGAAACTGAGTGGTGAAAACACCCCGTCTGAATGGTATGCTATATACTGTACCATTGGGTTTTCAACCATTTTGATACCAGGGCCCACTATTTATTCAACATTTGAGCCATGTATGTACCAACATTTTATAGGACATTTTAGTCCCACAGACCTTTTTCCCAGTTCCCACAATACCTGCAGGCTTGATTTCGGAAACAAACAGGCAAACATAGATCAAATGACCATTCTTCTACAATCTGTAATAACGTCGACTCTGGCTAATCCAGACGATGAATATTTTAACTCTTGAGAATGTAAACAAACATGAAACCAAATGGACCGCAAGGGGCTGTTCACTCCGTTGGTTTCATTTTTTATGCTCAAAGAGTTACCCAATTTTCTATCATTTAGCCAGGACCACCTGGAACTCTCTCAAGGACCACTGGCGGTCCCCTGGTTGAAAGAGTCACTGCTGTATACCAACAGAGTCCACACATTTCGGATCTTTTGGTAATTCACTTTTGTTACTCCTCGTCCTTGCACGTGGCGATGTCAGACTGACTGACCAACCAAACTTAAAATGCAAGAGAATGACCTGAGGGCAGAACACAGACTGAGAATAGACAGTTTTCTTGATCTTACATAGATTAGAGTAGGACAAGGAGGACAGTCGGAGTGATGTTTGAACCGACAGCATGTCAGTTGTTGTGTCTGCTCTAGTGGGTGTTCTCAGTATCTCATTTGGTTCTGTCAAAGACAATACATTGCGGTGCTTGGCCATCACATAAATGTAAACAAATCTAGTTGTCAAACATAGATTGGGTATTTGCTGATAATGCCAGCACTAAGGATGGAGACAGCATTGATTGCAGCCCCCGCTACTCAAGGACCATAATAGCCGGTTTCTGTTTCCTATCTCAAAGGGAATATCAAATTACTTTGTGGTCTAAAATGTACTGTGATCTTGCTTTTACCCGCCGACAGCCGACCCATTTTCAACTCAATCTGTCTATAACTCAGCCCCGGTCAGACATCGCATCTTTTCCCAGCTCAGGATTGCATCCTCTAAAACATAACAAGAAAATGCCCTGAAGACACAGTGTTAGTCATTGCACCTCAATAAAGCAATGAATATTTTACTTGTGTGTGCCAGATTTCTCACTCTGGTGGAAGCCAACAAATTGAAAGAGTCCCCATTACATCATGTTTTGCAACCTGCATTTCACTTTTGCGTGCATACCGTTCATGAAATTCACAAATATCTGTATCTGGTGGCAGTGGAAGTGGCAGGGCTTTGCTGACTGTGAGCTCAGGAGATTGTATGCAGCATCAGTCTCCCTGAGTCCACCCAACCCCAAAATCATCAACTCCACGGATTGGAGCCGTGTCACTGTTTGTGCCGTTAAGCCAGTATAGGTCCCTGATTGGCTTACCCAATGTAATGGGGTCAACTATCCAAAGAAATGAGGAGTTTGCAAGACAGGTGAGGAGGAGAGTCCAGGCAGGGTTTAATGAAATGGAAGTGATACAGGGTTTAATTTAGTGAAAGGCCTCCTCCCCGCCCTGGGAAGCGAGATGCACTGTTGTCCCAGGTTCGTTTCAAGGCCAGCAGCGTGCCAAAATGTGTCACACTGAGGCAACACTCTTAATCCCAAATATACAGTGACATAAAGACACCCCAAGGAGTGGGGGACAATTCTAATGTGTGCTGGGGCAGGTCCGAGCCAAAGTACCGGCCGGGTACATTGCCTGCTGCGTTCCCGGGAAATCTAGAAGGAGCTCGGTCACCGATTGTCACGCCGATTGTCATTAGAAGTGACAAGGTGTTAGAAGGTTCGTGGATAAAGCAAGGGAGGTCACAATGTGTCGCAAGCCATGGGTCCATTGTGAGCTTGTAGATTGGCTATTTCCAGAGATTTAGTATAGAGTGGGGGGAAAAACGTATTTACCCGGTGCAATGTACCTGTTGTTTATTGCTCCTGCACCGAATACTGTATTAGCCAGAGTCAGCTCTTGGTAGAACTTTCTGACCTCTTGCAGCTAACGGTAACAGAGAATGTCAAAATAGCCACAAAATGCCAGTCTGTGAAATGTGACCTATATACTGCCATCTTTCCCTCCACAGCCCAGAAAGCAGCAGGACTTCATCATTTCCAATTAATTGATAGACTTCTCCCAAACTGTACTCAGAGTCTGTGCCACAAGGAAAAGTAAGTAAAGTGTGCACGATGAGATTGCCATGGCCACTTACAGATCATTTAAATTCATGTAATTCTAACTTCTACTGCCAACCTCACTGTGGAGCCTGCAAATGGCTTCTTGGAACGCTTGTTAGCAGCGTGATGTTATGAAGCTGTTTTTAACTGATAGATGAAACTGTGGTTAAAAACCAAACCAAGGGGAGAACTAATGCTTGAGTGAATAATAGCGCAGGCTATTTGACATAGCCAAGGACATTTATAATTCTTCACTGCGTCATAATGTCTGCGTTATTTCGTGCACAGGCCCAATTAAATAAGACTTCAAGCTGTCACTGTCACAGACCCTCAAAGGCATGGGTGTCTGAGGACACTTGCCAAGCCAACATATAACAAGATGTACCACATCATTAGCGTGTGAGCCCTGTTAATGACCGTTATGACAACAATGACTGATTCAGTCAGACAAAACTAAATGTTACAATGGAACAAAGTATGAATACGGAGTGAGCGCACATTTCTAGCAACATGGCGGTACAGTTATACTACTATTGGATGTTAAATCCAACTGGCAGTTAGGGAATTGGTATTTGAAGCAAAAATAGAATGGGAGTCAACGTGTCATGCAGAGATTAAAATGTGTTTCGGGAAAGAATCAACACGGTTTAAGCCCGGGGTTTGTTCAGTAAGCCAGCTGCAGCAAATGATAGAATGATGCAGCCAGCCAATTTGGATAATAAAGGGCCCTGAGAAAATGGCAATGCTATGGAGACTTTGTTATGGAAGGCAAATTTAATTAGCGTCAAAGGGATTGACACTTGACGCGCACAGAAAATCACTGCAGCATTACGACTGTAGTGATGCTAATATTAATGTCAGGGAGTCGTAACTATATGTATGTTGCATTGGGTTTTGTAATCACAGTCACACTGTTATGCACAACCTGGCATATGTTCCAGCAGCCACACATTCAGTTATACTGAACAGCATATGTTTCATTTATAAACTGCTGGCCCGGCCTAGCGGTGTGGCCACCTCGGCTGGTAATCCAGCGCTGGCGGCATGTCTTCCCCTATCTCTCTCCCTGATCTATCAATAAAGGCAAAAAGCCTGCGTTGACTAATAGACTTTAGGAGGCTAAGTCCACATTACGTTTATGTTCAAAAAAGTTCAAAATAAGACCCGCTACATGCCTGGTTGGGTGATTTGAAGATGATTAAGGTTAGAAAGATTTGCTCTTCTTAATGACTCAGTCATACCTGTAGCATTCTAGTCAGCATGTAGCTTTGTTGTTGGCACCTAAAGAAACAGTAGACGGCCAACACCACTTCACACCTAGTGATGGGTCTGTCATGATTGATTCATTCAAAAATAACTAGGCTAGTTCAATCATAGCCATGAGCTAGTTCACCTCTTGAAAATGTTACATTCACACTTTCATTCAATTTATTTTTATTTTTAGATTTAGGATGTCCAAAAGCAGCAAAAATTATAGCAGTAGTTTGTTGTTCGACAAATTCATCATTATATTGCACTTATTTATTTGCGTTTTGGAGCCCATGTGAAAGATGGCATCGCCAATGTGAGTCCTCTGAGAAAACGAAGAAAGCCAATGTCCTAGACAGCGTAGATGACAGTGTTCTCCTGTGTCAGTTCGATAAACTCGGCTGTGATTAATGGAGTGAGTGAGGTCCCGGTTATGCAGAAGGGATGGGGAGGGGGTGGTGGGGTGGGGTGGCGTAGGGGAGAACGGTCCCATGGATTTCCCTTCTCCTCAGGATTCCACGCCAATGCTAATTCACTGTAGTGCACAATCGAATGCACGTGTGCGAGCATGTGAGAGACTGAGAGTGCCACTGGCGGGCATGAGGCAGATGGAGGAAGTAGCCCGGGCCGACATCCTAGTTGGGCAAAGGCCCGGTCTAATGAGGAGAGGATGCTTCCGCGCAAAGCTCCATCCTACGGAGCAATTTGGATGTCTGCAGCGCTATAGTCGCAGCTCTCCCGTCCAGCATAAAAGCAGAGAAAATTGGCAGAACCGTCTCGAGGAATCGATGCGGGGTCTTATCTGGGACTGGCACACTCACACGCTGTGCACGCATGCTTCGCGCTGACTAAAAATAAATGCCAGATAAATAATAAATAAACGGCAAACTCGCTGCTGACTGAGTGTGCTTGTGTCAGAGCCAAAATGGTGTCAAAAGCTGTTTTCACATATGCACGCCGTCCCAGACAATGTCCATGCATATAATGCAGTATGATTATAGGGGGAGAGATATGGAGGAGGGCAGAAATGTGAGCATATGAGCCGTTACAGAGCGTGGGAGTGATTTTGACAGGAATCGTCTACCTTTCTGCCTGTATAAAGAAGCAGCAGCACTGCAGGTACAATATTGATTTTGCACTTAGTTAATGAATAGATCTCATTAAGTCTTTCCCGGTTTGAGCAGCCTTGAATCTCTGCCTGGCCCTAATATGCATGCATATGGGACATCTTTTAAGATTTGATTCCAATATACAGCACTTAGGATTTTGAGCAGCGGTTTGGCCTTCCCCTTCCCCTGCCATTATTTATACCTTTTAGAAGTCTCTTCCTGGCTTAATTGGATGAACCTGAACTGCTTTACTTTCTGTTCATCTTCTTAAATTGCCGCGTGCTGAGTCATGGGAAAACGAGCTGCGGAATCATTACGCCATAAAATACGATTAAGACAGGAACTATGTGAAGAAGAGCCTTGTGGAAGGTGAGAGAGAGAGAGGACAAAGTTTGTTTTCCGGAGAGAGTTGTGGAAACTGCTTCTGCCCTGTCAGGTATGCATCATGGGGCCATGACAGGAGAGAAGATACTGTGGGGCTCTTGAACCGTTCTGCTGCAGACCCATTACAATGCCTAATAATTGGATAGTTTGTGTGCTCTGCCTCAAAGGCAGCAGAGCAGCACACAAACTATCCAGGTGTGGACATGCTGGGTCTGGGTGCTTTCTCTTCATATTTGACCCATTCCAGGTGAAAAGTGTTATAGACAGGAAAGCCTAACGGAAGGAACAACTGCCAAGATGTGACTCAGGTTTTACGGAAGAACTTAAAGGGATAGTTCAGATTTTTTTTGTAAGTTAAGCTGTATGGAATACCTGGCATTAATATAGTGGTTGCAACTGTACAGAGTTCTGCTCTGGTTTTGGTGAAATGTTTTTTGGGGGTCACTGGGGCCACGGAGTAAAAGTAAATTAATCCTTTGAATTGTTGACCCATTTCTAAATATTAGCACATCCTTCGTTCATTTTTGACTCCTCTATGTATTTTGTGTCCATATCACTATGCCCAAGAAGTAGTTCTGTGTGATAGGGGGGTCAAACATGAACAAAGGATGTCCTAATATTTTAGAAATAATTCAACAATATCCAGAGGTAATATAGGCAACTTTAGTGTGTACACACAAACAGATTTGTTTAAAACAGAATCTAACTCTACGTCACCTCAACTCTATTGGCTCATTATGGAACCGCTGGCGACTGCTGCACTGTGATTGGCTAAAACGCTGCCTCACCACACACAACCCCCTCTCCCTCACACATTAGCACTGCCTTGTCCTGAACCCGACAAATGTTTTGTTTTCATGATTTGTTATGAACCATAAAGTTCTGGACCGCCTGCAGGACAAAGCAAGGGACTGTCTGCAGGGAAACAGCTGCAGCAGCAAAGTAGAAGTGACAAAAATATATAGCTATATGTTGTATATATTTTGATTTTGGGCTAAAACTTTGCCTATAATGCCTATAATCTTTTGCCTATAATGTTATACACGTCGTATAGCTTTTTTGAAAGTACATGGATATACGTTTCCAAGCGTTCAGCCATCCATTGTCAGTGGTTTGATGGAACACCAGATGCTCACTGCTGGCCTGTTTGCCAGCTCGGCTCATGTGCAAGAAGCACCAGGAGGAGAACAACAGAGCATGAGATTCAGTCAGGCGAGCTGTGCTATCAGACGTGACTAAACAACAGAACATCCAACCAATTCATCACTGTCAGTACTGTAGGTTTGGGCTACTTTAGGACTCTCCCCCAGAATATCTTATTTCCTCTAAGATGTTTTGGGGGGCATTTTCTTTATTGCTATATACAGTACAGTATACACTGTATAGTAGTAGTCTAACGGGAAATTGGGAGAGAGATCGGGATGGGTCGACAGACAGCAAAGGCTATTGGGATCAGGATTTGAACCCTCAACACACTGTACTGGACTACCAGCCTAGATGCGCAGGCGGCTATGCCAACTGCTCAGACTTCTTTTAGGATTTTAACAATACCAGTTCCTTAAAGATTTCCTATTAAGAGTTCAATTCCTTCCTTAATGGTTCTCTTTAATGAATCCTATATTGATTCATTGAATATTCCTAGAGAGAAATAAACAGCAAAAGGGTAAAGTCAAATACTTGGGTCATACAGTACACACACACACACACACACGCACACACGCACACACGCACACATGCACACACGCACACATGGTATTATAATAATAAAGGTCTGGATTTAGGCACTATGTAATCAAAACTAAATAATAAATAAAACACTATCCCTTGGGCGTGCTGAAAGGCGGCTTTTCAGGTTTTGAAAGATGTAAGTGGTCTGCATTTTTCGAGCGAGTGGGTCAGGGCATTCCACATAACTGTATTGTGTCCGTGGGTGTTTCTCACATGGTAATTACCGGTGGTCAGGCACCGAGGGCATTGAGGGCAAGGTCTGCATGCATGTACAGCTTTGAATGTCAATGCCATTTTCCAGTGCTTTAGCTCTGTCTGTCTTCTACCGGAGAGCCAGTTTAGAGACTAGCCAAACGGATTGGAGATGCTCATTATCGTTAGATCTCATCATTTCTATGCATGCGTAGTTGCGTACTCGCTCTGTCTCTGTGTCTAAGTGGCCATTGATGAATAATTAACCCACTTTCAGTAACATCACCTGCCCACTCAGTGTGTGATGTCAGTTCACATATCCAGTGATCCCACTTTACTAGAGGCTTTAGCAGAAGGGGAAATAAATCGATTGGCAGATCCACAAGAGCAACCACCATCAGAGAAGTTCTGGCGGAACAAAACCTCTTTGAACATTCAAGTGGCAGAAGAATGTGGCCTGTGCACACATGCGCACGCACGCACGCACGCACACGCACACGCACACGCACACGCACACGCACACACACACACACACACACACACACACACACACACACACACACACACACACACACACACACACACACACACACACTCCCTGAAGACAAATAGTTGAATTGTTCCATTCTTATTATTAATAAAAAGCATCCTTCCCCAGATTTTGAGTGCGGTGGCCTTCAGAGTGCGGCGGTGGAGTTTCTAAATTAGACTGTCGTAAGCACACAAGGGAGCGGTAGTCAAGGACAGGCAATCCATACAATTATAAATGGTCGGTAGAAAATAGAGAATCAATAGCTCCTTAACGGCCGTGTTTTCCATTGGCCTGAGTGACTAACACGGGTGGCGGGGCGTTCTTTACCCATTCCATTGCCTGGGAAAGCCGACCTGTACTCATCTGTCACACTCGACATGAAAAGAAAAAACAAACATTACTAGGATTTTATTAAATACCGGGCATAACAGCCGGACATTCCTAGCCTGGTTCAGACCCATCAACCTGGTTCAGACCAAGTCTCTTGGTCTGGCCTTCTATTGGCAACCTCTGATTTCCTTCGGTACCAAGAAGTGTTTAACCAATGAGAGTCAGAGTTGGGGATTGGTCTAACGGCAGATCCGAACAGACGCAGCTGATTGGCCAGCAGCCCCGTCACTCAACAGTGCAACAGCTACAGTGTCAACAACAAACATGGCGGCTGCAACTGCGGTGAATCGCGGACATATCAATCTGTCCATTAAACCGACCTAAGTCGGGGAGGTAGAAACGTCTGGAGGTAGAAACGTCATCATTGACATATTTTAGTGCTTTTGTTCACATAGAAGCGCTCGTTGGCTTTGTTTGTGTGGGTGGCAAACAGGCTACCCCTTGAAATCTCACATACAGCAGACAATTTCAGACTCAAGCTTCAGGAAGCTGAACTCGAGTTTAATAATCAAGCTAGGACATTCTGCAAAAATAGCTGATCTAGGGGGAAAAAAGGAATGGGCCAAGGAGAGATCCCAGGAGAAACCCAGTCAACCAAGTACAGCAGATCAGTATGAGTGGGCTCAAAAAGCCATTGCGATAACCCAGGATCATGAACTGGATCATCCATCATCCATGGTATACAGCTAGCATACGGGAGATGCCACTGACTGAGCACTGTGAGAGTCGTGTTCTTGTGTTGCTAGCAGCACCTCCTACACCATCCAACCACGCCACACCTCACCGGCAGAAAACCTCAAAGTACGTCACACAAACGTCAAAACAGCTTGTTACAATTAATACCCTATTGCTAGTGATACTGTTCAAATCCTGTTACACCACGCAGTGAGCTCAGTTATCAACACTAATTATGGACTGCAGGACTGCAGTTCCATCAACTCTTCCCCGCCCCGTCTTCCCATACAAACCCAATATAACTTAAAAACAGATTTTAACCAGAGTAAATTCATTGAAAACAATCAATCCTTTTTTTCTGGTGACTGATACTGTCCTTCTATTACATGAGGGGGGCATGGAATTTCATTTAAATGTTTTATTTATTTTTAAAATATTGTTTTGGGAGATGTATAGCAGCAAATGATTAAAACAACATTTTAAAAATAAATGAAAACAGTAAATGAAAAAGCATGGTCCCCTCACATATTAGAAGGAAAATATCAATCACCAGAAAAAAGACGGGTGTTTTTGATTAATTTATCATGGTTAAAATAGTATGAAGTTATAATGAGTTTGTAAAGGAAGGGGGTGAGGCAGTAAAATGAATGCCAAATATCTAACTACTGACTCAAGTAGCTATCTGAAGGAACAATCATGATTTTTGAAGGAAAATTACTTTTGCTGTTTTCCTGGGATATCCTCGTAAACCTGTAAGCCCCCATGTGTTGAAACACAGTCCGGTGGGTCCGGACCTCGACTTGTACCAATTGTTCTGTTTTGGCCCGCTGTGTATTTGTGTTTGACCTACTGATCAGGGCCGGATGTAACATTTCCCAATTGGGGGGGCAGCTGAAAATGGTATGGGGGCAGCTCCATGGATGAAGCCGTCCCCATACCATTTTCAGTTACAGGACTTTTAGGTAAGTAAAACATCAATAATAACATCAGTTGTTGTTGAAGTTTCAACAGGCACGCTGCATGCATAAAGCTAAAGGTCTGAGTTTTCCGTTTTCAATGATGAAATGCTGTTGGTTAAGTGGTGGCACAATGGTAGTTAGTTAGCAGCAGTAGTAGGGTTTCAAATCATTTTAATTATCTTGGCGCCGTCCACGCGGGGCTCGTGGACATCCCGTTAGAACCCCTCCGCCGGTCACGCGGACGGCTCGTATCACGACGAGATGTAGATTTCATTCTTTAATCCAACTATTAGTCCGTGCGCATCGTCTGATGATCATCCCGTTGCTGACTTTCATTTGGGACAGAATTGGGGACAACTTTTTTTTTCCGTCCCATTGACATGCATTCAACCCAATGCATTCAAACGGCTCTCCTCCGGTTTGCCCCCTCAATGTCGCTGGCGCATGGGTTAAGCAGCCAGGGCTACACAGTAGAGGTCTTCACGGGTCTCAAAAATGACATCCGAAATCCGAAATAAATCCGTGCAATATCACCGATTCCGAACTGTTCCGAAAATATTTTCAAATAAATAAATTGGATCCGAGTCGATCCGTGGCATGGTTTTCCGGTTCGAACTGTTCCGAGATTTTCCCCAAATTGCTTCGCCGAGCCCGACCGAAGTCGGATTATTTTTGACCGTCCGTCAGACCCGCCTTGACCAAATCTCTCCCCCGCCTTGCCTACGTTTGATGAACCTGTAGATCATTTATATTTCGCATGCGACGCTGCCTCGGCTCGCTAACACTGTTCCGCGCTGCCAGTCTACTCTACACTCTACAGGTACGTGCACACACACAGAGATTAAAAAGGGGCCTGCAGCCCCAGCTCTTTCGCATGTCTAAAACACAGAAGTGCCCTCATACGGGAGGATGCCCCTGCCCCCTTATGTAACACGCTGTCTACACGGACACCACAGCACAGACTGTCGCCCCTATCATACATGTCAGTGCATGTCCAGAAGCGCACTCGCAGAGTGACAAAGATACAATCATACACACACTTGGTTGATAGAATATTTTATTATCATTAAAAAGGCAAAAAAAAAAAAAAAAAAACGTAGAGAAAGAATACGTCTCACTGTAGTCTCGGGTCTTGTCGGATTTTCTCGGGTAATGCACATAATGATTGACAGGTCCGACTTCCGACGGAGATACGTCCGATTCCGAACCAGTCCGAGTGACTGTGATAAAACACACCACCGGAACCGTCGGGTCTCGGACGGACTCGGATTTTTTCGGGTTCGGACCCCCCGTGAAGACCTCTACTACACAGCTCTTCCTGACTTGTGACCCGGATGTTTTTGGGTACATCGCCAGATGATCGATTAGGCAAGACAACAGACACAGCATAACAGAAACAGCACATCCTGTTTAGGAGATCTGAGCTTCAAAATAAGGGCTTTTTTACCGATCGAACTGGTTTGAGCCGCGGCAATGGAGAGGAAACAAAGAAGATCCGATCGCGGTCAATGAGTTTAATTATGGGTTAGGGTTAATTTGAAATATCTTCGTGTTGTTTGCATGCCACCAGTGGTGCAGTCAGTGCACCACATCAGGGGGGCATTGCCCCCCCCCCATGCCCATGCCTGCCTAGATCCGCCCCTGCCGCTGATCATGATCGTTCAGTGACACGCCTGGGACGAAAAGCTCTCCTGTGAGGCTTATAGCAAATTTGAAGGGTTGTTATGCCATTGTGGTGTATTTGTCTGAGGTTTAATCGCAGCGGTGGCTCGTTCAAGTGTCAGCGGTGCACAGAGAAATGAATTGATGTCACAGAAATCCCTGTGCAAATTCCTGGGAGTGCAAAACTGAAGTGGACACTCTACAAGAAAAGGAACAGAGCAATCTGTTCCTCCCGAGGAGGCTCCAGTCCTTGAATGTGTGCAACAGGATGGTACAGGCGCCGTGTGCAACACGTGGCACTCAGTTTGTGTGTGCGTGCGTACACACACACACACACACACACACACACACACACACACACACAAATAAGCTCTTGAGCATTACTGTGCCTTGTTCTTTTAACAGTCATGTGCAATATGTATGTAAATGAATCAATGAATGAAATTGAACCGATTGAGAGAGAGAATGAGAAAATGGAATAGTGTGCGTGTGCAAGAGAGAGAAAGAGGGGGAGAGAGAGACAGAGAGGCTGTATGTGGGAGGTTGTGTGTGTATGTGTAAAGTTGTGTGTGTATGTGTACAGTGTATGTGTGTGTGGGGGAGGTAAATATTAATTAGCAACAACCCTTCACCAAAACATCTTAGACAAAACTAATACCACCTGATGTTTACTGGTCAAAAATGTTCCCTTAAAACCTGTCTGGCGATACGTTACTTTGCCTATAATTCTATATTCTATATTAGGGGTGCCCAAAAGGTAGGTTGTGATCTACCAGTAGATCACAAAGTCTGTGCAGGTAGACCACATGACGTGCCCTTAATTACACTATATATTTATCTGCCACGTGCAGGTGACTTGATTGATGGCATAATGGCATTGATGGCATAAAAGGACCTGTCAGAGGAACAGAATTCTAAACAGTTGGACTGCAATGAATGAATCTATTGCAGCAGAGAGAGAGTCATAAACGGGCACATTTACCATTAAAGGCTCAGAACACTTAAAAAGCACCCACTGCTTTGTGCTATCTCTAACATTGCATGTCTCTAGTCGACCCAGTGTGGGGTTGGAGTTGAGGTGGAGGGAGAGAGAGAATAGTAACAATACTTTTTTTTATATATATAAAATTGCGGTTCTCAATGACTCAATGATAGTTTCTTACTGTGCAATGACATTTCCAGTCTGTATTATTATATAGGCTAACTATATAAATAGGTTATAGGCTACCTGTTAAAAGTATGATGCATGAAATCCATAAAACTTTATTTTGGGAGGAATATTTGTGTTTCGAGCATTAAGAGGTTAATAACAATAATGCTTAAGGGATATCACTGGGCACCCTCTTGAAAATTTATCGCACAAAACCTACAATAGTAGATCTTATTGAGCTGGTCATTTTGTAAGACGCTCAAAAAGTCAAAAAAGTGTGGGCACCCCTGTTCTATATCTATTAATGGTTCATTCTTTATGCTAGCTAACCCGTTCAGTTGAAGTTCAGATGGCCTACTGCAGAGATCCTACGGCACCTAATCTAATCCCCACAGGATTAATAAAGATCTATTCCAAAGACATACACATACCTGTACACCGCTTTGTGCACATTAATCACCACAAGACTCGAGCAATGTGAAGCCTAAGGGCCCTGATACACCTAGCAATGTTTTGAGCAACGTCAACTATCAACGTTGACTTTGGAACCAATGGACCCGCGCATTTGGTTCACATTTGTGCACTCAGGAAAAAATAAAAATGTGTGGAATTCCCCTTTTAATGTTGCCTGTTGCCATGTGTCTCATCATGTTGCCTGTTGATGTTGACATTGCGAGTTGATATTGCTCAAAATATTGCTAGTGTAGCAGGGCCTTAACATCGAGTTTTCCATGACATGAACCGAACCAAATAAATAGTTCACTTTTACTCTGATGTACCCTTATACAATATGTAAGAGGGAAAGAAACTCTGAACACAGTTCATCCTCCATGTTTGTGGGGTTCTTTCGGCTCTTGCAGTGGAAAAGGCAGGAAAACAACTGCTACCACTACACCGTAAAATCCTCAGTGTTTGATTTAGCTCTGAGAGTGTGCACACAACCTTTCGGGGGCTATGAACGGATTAGAAGAGCACTACGGGTTTTATTGTGCGTGTGTGTGTACAGTAGGGCACAGGTTTCACATTGTCACATAAATATTAATGCCCTGTGATTCAAAAGCTGATTATTTTATACTGCTTTCTGATCATGACTTACAATCATCTGCTGACATTTACATAACAGAGACAAGACAGATGCATGTAGATGATCCTCGTGTGGCCCACCATTTGTCCTCACTGCCTTGTGTTCAGCACATGTGACACATGTGAATATTGTATGATGCATTTCACTAAGAGCACAAATTAAAAACGCCATTGCTACAGGGGCGGATATAACATTTCCCTATTGAGGGGGGCAGGAGAAAATGGTATGGGGGCGGCTTCATCGCCCGTGGCGCGAAGCGTCGCACCCATAGCCATACCATGTCGCACCCATACCATTTTCGGTTGCAGGAGTTATATTAGTATAAGCATCAATAATAACATCAGTTGTTGAAGTTGCAACAAGCACGCAGCATGCATAAAGTTAGAGGTCTGACTCAGAGACTTTCCTGTTTGCAATGAAATCCTGTAGTTAGTAGCAGTAGTAGTGTTTCATTTTAAATTTAAATTAGTGTTTCATTTTAAATTTAAGCAATTTAATTTGAAATATCTTGTTTTTTTGCATGTCATCATGTTTGGTGTGGCAGTCAGGCCATTTAGCCCCCCCCCCCATGCCATGCCTAGATCCGCCCCTGGCTAACAATCTCTACAGCGGACACGTGTGTGTGTGTGTGTGTGTGTGTTTTTTTTCTCCCATAATAACACTAAATCCAATAAACTGTGATTCATTGTGGTACTCCTATTATATAGATATATTTTTGCAAGCCACAGGATTAGGAGGGACAATCTGGCCTTACGGATGGTGCATTATCCTCTAGACAGTGAAATAGTGGAAAGACAGCTGTGTCCTATCACCATGAATAAAACACAGAGGCACAGAGGGGGTGTAGCATGCAGGCTGAGCATGGTTATTACAGACACATCGTGGCACTGTGGCAAACCCCCTAAAGGGCGCTACTGTAGGCGGACGTCTATATCAGATGAAAAGAAAACACCTTAAATCGAAGGAAAATAATGCTCGCTTTTTCATGGCTTTTTCATCAAAGCATGCAATGGTGTTGTTTATTATGTCCTGAAGGTGTTTCAGGAAACAAAAACATCACACTCATGTGAAGTGAGGGGTGCCCAGTGTGGCGGCCACGTCATGTCCCTGGGGGGTATGTTTATTTTTTGGGGGGGCTTGCAGATTTACGGAGGGGCATGAATAAATCATTATTAGAAGCCAAGCCATAGACTTGGCAGCCAAAGTTCAATCCAATGTTGGAGGGGCTAGCACCTCTCAAAAAGATTGGTGTCTGTGGCTTGATATGCACGTGATGTCATGTCATGACCAGGGCTTATAATATGTGCCGGAACAAGCCGGAACGCCGTTCCCCCATGGGCCAAATGTGTTCCCCCATGGGCCGCGTGCGTTCCGGCTGCGTCTGTGAGCTGTCACTGCGCTCCCCCACCTGCAGAGACCGATCCAGCCTCGTTCAAGACACAGTACTAGGCATAGATCTGGTACTAGTCACTCAGAGCACCACTCTATTGGCTGAGCCATAGTTCTGAGCCTTCCCAGCTATGGGGCTGAGCCTTCCCAGCTATGAGATTTATATCGAGAGTCGGGGGGGATTTGCTACGGTGTGGGTACAACGGCTCACACAGTTCACACTTCACAGTTCTCGCACGTTGTTAGCTGGGCTGCTGCTGGCTAGTCTCCCCCTCGCTATGGATTATGATCGCTATAATAAAGGTACCTAGGAAGCGGACGGACCCCTTATGGGTCCTTACATTTTGTGGTCTCGATTCTCTGAAAACACAAGCACATTGTGCTTCTGGATCGGCTGTGTGTGCCATAGTAGTGCAACACACACACTCGCGCGCGTGCGCGCGGCACGCCACACAATATTCTGCCCAAAAAACGACTTTTCGGCGGGCGGGCGCACGTGCATGCACATGCACACGCGATGTGCGTGAGCAGGTGCGTCCCGATCATCCCCAACTGACCGCCTTGGTCAGCCCTGAGGTCTCGCGAGCCTTGCATATGAGAACATCCGAGGGAGACGCTCAAGAGGCATCCTAACCAGATGACGGAACCACCTAAGCTGGCTTCTTTTCAGGTGAAGAAGCTGCTTAGTCTTTTATGATAAACGTCACATTTATCATAACAGACAAAGACTATAAATAACTTATTTTGTCAAATTAAATGAGTGTATTGCACTAGTGTATTGTACAAAACATAGTACAAGACAGGCAGTGCACTGTTCCATATGCAGTGTAGACTAGAATGTCTTGTCACTCCCAGACATCATCAATCATTCCTATACATACAGGATTATTAGATTATTACAGGATTAAGATCTGCCTATAGGATCAACAAGTGCACAGAGATGTTACGCAGAGTGATTCCCTGCCAAGACCACTGCCCATCACACTGGCACCCAGGTGGGACAAACCAATCATTCAGTCACCCAAAACATTGTCACTGTCACTTTTACAACTCCCAGGGGGGAGCCCATCCCAACCATGTACCGTACAGACATCTGCTGACTACCACCAGTACTGCTGTGATGTGATGTGATTCTGAATTGTTTTCATCAACTGTCAGTCCTGCTACTGTGCCTTCTGGAGCTGGCCAGCCTGCAGTTTTGCCAACTTGGCGCATTTGTCACTATATTTAGCTTTTTTCCCAGATGCCCCCAGCACTAAAATTAGTGAAAAACTCCTGGCGGAAAAACTAGTGCTTTCTTGCTGGTGAGTTTGGGCGAAATTGGTTGTAGCCAGAGATAAAAGCCTCGAAATTGGATGTGGCCAGAGATAAAAGCCTCGTTTTTCACTATTTTTCCTCCTATGATAGAGTCCTCCTTCCTTCCTAGAAAGGACCATTGGTAACCAAATGGACCCTGCAACTCTTGAGATCGTAAAATGAAACATATGAAACGTTTCATTTTACGCTCTCAAGAGTCTGTGGCTAAAATGCAGACTAATGGGCACTGGTGTGAAAATGGTTGAAAACCAACCTGCGCTGTCGCGTTTTGGAAGACACACTAGTGCATTTTGGTTTTGGCAGTTGGCAACACTGCCAGCCTGCCGTTCAGACCAAATGTGTTTATTTCTAGGATGTACCGGTAATCTAATGGCCGCAGCCGTTCCCAGAAGTTATGACTCTAAGATATGATAGCTGGAGGTTCCCGGGGAAACTTTCCACAGCCTCTACATCAATATTGCGGAATAAATTAGATCAGTGCCGGATCTAGCGGGGGCAGGGGTGGGCAGAGCCCACCCAAACATGCATCCTGCCCATCCAATGAAAGGTATCAGTGGTTTTCAACCAGTGGTCTGGGGACCACCAGTGGTCCTTGAGAGAGTTCCAGGTGGTCCCAGCTAAATGGTGGAAAGTTGGTTAACCAGATGTAACTCTTTGAGAGCGTAAAAATGAAACCAAACCGGACCCTTGCGGGTCCATTTGGTTTCATTTTTACACTCTCAAGAGTTACAATATTCATCATGTGAATTAGCCCAAGTCTACACAACTAGAGATTGTAAAAGATTAATGGTTATTTTTATCTGTCCAGCCTGGTATTGTGGACAAAAGCAAAAAAAAAATTTAGTTTTGGGGTCTGTGGGGCTGAAATGTCCTCAAATGGTGGTCTGTGGCTCAAATGCCAAATAAATAGTGGGACCTGGTGTCAAAAAGGTTGAAAAACACTACTTTATATAAAAACCTTTGGAGTTGCCCACCCTCCCATTCTTCCAGGCTACCCTAGTAGGGCTGACTAAATTCTTCCAGAATTACAGTAGATATTGAGACTATAATGCACAACTACATACATACTACACGCTATGGAGACTGCTGCAATGCCTTCCAAAGTAATTACAGAGATGAAAACCTCCAGATGCACATTATACAGAGAGGACATGGTGGGGTATACATGAATAGAAATGTAATTACATCGCTGCACTCGTCCCTTTCTTTGCCGATACATAAAGGGGACCAGGCAGAAAGTGTTTATTGATATCAGTGCCGGGCCATTGAATATGTTTGCCTCTCTGCTCATTTCATGGTATCTGATGCCACTTCCCTGAATGAGATAACGACTTTCATTTCAACACACATAATAATAGACTTGATGGCTATACGGGAGTGTGTGGACCACATCCAGGTGGAAACACTGTGTGTGTGTGTGTGTGTGTGTGTGTGTGTGTGTGTGTGTGTGTGTGTGTGTGTGTGTGTGTGTGTGTGTGTGTGTGTGTGTGTGTGTGTGTCCTGCCCACCCAATGAAAGGTAATGGCGGTGGTTTTCAACCAGTGGTCCGGGGACCACCAGTGGTCCTTGAGAGACTTTGAGCTGGTCCCCAGCTAAATGCTGGAAAGTTGGTTAACTTTTGAGAGCGTAAAAATTAAACCAGATGGACCCACAAGGGTCCATTTTTACACTCTCAAGAGTTAAAATATTCACCATCTGAATTAGCCCAAGTCTACACAACTAGAGGATGTAGAAGATTAATGGTCATATTGACCTGTATGTTTGACTGTTTTGTTTCCCAAATCCAGCCTGGAATTGTGGACAAAAGCAAAAGAAATCTTTAGTTTGGGGTCTGTGTGGCTAAAACGTCATCAAATGGTGGTCCGTGGCTCAAATGCCAAATAAATAGTGGGCCCTGGAGTCAAAAAGTTTAAAAACCACTGCTTAATATGAAAAACTTGCCCACCTTGCCATCTTCCAGCCCACCCTAGTAGGGCTGGCTAAATCCGGCCCTGGTGCGCGTGCATGCATACGCATCTGGTGTTAAAGACAACAGAGATTTCCCACTCACAAAATCCCTCAGGCCCAAGGGGTGGGTTCTTTTGTGTCTTTGTGCTCCCCCCCTCTCTCTCTCTCTCTCTCTCAGTGTGTGTGTGTGTGTGTGTGTGTGTGTGTGTGCGTGTGCGCGCGCGTGCATGTGTGAGAGCGCAACTGCATGTCCATGCGCGCGTGACGTTTGACCCAGACACAGCTTGCAAGTACGGAAACATTTGCATTTAGAACGTCAGTCTTCTTCATCCATCTGCTCTGTGATTAAGCTGTGATGCGAGTCAGAAGGAATACACATTCACCATATTTATCTCCGCTTAAGTATCCATCTGTCTGCCAAATTGGTCAATATTCCATATAGTTTGCACCACCCCCGGCAGCCCTTTCTTCGATTGCTACTTGGCAATTAAAACAAAAAGGACAACGCAAAAAAATCCATCCCTGAGAATCAAACAATTCTCTGAGCTTCATTATTACTCTCATTAAGGGCCTGTGCATGTGAGGAGGCCAACACTGCCCAGAAGCTGCTCTGTGCTGCAAAAAAGTAGGATCAATTAGTACTGCATACTAATTCACCGAGACAGAGAACACATCAGCACATATAACACCCACTGGTTGTGCATTTGCGTGCACGCACGTGCACGCAAATGCACAACCAGTGGGTGTTATACTGTATGTGCACAGTACACGAACAAGTGCATGTGCAGCATGAGTGTGTGAATCCCAGATTTTTTTTAGGGCAGACCTGCTTTGCAAAACCATTGCAAACCATTTGCATTTTACACTGATAGAATATTCTGCCAGCTGGCCAGCAGCGATGATGCTATCATATGGCAGGGTGAGAAAGCAATCAGGAGGAGATATCTTGGGCAATATTCTGTGTATATCCAACATCAGCATCCTGTTTTCACAGCTTGCACCATAGGACTCCATATTTCTTTCCTGCAGAGCCGGCCAGAGCCAACCAAAGCCAACTCAATTTGTACTGAGACAAATTAAAAAAGCCAAGCTGAGAACCATGCATTTGCAGAGTTTAGCCTCATTATAAAACCCATTACTAATTAGAAAACTGCAGGTCAACATTAATTGAGAAGCACCAGCTCAATAGCTTGCAAACGAGGCCCAAAAATTGAACAAGACCACAGATTCACATAGGTGCATGATTCATTAAACAAGGAAGGGGAAATGTCAAGTTTGAATCATTTAGATTTTCACTGTTGAAGCTCAAAGCTTATTGAGAGCACTGATCTTTTATTTAGGACGACATCTTAATGAGAAATATGCAATAAATGTTTAACACCGGTCCTTTAGTGTATTCTGTAAAAACATGAGCAGTCTCCCCACACACTGGTGTGCATGCATGGTGTTGAATATGTGGCCCTTTTAATGGTTACATTACAGATTTTTATAGAGCAGCTGTTCTTTACTGGCAATGGCAGTCATGTAGTAGGCATACCATATGCCAAGCAGTTCACTTCCCAGATCTCATGACACCTTCTGCGGCCTAATATCACAAATCACTGTCTAGTGTCTATCTGTGATTTAGCCCAAGTTTGATACATTTCCATCAATAACAGCATCCATATACTTGACAAATAGCCTATTATATGTTTGAAGCCTTGTAAAGCATAGCCCCAGCATCACCCTTTGGAACACTGTGGCTGGCTGGCATGACTGTAGTAGTCGGCTAGAGAATGAAAGACAACTTACCCCAAGGATGACAGTGTCATCTCCTTGAAATGTTGGGATGAACTTATCTCCACGGATAATTTCAGACTGGTTCAGTGGACGAAAACGACACAACACCTTGATGTTGCATTCTGCGTTCGGATCAGCCATTGTGAGAGAAATGTTCCGGATGTTGCTTCCAAAATAGAAAAAGGGGGGATTTCCCCAAAAAACCGTCAATGAATGTTTTCCCGAATGTGCGTAGAGTAAAAACTGTAGCCCGCTACTACACTACCACCTCCTCGGCACCTCCACATGAAACCTCGCTCTGTTGAATGGCAGGCGAAGCATTTGGCGGAGCAGCCCCAATTTCCAGTTCTTTTGGGACGACTAACAATCAATTTCATTAAAGAAATACAAAACAAACAAAAAGCATCACTTTGAGAGAGTTGGTTTGGCTTCAAAATGCTCCCACGCCAAATTCGGGCACAGGTGTTGGTGATAATAATCTGCAAAACACAGGAGTTGCAAATTTGCAATTAGGAGTATATATTCCGAGCGGCTCCCGTATGCTGGCTCCTCCGGCTGGCTGGATGCAATCCCTGCATGTGCCTGTGTGCGTGTGTGTGGAGAGAAGGCGCAGGCTTGCCTCTACGACTAGATGCATGCCTCCTCGTCTTGCATCACCATTGACAGACTGGTCCTCTCAGTGGGGGCGGGGCGTGGTTGGTAGCTATTAGCGTCCTCTCTCTCCTCAGCACCAGGCAGGTCGCTGCTTGTCTGGTGTGCGTCCGTGAACACCATGAGGAGCATGGAGCAGCTTGGAAAGCTCTCTAGCTCCACCAAGTGACGGCCCTTATGCCCTTCACTAGCTCTGGTCCAGAGCTCCATTGCTTACTATGGGTCTGCCTTGCATTGGAGCTCTGTAACATACAATGCATCTTCCATTAGCCTACTCGACCCGACTGGCCTCTCTTCTGGGGTGGATATACAGTATAAAGAACGTTTTACATGCTCTCACCAAAACAAACACGGCTTGTGTTTGTTTTGGCCACGGCAACTGCTGCTCCAGTGTTTTTTTTATTATTATTATTTCATTATACACCGACATAATCCACGACGTTTCAGCCATTGGGTGACAATGATGAGGAACACAAACAACCTTTTAAATGCCTGTGGGGTCACCTGACATGTGACCATGATGGTTAGATTAAAAAGTAAAAAAATAAATAAAGAAAATGTTTTATTTAGGCTATTTTTTTAAAATATATAATGAATGTCCATGTTCTAGACATTTTAATGATCACAAAAATATATTTATTGGCATTGTACTTACTTTTATTAGGGCTAAAGGCTAAAGGTCAAAGTCCTGAGATTTTTTTTATTGGGTCTCTGTAGGTATTTGCATTTCTATGCAAATATCATGATGACCAATTGCAATGAAATACTAAACAATGAACATCAACCATGATATTTATGTGAACCCATTAATTAATTAATGGCTTAATGTTACTAAAAGGCAACATTGGGCATTGTAGGGTTAAAATGAAATAAATATTAATTCATTCATCTCTCCGTTCATTCATTTTTATTTATTTAATAAATACATATATACACATATATATATATATATATATATATATATATATATATATATATATATATATATATATATATATATATATATATATATATATATATATATATATATATATATATATATATATATATATATATATATGATATCTGGTATTCACTTTTGACACCGCCCGCGTAGCGCCGCCTGGTGGGCAAACCAATGCAACAGCCCTGTCAAACGAAACGACCACATCATCATCATCCTCCAATCCAGGCAGCATCATTCATCGCCGGGTGGAAGAGAAGAAAACTGCTGCTGCATCTCACCCTTTGTTTGAGTCTCTGATTCCCTTCCCACTGGAGAAGAACACAATCTAAACATTCTTTGGACTAATTAGCTACTCTTCTCCCCTACTGGCCGTGTTTTCGCATCCTTTGCACAACAATGGCTGATCCTAAATATGCCAATTTGCCAGGAATCGTAAGTAGCTAAACAACTCCCAACAGCTCCGGCTAACAAATTATAGTCGCGTGATTGTGGATCCCACCACAGTTCTGGTTTAGACTGAACTTGACATGTGTGTTGATTGGCTCCCAGGCAGCCCGAGGGCCAATCGGGCACATGGTAAGGCGGGTCTATCCCAGAACTGAGGTAGGATCCATAATCGATTTTAGCCTGCTACTAGCTAGCACGATTAGCACTGATGCTAGCCAGCTAGCTGGCTGTTTACAGCTTCTGATTACATTATGTTTACATCAATGCTTATTCGTATGTTAATATTCGCCCACATATAACTATGTTGCTGCTGATTTAACTCATTGGCAACGCGATGTGTTTCTTGTAATGTGGCATTTTCCTAGGCAAAGTGAATGGGCCGGGGCGTTGGCCAGGCTAAAAGACAAGCTAGCTGTCATTTGTGATGTCGTCGCCTTATTAAACTAATGGCCTAAGTCATTTTTTCAAGGTTTTCAGGAGACACAAAAAACTGTGCCAAACGTAGAATATTGTATGTTTCTTAATTATTTCAATTCCAAAAAATATTAAAAAATATGACTATTGACATACAAATAAAGGTGTATGTCAATCATGTAACACCCAAGGATAAAATGACTTATGCCAGTATTTGAACATGACAGTTTTAACTTAGGCAATTATAAACCTTATTTAGGCCAAATTATTTGCGCAGTAAGTGATTTAGGCAAAATGTTTTATTGCAATTATTTTGAATAGACCATGGTTTAGGGTCAGCCACAGAGTTTAAAGTAATAACAGAGCACAAATTCATTAAAGAGGGATGTGTGGCCATGGCTGTCTTTTTATTTCAATAGAAAATGTATAGAAATCAATCTAAAAATCAAGCAATGAGGCCAGGGTCGGATTGACCATTGGGCGTACAGGGACGTCTCCCGATGGGCACTGGTATATAAAAGCACTGGTTTTCAACCTACCCAGGGCCCACTATTCATTCAGAATTTTTAGCCTCGGACCACCATTTGATAACATTTTAACCCCAACAGACCCCAAAACTAAAGATTTATTTTGCTTTTTGGTCCACAATTACAGGCTGGATTTGAGAAACAAACCATTCAAGCATACAGATCAAAATGAGCATTAATCTTCTACATCTTCTAATTAGACTCCAATTTAGATGAATATTTTAACTCTTGAATAACTCTTGAATATTTTAACTCTTGAGAGTGTTAACATGAAACCAAATGGACCCGCAAGGGTCCATTTGGTTTCATGTTTACGCTCTCAAAGAGTTACATCTGGTTAACCAACTATACCAGGTAGAATAGGTCCATCACACGCTGGTTGTGGTGGGCCAGTCTAGCCCAAATCACGCTAAAAATGTCTGTGCCGATTTTTTTTTTTTTTTTTGCCCAGTCCACCACTGGATGAGACATGTGAACATGTGAATTTCCTCACTTCTTCCTCCAGCTAGGTTTCAATTTAGCTTTCTCATTGTAATAACTAAAATAACTACTTCCATGTAAATGGGAACTCCAAATGTCCAACTTTCTAAAATGTCTAAAATAACAAACAATAATAAGTGCAACTTAAATATTGTTAAAGAAATGAATAAAAATACATGAAAGTTCTGAGGGGTTCACTTCACTTCTCCCTCCGTCTTTTCAATTAGCCAGTTTGTGATGGTTCTCTCAGGGATACCAACTGTAGATGCGAATAGTGACTTGCACAACTTGTTCCAACCTCAATTTGCTTTATAGCAATCTTTGTGGCCAACGTGGTGATGTACAGGTATATCCGTCGTTCATCCCATGTGTCCATTGACCAAACTTTCTTGAATACCTTCTGTCCCTGCTCTTCGGTTATTAATTGGAAGTCTCGAGTTTTGGCTTGTTGGCAGAACTTTGAATTGCAGGGAGAACCCATAACCTTTGCAACTACTTCCTTGCCTTTTTTGGATTTGTATGGAAGTCCATGGAGCTGTTTCCTCTTGGCCTGATTTTGCTTCCATGTTTGTGGGCTCAGTTTTATTCCTTTTCCCTTTTCTGTGCTCATCCACATCTTCATACTCGTCCTCTAGCTGTTGTGGAGTTTCCACAGCCCCAACCTCTAGATGCAGTAGTTTCTGCATCCTCATCCTCCTGATGCTGACGTGCCACAGTAGCTAGGCTGCCTTTGCGGGCAGAGGACTCATGTATACTCTCGTGTATAAGTTGATAATCCTTATCTTCTGTGTCTGGGTGTTCTTCTGTCTCTGTCTGGCACAGATCTTCAGCAGTATTGTCTCTCTGTCATTATTCTCATCAAGTACATCTCCTACCAAAAGGATATCATTCGTATGAATGTTATCCTTTTAGGCATAAGGTAATGCCCAAACCGGTATTTGGGCAAATTACTGGACTAATTACAATTAGATACACATGTAATGTAGAAAAAAGGAGATTATTATTTGAAGAGAATAAATATTGACCACCAATATAGCCCACTTACTTTTGAAATAAGTAACTACAGATGTGACATTTGAAGTAGGAAAGCTTTCATGATTCTTTCAAGTATCGTTCTGTAATTGCATGGGCCCTCCTTGCTCCTGACAATGTTCTGACAGCTCAATAACAATTTATTGATTTTTAAATGGAAATATTTGTGAAATTTTCAAATGGCACATCTGTAGTAACAAATTACTGTAAATAATTACTATCTAGTTTAATTAATTCTGTATAACCCACTGGTGAAAGAGAGAAATTAGTTTTTGAGGAAGTGCCAATATTAAACTATAACTTGTGTGATACTTCACACAAGTTTAAAGACTAAATAACTACACAACGTACAAGGCTGACCCTTATTAGAGTAAAAGTTATATCTTATCACTAAAAGACAAGAACTAAACCATGGAAAGGACATCATTAAAAGGGTTGTTTTTGTTTATTCTCCTGGAAGATGCCATTTTAAAAGGTGTGTTAAATGGCCTAAGTCACAATTTATTATGACTTAGGCAAAATAAAATGGCCTAAGTCTCACTCTTGACAAAGGCAAAAATTTTAAAAGGGTATAACAGGAAGGCCTTTTAAGTTAGAGCTTAGGCGCTTTTACCAGAGGTGGCCAGCGTCATCAGGAGGTGATTTAGGCCAAAAACTCATTTTTGGCAAAAAATGACTTAGGCCATTAGTTTAATAAGGTGACATTTGTGATGTGATGCATAACAATAACAACAACATTCTATATCTGTTCCAATAGGCATTTAACGAGCCCGATGTCTACGAGACGGGAGACCTGCCAGAAGATGACCAGGCACAGTTTGAATCGGTGAGGGGACAGTTTTATTTTTGTTCTTATCTTCACTGCAATCAGTGAAGTTATAGCATTTAGTTCAATAAGCTATAGCCGGGATGGATGTTGACGTTTCCATGTTGGTGGTGTTATGTCATAGAATTTCGTGTGTAATGCAAGATCGTGCTTGCATTATTACTTCCCCGAGAAATGCATAGATAGATCAATGACACGGCTTCTCCACACATGGCAGTGCTGTGTTTACTGCACTATATATGAGATCCTCCTAATTAAAGTGCCAATGCCTTAAATGTAGTGTTTTCATTCATCTCGACCAGGGGACCTTTTCTTTTTGAGTAACTAACATAATTTGATTTTACCCTTCTTTTTCCAATACAAATACTTACTATATTGGGTTTTGATCATACAGCATGTAGGTTTATACGCTGTTTTGTCTGACCACACACACAAAAAAAACATAATGTATGAAATCTAAGTGATTTCGAACTAGTGGGGGGTGCTTGCTCTAGTTTAACTTTAGACTGTAGATATAGATAGATTAGAAATCTTAAGTGTAACATGTTCAAATCTAACAGCGCTGTTATATTTGGGGGGGGGGGGGGTGTCCAGATCTATATCTATTAGTACAACAAGCTCACAATGCAGCTTTATGCTGTCTTGATTTGACAATTCTTGCATATGATCAGCATGAGTCCAGAGGATGACCCAATACGCAACATTAATGCTCAACATATTTGACTGACCAGCAGAATAAAATCTAATTGGCATTTTCCCTTCCATGTTCTATATTCTTCCCTCCTTTACCCTCGGCCCATGTTTTGACTCTTCCCCACCCCTCTTGGGACCATAGTTTATACAAGTAAGATTGTGTTCTATTTTCCTCTCAGTGAGTTCACTGCGGCAAACTTTGTTTTGCAATTTGCATGGGTTTTTAATCTTATATCCACTCCCCTGCCTCTTCTGATTGGGGTGGAATGAAAATAGCTTGATGGGGTTCCCCTTTTTGTGATTCTTTTAGTTTGTATTCCGTCGTCATCGGTTACAATATTTAAATTTCTGTTCGAGTGCAAACAATTGATCCTTTTCCCATCTTTGATTTCAGTTGCTCTGTCCTGATTTTTGGTTTACTTGATTCTCTGGCTTGTTCTCTCCAGGGTATAATAATGTTGTCAGGCAAACTCAAACCACATGTCATTAGCAGTTTATATTTCATATATTAGGCTGTTACCCCTCTTTAAATTAGTACTTCTGTCGTGTGTGTGTGTGTGTGTAAGTGTGTGTGTGTGTGTGCGCGCGCGCACACGTGCGTAAGAGGGTATAGGAAGGGTTTATGCGCAACAGTGACGAGCGCGATTTGTGTTTTCCTCTAATAACTTCCCTCCACCTGCTATTGTGTTCTAACAATTGCTTCCCTACTAACCCACTTACCATACTGCCTAAAGGGACATTCAAAGTGCATTTGTATTCAGCACTTTTTCCTGGTTTTAAGCTAATCAGGTGGCTTGCATGTAGTTTAACACGGCCCTCGCTCTATAGTAGGCTGTTGATTCAAGATACTTGCCTAGATTTTTGCCTAACAAATTTGCATTTCTATCTACTGCACTGCCTCTCCTGCCCTCGTTCATGATGATTAGTTTCTATCCTTGTGTGCTGGAACAACACATAGCCCAGTGTGCATTCATTACATACAACCAGAAAGGTCCACAAATACATACAAATACCTCCCACCTAGAGACGTTTATTTCATGCACTGTGCAGTGATGTTTCGAGCAACACAGGGCTCTTCTTCAGACTTCCAAGTAAGTCTCATTGGTATCTACAGATCGTAAGCGAAAGCTGTTGAATGATCATCAACCACCCGAGGGGGGAAGAGAGAGTGTGCTGGAAACATCATAAGCTATTTCCATGAATACTGTCTCCAGTGCCTGCAGAAGCCACGCTCGGCTACACTGCTTTCTTTCTTATCTCTCCGACCCTGGCCTACTGCGCCTGCTGTATGCATGGCATGTGATAACCACATTAATCTGTGTTGTTTCTCTCTCTCTCTCTCTCTCTCTCTCTCTCTCTCTCTATCTCTCTCTACTTTTTCTCTCCCTGTGTATTTTCCGTTGTTTTCTCTAACTCTCTTTGGAAACCCAAGGAGCTGGTAAGAGCCAAACTAACACCCCCCCTCGCCCCAACATCTGTCCATTCGTCTTGTATGTGTGTGTGTGTGTTTGTGTGTGCATGCTGTGTTGTTCTGTCTCGTCTGTCCACGTCTACCGTTTTGTGTGTTTTAATTCTACCCAACCTTCTTCTAGTCCATCTTAAGTGATTAACTGGTTGTGGTAATAATCCACTGATTAGTCCCCCAAATTACTAATCGATGAGTCACTGTATGTAGAGGCTACTGATCTGAGACTAGCTTCATCTACCCACTTCACATTGTTAGCACACCAGTAATAGAGTCGTACCTACAGTTTCCACTTATACTAGGGCTGAGACGAATGCTTCAGAGTTTTCTTTGCACTCTCAAAGAATGTCATGGCTTATACTGTTTGAAGACCCAGTCAAAATTGCTCTTATTTTCCATGATTTTCCATCAATAAGAGGCTGTACTGTCTGCTCCACACAAAGTGTTTATTGAGTTGGCAATGTCTGTGTCTGACGATGCATTTCTAATCTAAAGTTGCGTGCCGATGGTGCTCTCTTCCTCCCAGCGCCCAAGCATTGTGCATGCTTCAGCGCTCTCCATCCTATAATTCAAAACTTTGAAGTCCATGTTGACATTGTTTTAGCGAAGCTATAAGCCAGGACATTTGAGCACAGTAGCGGTCAGTTAGGATGTTGCAGGTGTCAATAAATGCTGTGTGCGAACATTGGTGGTTATGATATCCAAAGCTCAAAGGAAACACTTTTGTGTGAAACCACAGAATCTGATCTAATCTGCTTTAATAGATTGCCATTTATTTAAGAAGATGTTTATTTTCTATTTTTTACGGCTTAATGCTGTTTTTATTTATGCTATTTAGGCCATTATACATTTTGCGATGTATAATTACCTCCAACTTTCCAGCGGATGTACTGTACTGTACTGTATCTGCTGCTTTTCAGGCCCATTTAAACACACGTTGCAAGAACAGTCAAAGTGTATGCTTAAAAGCCACAGGCTACACATTTTGGCATATCAACCATTTGCACTTATGTCATTCAATAAACCAATTTCAGTAATATTTTAAACGAGCACTAATCCTGTTTAAAATGTAGTGCCTGTTTAAAAGTACTTTTTTTTTGATACACACTTGGGGCTCACCGGCACAAAGTATATTTATTTAGCATTGTTTTACTATTACCGGTACATATTTCCACTGATGCTTTGAAATTAAAAAAATGCTTTCGCCTCAGCCCTAGTATGTCCATAAGAAGTTAAATTATGAAGTTAAAAGCATTGCATTGCAAAAGCCACACTATGTCGCTGTTAAATCTGCATGGCTTTGTGAACCGAAAGTGTTGGTCTGACCTACGACTACGGTTGTATTTGAGATGTTTATATAAACCATTTACTCAGCAAGGTTACTGCTGATGTTCAGGATATGTAAGGGTATTTAATCCTACAGTATAAAGCAACTCTCTCGGCTATAAACCAGGTTTCTGGGGCGTAATGGTAAAGCTCGGGCAGCCCTCAGCTCGCATAACTACCTTGAATTTGACTTGCTTTGATCAAGGCCTGCCTTACTCTGTGTATGACCTGAGAGGTGAGTGTATGTTTGTTTTTTGCATTGTTTTCTCTGGCGTGTCTTCTTGACTCTTTATTTCCTGATTTCATGAATGGCAGGAGGAGCTCTGCAGCGACAGCGTGGAGAGGATTGTGGTCAACCCCAACGCAGCCTACGACAAGTTCAAAGACAAGCATGTCGGCACCAAGGGACTTGGTCAGTTTTTAATGAGTGGCTATGAATACATGGGCAAAACAACTGTGCAGGCAGCACAAGACATCATCATCATCATCATACAAGGAAGATATGGAGGAATTATTACTGAGTGGCAAAAAATACTTTCTGGCCTTGACAGCCCTTACATCCAAAAGAAAATCTGATTGCATTAAAGAGCATTAATTCAACTTTGCCACTCACTTTGCCATTTACTTTAGGCATGCGCATACCCTCTATTTCATGCACAATGGATAGTCGTTGTCAATAAGTTGCTGAAATTTAATGGCACTGCTGCATCAAACATTTTGCAACATGAAACGAAGTCAGTCTTGAATCTCAGACATGTATTTTTGTTCTATCTCATTCCTACAGATTTCTCAGACAGAATCAGCAAAAGCAAAAGAGTGGGTTACGAGTCGGGAGAGTATGAAATTGTGAGTATGTTTTGTGCACTCTGTGTGATTGCTTGGTAATTCATTTTCAGTCTCTCATAAATTATGTGGAACCCCTCTGTCTGTGATGCTGTCAGATTTAGTCTCACTGTGCCTCCTTTGTCAGACTATGGCAGAAGAGCTGATGTTTCTTTCTTTCTTATCCTGTCTTGTCTGTCTGTGTAGTTGGGTGAAGGTTGTGGAGTGAAGGAGACACCCCAGCAGAAGTATCAGCGGCTAGTAAATGAGATCCAGGAACTCACTCAAGAAGTTGATGCCATTCAGGTCAGCAGTGCACACACACACACACACACACACACACACACACACACACACACACACACACACACACACACACACACACACACACACACACACACACACTTGACATCTGTGTATATACAGTACATTCAATACATTCAGTACATATTCAGTACATTCATTAGTTTTCCATCTTTTCCTTTTTTAACAGCTGTCCCAGTGTAGTTCTGCAAATTTCCTTGAATAGTTCTGCACATAATTTAATTATTTCTTTGCACTTAAAGGGGAGCCACCATGAATATAATATACACTCGCCTAAACAAGGAACCACTCGGATAATTATTTTTCATATTTTCTCTGTGTGCTATATGGCCGAAGTACCAGAACTGTCCAGAAAAACAGCCCCCCTTCTCTCTTCACTGCTTCCCCCACGCCCACCTCATTGTTGTCCCCCTGCTCCCTGTCTGATTAGAATATGCATGATCTGCCTGGTTTCAGTCGCTTTCATTGGGCGTCTTTTAGAGGGGCTGTAGATGCCATGCATACCAATGACTTAAGGGGTGGAAGCAAAGTTAAAGCAGGGAACGACTGTTATAAAATTGGTATTTTTTGTGACAAAGCTAAGCAGGAGAATCCATTCATGTGGAACCATTCACAGAACACACACAGAAAATCACACATAACCAGACTGATGGGGTTTTGTGAAGCGCTCATTGAAAGCCCTTCACAAAACCCCACTGGTGTGGAGTTTAGTCACTGTCCAATTCTAGTTCTAGTTAATTCTAGCAACTGTTGCTATGCAGGTCAAGCTTTCCTCTTCTAACGTGCCTTTTGGACAAGGTCGGATTGGGGAGGGACTTAGTGAAGGGCTCATTTGACTAACTTGGTATGATGTACCTCGTGGCGTATGCTTAAGCATACGCCAGTTTGTCCACTTGTCCAATTCAGCAGTGAACAAACTGCCTCACTCATATGTTTGCGTATATACTGTCTTTATGTTGTGTCGTAGATTGTTTGATGTTGAGCCAATGATCCCTAATGACTAGCAAAAGACTATTACTAAGAAAAACATGCTTTTATGGTGCTGGCACTGGGAGCAGGATTCTACAACACCCCTGCGCTATACCTGCCTGGCTGGTAATCATCAAAGAGAGGGAGAGAAGCCCAATGTCAGCATTGCTCTTTGAACCTGAATACATTCTACCTGTGTGTGTGTCTGCAGGCCACCACAAAGGAAAGCAACGCAGAGGAGCGCCTGACCCCGGTGGTCCTGGCCCAGCAGGCGGCCCAGCTCAAACAGCAGCTGGTCTCGTCCCACCTCGACTCACTGCTGGGACCCCAGGCCCACATCAACCTGGCTGACCCAGATGGAGCGCTGGCCAGGTAGAGATCGATTGAGGGTCGCTGGCGGGTCGATGGCAGGGCACGGAGAGAGTTCAATCCCTGGCTGGCAAGCCTGTCCCACAGGGGCCAAGTGAGCACTGGGCATGTAAACGGAGGCCAGTGGGTGAAGCGTAATCATCTTTATATAGATCTTTTTCGAAAGATCCATGAGGAAAAAGAATGGGGGGAAAACATTTCTGGAGCCGGGTCGACGTCACGAGGGGGCGGGACTGCTCAGCTCTATAAGGAAGATCAGATGCATAGAGAGAAGATATGAAGAAGATATGAATCCTACAGAAAATAGATTGAGGGTTAAGCCAGGTTGTGGCCTTCTGGTGGCGCTATAATAGGTCAATGTGGAAAAAGGTGCCTTTTATTCTTATGCTTTTGAGTGTAATTGGATGATATGAGGCAGAGAAAGAGCACTAGATCGGCTCAGTCAGAGACAGAGAGTGAGGTGGAATGTATTAGTGGACTGGAGGTGAATTTCTTGCAAGGACCTGTCAGACTCATGCTGAGCAGTGTATGAAAGTGAAATGGATAAAAGGTTTGAAGTGTCAGAGCGAGAGATGGAGAGACGGCTAGGTAAACTGTTTTATGAAACTGCAGCAAAGAATATTATCTAAAGAACTCTCTCCTTTGTGTGTGTATTTTTCCTTCCTTCCTTTCCCATTTCTCTCACTCTACCTTGTCTGGTTCTTTCTGACCCCATCTCTTTTCTCCCCCTAATTCTTTGTCTCCAACTCTTCACCTTCTTTTGCCTCTCCCTTCCACCCCTCCGTCTTTAACCCAGGCGTCTGCTAACTCAGCTGGAAGCGGCCAAAAGCGGGCGCAGCAGCGCTGGAGGAGAGGGCAAGGCGGCGGCGGCCAAAGGCCCCGATGGAGTGGTTCTCTATGAGCTCCACAGCAGACCGGAGCAGGATAAATTCAATGAGTCTGCCAAGGTAAGCCAGAGAGCACATAGTGGGCACCTGGCTAGGACTGATAGTTATATTTAGGAGTTATTGTACCGGCTGTACTTTGAGTTACTGTCTCTCCGCCCCTGTGAGCTTACAAATAAGCCATGTTTTGACACTTGGAGTTCATTATAGTAGCTCAGTGTTTTCTCAAAAGGGTGTAGAATCTAAAAGGAAGCACCATTGCCATCGCTGGGTGACCTGAAGAACCTGCTTGGTTTGCAACGTTGTCAAGCTTAATATATTTTTCTACAGGGAGGTGGAACATAGTGTGCGGTCTTCCCTTCCTTCTCAAAAGGAGCTACTTAGTAGTACTAAAAAAAGTTCTAATCAGTTGCATCCAGAAACTATACACTTGAAAATATTGTATATGCCATAGGCCAGTACTCAGGGCCAATACAACCAATTCAATCAATATAATTTGTTGTGTTGTCGGCTACCTTGGAAAGAATACAAATCAGTAAACAAAAAAAATCTATGTAAGAAACACAGATGTGTGACGGTATCAGGGCGTCTATTTTGTGCCGGTGAATGAGGATATTCGGCTGGAGAATTGCAGTAGGAGGAATAATCCTCAAATCCACTGCAGTACAGCGTGTTGTGTTGGGGAGACTATTGTTCATGTCGGCCATGTGGTTCTCTTCCTCCCTTCACTGCAGATGGCAGAGTTGGAGAAACGCCTGGCTGAGCTGGAGATAGCTGTTGGCTCGGGATCAGACAAACAGGTACACAACCGTCTACTCCAGCCCCACACAGGCCTCCCCACCCTCCCCCAAAAACACCACACAGTACTACAGACGGAGAGCCTCTTGCCACACAACACTCCAAAACAGCCTCCGAGACACTCAGCCCACCATGACTACCAGGCCATGGAATTTCTAACACTTGCTTGTTCTCTTGGCTTTTCCATTTACTCGACCACTTGCCGCCTTTGTCGACTAGAGTTCATGCCACTTACTCCAGTATTGCACACTTGAAGCCAGAAAGCCACTATATTTAAGGGCATATCCTGTCCTAAATTGTGTTAAAAATAATAAGAAAGAAATAAGCCTTGTAGCCAACCTGATGATATTGATGATGATGATTTCTGGGTCTGAATCCGATTTTTGAGTTCTAAAAGAATAAATACGTAAACTGAAGTTATTGTGTTTATCCATTTGACCTCCAATTAAAGCATTTCAGTTAAAATTACATGCCCAAAGGAGATGGCAAGTTGAAAGTGTCATCAAAAAGAGTATCAGTTTATGTTCCTCGAATAACAAGCACATGCAGACGTCTTGCTTCATGCCGCTTTGAATATGAATATTGTCTACCTTTGTATATTTCAGGGTCCTTTGACTGCTGGTGTACAAGGAACTAGTTTGGTGGTGAGTCAAAACACATCAGCGTCCAATCTTAATGCATTATTCCATTGACCATTTAAGCCCATTCGAGTGAGAGAATTAATTGAATCATTATAGATGCCATAGCTGCTTCTAGATCAGAGTAATTCTTGTTTATCAGTATAAAGTATTTCTATGACCAATTAAAAACATATAATATCGGAGTAATTGGAGCTTATTCTGTAACTATGTGCCTACACATGAAACAACCGTTTGTTTGTTTGTATGTGCCAGGACACCATGGAGCTTCTACAGGCGAGGGTCAGTGCACTGGACTCTGCCACTCTGGACCAGGTGGAAGCCAGACTGCAGGTAACTTAACTCCCTTGAGGCACATAACCCTGCCAGGCTGGCATCCTGTCTTTGGCACACTAGGGTCATTTTTCAATATGTTATGTCAAGAAAAAAAAAAACTAATTACACAGCCAGCGAATGCTATTTGTTCCCCATCCTGTACACATTTTTGTTATTTCTACCCTTTGTTAATCTGGTTGATGCCAAACTTTGCACATACCATCCCTGGATGTGAACAATGAACCTGTACCCCAAATTTGCACCAAAAAGCCTAGAATGGCTTGTTATAGCGCCACCGTGAGACAGATTTACACATTTTTACCTATAAAAGCACTGATCTGCAAGAAATGCTGCGTGTAGAGTCCTTGGAGGACAAGCACGAACCTTTGACCAGTATCTTTCCACTTCAGCTTTTTATAGCGCCACCAGGAGGACGATTTTTGTAAAACATTTTTTTCATATTTTTCTCATCTGGATTCTGTCCCAAAATTAGATGACTTGCCCAAATAGGGATGTAAGGTTGAAAGTGATTAAATGCTATATATAAACCTGGGAGATAGAATAGAGAGATAGAAAAAAAAAAGATAATCTCATGATGTTCCTGCAGAACACAAAAGTCTGATTGATTCCAATCCTGACTGTCAGTCCTGCTGCTCTTTTATTTTTTAAACCAAACGTTGTCTTGTGATTTCTCTACAGAGTGTTCTTGGGAAGATGAATGAGATCGCCAAGCACAAGGCAGCCATTGAGGACGCGGACACACAAAGCAAGGTCGGTTGCCCTTGGAGATTTTTAAAGGCTTTTGTCTGACAGTCCTAGTAGAAGCATTACTCCAAACTAAAGGCAAGAGTTATGCAGCCTGTGCTTTGGAATACAGAGATAAATACTTGTCTTCCTTATTGACACGGTTCATCTTCACAATTCGCCGCCGCAAAAGAGCATTTTGTCGAAGCTTTGTGTTGTACAACATTCATCGATTTGGGCTGGTGCCTTTGTGAATTTCAAACCAAAAGCCCTGGCCCCTGTTGTGTTCACATTATTGATCATTCCTCGAAATACGCGTTTAGGAAATGTTCCAGCCTCAGGCTATTTAAATAACACATTTTGTTGCTTGCTTTTTTTATGCGTGTCCCCCTTAGGTTTCACAGCTGTACGATGTGGTACAGAAATGGGACGATATGGCCACCTCCTTACCTCAGATGGTGCAGAGACTCATGGCGGTCAAGGAGGTGCATGAGCAAGGTAAAAAAAAAACACACACACAAGGCACAACCATCTCACAGTACATGCTCTGACTAACCACGTGAAGAATTGGACTTCAGTTACAATTATACTTTAAGCACTTTTCCCATCTAAATCTGCACACAGCGCGCTGTGTGCTTGTGGATCTTCTATTGCTAACAAACGTTCCCCGCAGAATAGGGATGCTGGTGTGGCAAAAAGCACAATGTACAGTATGAGTGGGGGTAATCGATATAGAACAATGCCTTCTCCTATGTTATTGTCAATAGTTTGCCACTGAATTATGGGTCCATGCTGCAGATATTCTAAAAAATATATTATATTGTTTCTGGGGTTGTCTAGTATATTCCAATGCCTGATAATGATTATATTGTATTTTTATGTGAGGGGGAAAGAACCTTGGAATGACACCCCTGAGAGTTCAAGGAGAGAATGAATCTAGGTCAGATAGTGTGGTGAGCGATGAACATAACATGCAGAAAATGAACCGTAGATCAGGTTGCAGACCACATCTGGTCAGTAAAGTAAAAACAAAAAAACATTGCTTTAACAGATTTGTACAATCCACAATAAAATATTTCAAGTGAAAGAAAAGTGTTAATGGCATTCAGATGGGCAATAATGGAACAAAAGGCAAAACATGAGCGGCCATTAGACACCCAACTGCATGGACAAATGAGATGCGAGTGTTATACTTTCTTTTATTTATTTACTGTAGTAGATGCATGCATGGCCCTGGCATTACATTAATGGGATTATTGATAATGCATTTCCGTGTCCTGTAAAGTGTAATTTATCATCCGGCTCTTATTTGTCCAACATGTCACAGTCTGCAGTAAGGCTTCCTTGGTCACTGCGCTCTGGATCAGAGCAAGACCAACACATTAGTTTGGCCATTTGCTGACTTGTGTCTGCAATTACGTGCTGCATTACAAGCTTGTAGAGATGTGATTTATTATTAAAAATAGTTAGTGTTTAAGATTAATTTCCTTTTTAATGTTAGTCACAAACATGTCTAACACCAGCTCTGTTAGCTGGAAAAGGGGTAAAATACTTTGAGAAAACTATAGAGAAGTATTGAAAATGTATTGGTACAAAAAAATATTATAACCGTAATAATCAAATCCAGGTTTTCCCTCTTTCTTCCATCTTTACAAAATATCATGTCAAAACATAATCTAATCTGTGTGTAGAACTCCACGATCGTGATCGGCATCAGAACCAGAATTCTGGCATAAATCAAGCTCAACTTTTGACTCCTATTTTTCCCCTTGTGGTTAAAGCTAGAATGTCTTCTAGCTTTAACACATAAATGGGTTAATATTGTAGCTTTGAAATCTAAAACTTCACCTTATTCTCAAACCCTTCAATAGATAATTGTTTATCATTGACATGTAATCTTTGTGTGTGTGCATGCTCCAGCTATGCAGTTTGGCCAGCTGCTGACCCACCTGGACACCACTCAGCAGCAGATCAACAACTCTCTAAAGGACAACGGCACATTGCTCTCACAGGTATCTCGACCTCCAGGCGATAGTTAGTTAAATTTAAAGGAAATACAACAGTGATGTCACCCCCCCCCCCCCCCCAACACACACACAGAGTATCCTCCTGACTTATAGCTGGGGTATTAGCACACTGACAAAACATTAAAAACTCGTCCCCAAATTATTCAGGAGTAATTGGAATCCAGCATTAGCAGCTCCGCTATGCTGACTCTGCAGTCTTGAGTTTCTGCTGTGTAAGGTAGACTGGAAAAGTCAAGTAACACTGAGATGGATTAATCATCTTTAAACGGCAAGATTAGCCCTCACTTAGCCTCTAAGTCATTGTCATTAAGAAAAATAGTTTTTACCGGCTTGTATAACAGCCGGCGTTACCGTTTAGTCTTCACACAGGACGTGTGTAGTCGATTAAATAATAGATTTACAGTTAACTGGTAATTAACTGGGTAATTAAGAGTATGATTGCTCCTGGCACCATGTCACCTTCTCTCCCTAGATGCTTATATTACTTTTACCTTGGATGAAAGAATGGAGACTGGGACAGTTGGGTTGAGCCAATCGAGCCAATTGAGAATACTCTCTGTAATAGACCTATTGTGATTCTATGATTTATTTTAAATGTTGAACTTGCTTTCCTGTACAGAAAAAAACATTCATACATTTCAGATCCAGTCCCAACACATTTTATATTCATGTATTCTTGCGGGTCTCAGCTGTCCTTGGCACTTGAGTCTCCTCCTAACCACTGCCTTCCCAACCCTTGTTCTCCCCTCTCTGGTGGTCCTTTCCTTATTTACACACAATGCATCTTTCCTTGCCCCATCGCACACCCTTTCCCCTTGCACGCTCTTTATTTCCTGTCTTCACCTTGAATAAAAAACTTCACATATGTTTTCCAAACTCTGGCCCTGTCTTCCTTTCTTTACCTCCCATTCCCCCCCTTTTCGCCATAAATCATCATGTTCCTCCACCTCTCCTCAAAACCACATCCCTCCCTCCATTCTCCTCGCAACTTTTTCCCCTGCTCTAACCACTTCTCTGCATACTTTTTTCGGGTTTGTTTAAACAACATCTTTACGTTTACTCCGTCTTTTTTCTCCCAATAACCTCCTCCCATCCCTCGCCAGGTCCAACAGACCATGAAGGAGAACCTGGCAACGGTAGAAGAAAACTTTTCAGCTCTAGACCAGAGGATGCAAAAGCTGTCTAAATAAACCATCAGCAGAACTTGGAACGGTCCAGGAGAGTGGAGAACATGGAAGGATACGAGGACAGAATGAGAGGGGGAGGAGGGCCATCTCACTCTCTTTATTCATTTCGCTCCTCTTTTTACGCTGTTCCTCCTTCTCCGCCTTCTTTTGCAAAGCGGAATGTTAGAAAGTTAAAAGGGGGGACGCATAGGAGGCATAATGAAAAACTGAGACCAAATATTCTTGTCTGCTGTCCCCTCCCTGCACTTGATTTCTCTTGCAATGAAATATCTATAGATCAACATTTGACTACTTGCCACTGTTTGCGGTTCCCAGTTTGCCCTTCTTGATTTAGACTGGGTTATTTTAATGATTTATTATTGGTGTTATAAATAAATAGAGGTTGTCCGATATGAACATTTCTATGCTGATACCTTTGGAAGCTTTGGAGAGCAGGAAGGCAGAGTATATCAATTTATATCATTAGCGCTTTAAGATTCTGATATCCATTAATCACATGAAACCTGCCATCATCCCTATTCTGGGCCTGTCATAACAACCAAATATTGACAATAACAGATCTACGACATCACAATGCATCATAGCATTTACTTGTAGATCTGCTATTTTCTGTGATTAGACTTGGTGTAAAGGCAAAAATGAAAGGAAGCAACTTTAGGCCCCTCTGGGACCCCGGTCAATGAAGTACCATAGAGGCATGGCTTTTGTTTACCCTATTGTAGTCACAAGGACTTAGCAGTGCTTGAAATGTTAATCTTTAATAATTTATACATTCAAATTACACCAGATTAACGTCTGTATTGACAATGTGCTTATTCAGCTATTGAAAGGCAGCCTGACAGGATACATAATATAATAAGTCATTACAATTCTAGTTGAGTGTATATCAGACTACCTCTAGTTATTATACACAATGATTCCTTCCAATCCCTTCATCTGGAACTTCACACTAGTTTGGGGGTGTACACAATGTGCTCGGGTCATATTAAATGATTCACGTGCCTGTTTGCCGAGGGGATTTTGTCACAAGCTAGGTTGTGCACAGATCGTTTTTCAATCCAACGTCTTGGTTTTGTTGTCCGGAGTGAGTCACGGGAAGGGATGCTTGTAAATATGCCTGTGTACCTTAAGTGTGTCTTTCATGCTCAGTCGCCTGTAACTATTATTATTATGACTGAGATCAAACGCCACAGACAAACTTTTAACCTGCTCTGACATTGCCTACAAATGAACTGTATTGTACATCTGTGGTCAAGGAAACGGAACAATAAATCGAAAATACTGTATAATCCAGACTCTCACTCTCCCATGAATTAAACAAGTTTGTCATTAAATCAGTACAACACAACTCGAACTGAAAAATAAGGCAATAGAGAAGAATGTTTCCATTTCAGATAGTGCTTAAGAATTCATTCTTAGTACCCCAAAATTTCTGTAAGTCGTACTCATGCAATATTTCAATTTGAAATAAAATATACATGCATTAAAAATAATGCCCCCCACCCTGTAGAATTACTTTTTAATCACAAAAATTAACAACTTATTAGACACAATGGCAACAAACCGTATTGGCAGTGTGTTAATGTGTTACCAATATGGAACTTAATCAAAAATCATCAAAATCATCAAACATATTGTTTATTTTTACAACTATCATTTTCTGGTCCCTTTCATTTTCCTGTGCACTTGTACTTGACTGAGTTAGTTCACGAAGAATCAAGACAAAATAAATTAAGATGTCAAATTATGTTTGGCAATACTTGGATTTAACCATTAGATGGCAGCATTGCATCTTTTAACCCCATACAGAGCGCTGATAGCTGGTAGATAGTGGTACCGTGCGGACCGTGCCAAAATGAACCAGGCCTGCAGAAGACACGCGGTCGTGGAACCCAACACACGCACAGGCAACGGCGCAACAGTGTGAAATAACCCAACAATTTCGTCACCTTCAGACAACACGAACGAAAGCAGACATAAAATAATTAAGAATGGTAATAAGAAACTAAACCGCACAGGCTTTGTCACCCAACGTCTCTTACTTGAATACAACCACTGACCACATCAATCATAGAGGCTAAACAACCAGTGGCCAACCACTATCTCTGCTCTGGGTCACATATTTGCAGATTTCAAATTCTTAACGTGGCTGCCAGTTGGTTTGCATTTGCAGTCTCCACCAAAATGAAAGTAATTCCTTCTTTAAAAGTCTTTGCCAGTTTGTAAATCCACCACCACGTCTGTTTCCTTTCCTCCAGCCATTCCCATGTTTGTTTGTGAGTTAAATCTGTTGATTTAGCGCAAAATGTAGGCCTATTGTAGAGCCAGGTGCTACTGTGGTTACCACTATACTAACGAGGATGTTTAGACATGTGCCCTAAAAACTGATATCCAAACGTTTGCTGAGTTTATTATAAATTATATTTATTCTGCTTAAAGTCCTATACTTTTGTATACAAAAATAAACAACATGAAATAAACCATTGAAGTATGCAGGATACAGCTCAACAGAACACTAAAAACTGTTTGCCTCGATCACTGTTTGCCTATTAGTAGGGCTGGGGCGATATTGGTACCTCACGATACGATATAGGTGGCGATATTAGGCCTTCGATAATGAATATATCACAATATTTGATATATTGCGATATTTGCAATATATCAATGTATTGCATGAAATTCATCAACGATATATCATGATACTGTAACAAAAAAGTAAAAGGCAAAAATCAGAACTTATTAATGTATATCCTCGGGTATTAATCTTAGCTTTTATTTGTCTCAACTGATTCTCATACCTGGCTTTTTGTTTTTGTCTTTGTTTTTTTGGGAATGAAGCAGCTATAGAAGTCAGTTAACATTTTAGTTCTGCGACCCGTTTTTTCCTCCCGGAATTATCCCTCAGCAAATATCACAATATTTGCTGAGGAATATGCGATATACATATTGCTGGAGGAAGTATACGATATTATCACGATAACGATATTTCAGCACACCCCTACTGGCCACACCTATACCTGATCAGGTCCCCACCCCTCACTGTAACCCGACAACCTAGAAAGGTAAATTGACTACCTACTATCAATCAGGAAAAGTGTATGATGGGTCAAATAGCTCTTACTAGCGAGATAATTCAACCCATAGTCATTTACATACGTACATGGGAATGTATTTACTAGCGGAGTAACTTGAAAAGGAAAACCACAGTCCTCATTGTCTCCACCGTAAGGTGCTGACTATGGTTCGCCCCCTGTCCGTCCGTCTGCGCATGTGTTTGTCCATGCGGCTGTTACGTCACCCGGTAACAGCCGTCTGTCCGTTCACGTCTGTCTGCGCACGCGTTTGTCCGGCCACACGCCTGTTACGTCACCCGCAGGGTGAAACATAGTCACCACCAGTGACTGTTACGTCACCGCAGGGTGACGTAACAAACAGTCTTCACCCTGACCCAAGACAGTAGGGTTAGGGGTTAACTCAAAATCTGATTGGCTAAAGAAGCTGCCAATCTCTATATCGCTCCCCATACAATTCAGAAGGGAGGGGATGCAATGAGGATTCTGCGGGCCTCACTGAGGAGGTGTTTACCCAGAGACAACAGAGAATGGAAGCAGAGAGAAACAGTGCTAGGATAACAGCAAAACAGAAATGCAATATATTTGGGAAATATAAATATTTATTATAAAATAAAACTTTCTGTACCTGACAGCCCACTAAGACAAATAATGAAATAACAGTAATTAATATGTTTACTTCCACATTTGGAGCCGGGGCACCTGATACAGGAACTGGTTGGAATAAGTGTTCCTTCCACGCACTACTATGAAGGCAGCTTGGACTCCTCATGCATTGAAGGAAGCATGAGGCCAGTCCGTTGCCTCTCCAGGTTGGTGGAGGTTGTGGAATTGGCACTGGGTGGAAAAATGGGTTACAAAATTGTGTGATGAAAAAAAAAATGAAAAGAATAAATAAAACTCACGGCTGGATTTTACCATAACCTTGAGAATAATAATTCATAAAATGTTGCCAATCACAAAAACCTAATAAATCCTTTTAATGGTATTAAATAACTTGCTAAATTTCCACACCCAACCTGACGCTAAATTAAACTAAAATGCCTTAAAAAAAATCTCCCAGGCTTTAGCGACAGAGCCGGACATCAGATGTAAGCATGAAATTAAGCTCTGATCATGGAGTCATGCTATGACTCCTCAATTTACTTCTTAAAGAACCCCCCCAGAGGCAGATGAATGGCTGACTGGCAGGTGTAGTGAAGCGTTTACTTGTTAGCACACATTTTAAGATATAAAACATCACAGTAGAATATCACACACTACTCCTTTTGTTCACGGCTGCCAGCCAGACACAGGCGAGAGACAAAGGTTTGGTCCTGAGATTATAGCTTGGCCACGTCCAGGGGACACACTATTATTGCTGCTGACCTAGCCGCAATGCAACTCTAGATTCTTTTATAATTGTGCTGAATCTAGAGTTGCAATTCGGTCCATCGACTCACCCATAACAAGAATTTTCATCTGCGATTTGCTTGTATTAAAGTTAAACTCACGGACATTGCAGCTGTATGGAAAGGTTGAATTATCCTATTTTTATCTGCAAAGCATTTGTTTGATAAAAATCCACCATAGACATGTTATGAGCTACTTTCTGCCAATAAACTCTTTGCATGTGATTCTGTACTGGAGTTTGGAAGCGTTCACCATATCACCTGTTTAGAATTTGCACATACTGCAGGAGGCACCAGCCTGACCCGTAAATACAAACGAGTGCCTCAAAAGTCCAGCACTTTTATCTGCTGACAGAAAGTAGCTCATACATGTCTACTGTGAGTTTTCATCAAACAAATGCTTTGCAGATAGAAAAGAAGATAATTTCATCTTTCCATACAGCTGCAATGTTGGTGAGTTTAACGTTGTTTAATACAAGCAAATCGCAGACCTTCATTGATCAGTGTAGGCCTACCCTCCTGTTGCTTCTGTCTGTCTTCAAGGTCATTGACCCGTATCAATTTCCTCACCCTCTCCGTCTCCTGACACAAGTCCTTGAGTCCCCTTCTTGATAGTCTTTTGTAATTTGTTCTCTAAAGTGCAGATGAAGGTCCAGAGAGAAGCATGGGCCTCATCATCTTTAAGCTTATGAGCATTCTCTGCCGTCTCCACCTCTTCTGCCAGTAGCCATGAAGCTTAAAGGGCAAAATCCACTGCAAAGCTGTTTGTCAGTTCACAAAAATCCTGGAAACACACAACTTGGGCCATTTCACACACGTAGACAGGTATGCAAGTGGGGGCTTTCCCCTCCACGGATGTCCAGTAGGTCACAAAGAGTATTGTGGCGCTGTTGAGTAATAATAATAATAATAAGCTTTATTTGTACAGCACCTCATGACAAAAATGCAGCTCAAAGTGCTTTACATAGCAATGGAGAAAAGAAATGAAGAAACCAGAACAAAAATAAAATCAGATGAATGAACCAAAATAAAAAATGTATATCATTGCATCTTTAATGTCCTTAAAGATGCAAGACAATGAGGACATAGGAAATGGCATAAATCATTAAAAGTGCAATACAGTGCAATACAGTAGTGTCGCTCCTGTAAGCATGGGGCTCCTCATCCAAAAGACAAAGCATGTCTTCCTCAACTGGAATCTCTCCATCCACACCATCACGTATAGGGTCCTAAGCTTGATGTCCTCATCGTCACATGCTGCTTCACCTGCCTCTGTTTTTGCCCACAAAAACACTGGTTCCGCCACGTGACTTGAGGTTTTGTCCCAGGGCCTTCAGCCATGAGATGACCAAATCCAGCCTCCCGGCCCGTCGAAAAGTCTCTACACCCAAGCTGAAAGTTTTGTTGAAGAAATTTAGAGAGATTGAGGAATCTCTATTCCTACAGAGCTCCGGGCAGGTGATCTCAATTAGAGGGAAGGCTTGGTCATATAGCCATTTGTTGTACAATCCAAACACAAAGTTGCAAACAGCAGTCACTGCTTGCACTTTATTTAAGGTATAACTAGTCCCCAGTACATGACCAGCACTTTATATAAATCAGGAGGCTAATCAAGGGTTGTGTTTCATTACAGATTCAGGCCTCATACTGTGAATCGCTGTTCCTTTTAACCTTGTTTGTTTTTGCTTTTACTCTATGCTGCTACAATTTTAATTAGTATATTAGCCCATGCGGCTCTAAACTTGTAAACGCCCTCATGTAACCTCCAGGTTGGATAGGTGACTTCCATTGACAGACCTACTGTACTTACAGGGCTAGTCGTTATACTGTAGAAGTGCACTTGATTTCAGTCCTTTTACTGCATGCATGGTGTGTATCTCTTTTCACTCTTTAATATTGGATTGAGGTGTTCTTTTGCAGTGGGAATGCCAACTCCATTTGGGCTCATAGTGTCTTAGACTTTTAGGTATTGGTTTGCAGTGTTACTAGTGTGTTCCTGACGTGGTCACTGTTATTTCTCAGTTCTACTGGCCAACGGAAGCACGACCATCTGTCTATTAGAAACCTCTAACAGCGAGATTTGAATGAAATGTCAATACTTTGTACTGTTGGTGAATACAAGTGTTATTTACATCTGCCTGCACCGACCCTTATTGTCCATTCAAACTGGACACTTGCCTGGCAATGTACATTATTTCTGGGTCTCCTGCCCTGTTATCGGGAGTGGCATAGTCTTATGATTCATAAGAGGTTTTGAACCGCTCATGTTGGTTACATTTATCATTCATCAAAAATGATCAAAACATTTTTTTTCTAAAACAAATATATGGTGAAAACAGTAGATTTGCTATTTCTTTCCTTTTTTTTTTTTAACTATTCATTTACACATTAAAAGGGGCAAACACAGAGCTGGCATGATAACCTGGTTCCAAACAGTGAAAACCAACTTCGCTATTATGTCATATTATTGCAGGAAAAATATAATATTTGTTGCTGTATTGAGGAAACCTTTTGGATACGTTTTGATATTTCTATTTTATTTTACATATTTTTTCATATCAGTCTTATTGAACAGCCTTTACGTCTGTGTTGTTACATGTATTGAACAAATGTAAAGTAGTAGTAAAAATGCATTGGACAAAACCTCTTAACTCCAAATGACCCTCAAAGTGTCTGCTAAAACAGCTAACTCCAGTTATGTGGTTCCTACAAATAGTAACATAATAGATAGAATAATGATTATTAATTCATAATAAAATATAAATTCTGAATGTCTGTAGAAAGGTTTTCTGCAATTAAACAATAAAGGTTAATTATTGTTTTGTATGAACTCAAATACTGTTGCTCAATCTGACCAACTGGTAGATCAAAAAGAGCCGTTCCTCCCCTGATAAAGGGCTTGAGTGGTTAAATTAACACACAGGATTTCGCTGTGGTTAGATCAGTTCCCTCTGCAGCAGCTACGGCATACCATGCACTGAGTACTGCTAAAGTGTTACGATATTACACGGCACTGGGAATCTAGCCAAGAGCCAAATCACGCAGACATTAAAAGGCCACAGATATGATATCTGAGGAGAATAAGGGCATGTACAGCATGGATTTAAACATGCCTTTGCGTTACAGCTTTCATGAGTGTCTGACCTGGTCAGCGGGGACAGTGGCACCTTGTACAGCAGCCAGCTATGACATACAATTATATCCAGGCTCTTCTGCTTGAAGGGGAATACCCCAGATGAGCTCAGAGATATTCTGTGTATACAGTATGACCATGTCCTGCCTATTTTGGTGGTTTAAACCGGACAACCCCTACTCCTCCAAATGTCACAAGGCCACGTTTCACAATATTTCTGACCGGGACTTACCACAAGGTCATTGAGCCAAATATTCAATAAACCATCAAATATTCAACTCCTAATTTATCAGGAGTATAAATCAGTGCCCACTTAAATTAAGTTATTTAAACAAATTCATTTCAGGATGCAAAGTCAAACATAACATTCACATGAGAGTGAAATGGACCAAAACAAGTCAAAAATAAGTTCAGGTTATTGACTCCTATTAACTAGAAATGGTTCTGAATTGTACCAGCATTTTACTCCTAATTCAAGCCAGCAGCATCATGTCTCTGACTGCTGGTGTAATGTATGTCAGTGATAGTATCATGTGTACTGTGCCTATATATTATTCACCAAAGCACACCTGAGTTTCCCATGTGAGAAGCATACACTAGGTACCTTGTTTACCAGCCTGCCAGCCAGTCAAACAGGAATTCCCCCTTTCTTGTCCTGTGATTGTCCCTTCTCACCTCTGCCTCGCCAACACCCAACCCCACAGTTCTTGGCCATACACAGGGCACATATTTACACGTCTTGAGATTCAGCGGAGGAAGATGAGGGGAGTATATTTTGGGTTCTGATTCAGTTATAGTGAAACCTTGGAGGAGGGCGGCTGTGGCTCAGGAGGTATTGAGCAGGTCGTCCAATGATCCAATGAGCTGGCGGCTCGAATCCCGGCTCCCCCTGTCCAAATGTCGAAGTGTCCTTGGGAAAAGAGACACCCAACTCCAAATTGCCTCCGTTGTGCTGGCTGTGCCTGGCATGGTTTCTTCCGCAGTTAGTGTATGACTGTGTGTGTGTGAATGTAAAAGGCACTATGTAAAGTGCCTTGGATAAAGGCGCTATATACCGTAAATGCACCATTTTTAGAATGTCAAATTTCTCTCTTCCTGACAGACTGCTCTACACTCAGTCCTCTCATGTTAGTTTTTTTGCCTATATTATTTTTCTTTAGTTTCTATCTTTGAGACAGCTTTTCAATTATATAGAAAACGCAATTCAATTACTACAGGTACATTGCTATGGAATAACCTGTTTATGGTATGCTCTGAGGCCAAGTAATCAATAGAAAATTTACAAAACTAAGGCAATACTAGTGATTTCAAACAAAAGAGTGGATTTATGTATGTATAAATGATTTACCGTTATATGGAATAACTTTGCATTGAATACAAATTAAAGCCAACATTCTCAACCTTAACAGCAACAACAACAACAACAACCACAACCACAACAACAAGTGAGGTCAGAATAAGTTCAGAACAAGGACAAAGAAGATGTCCTGTACCTCCAATTAAGGCAGGTTTCCTCAATGGCCTTGGACAGGTGAAGTGCTTGTCACAATGAGAGAGAGATCGCGCGGAGGCAGAAGTTAGGAGGGTGGATACGGTTGTGGGGCAGACTGAGGACGAGGAGCGAATGAACGAAGGGAAGAGGGCGAAGAAGGGGGTGAGGGAGGCGAGAGAGAGAAGGAGAGGGAGGGACAGGTCGGTGGAGAAGGGTTAACAGACTAATACGATTAAGCAGTACATCTCCCGGAGTGCCAAACATAGCCAACAACAAGTGGATATGGCATGTAACTGTTAAAATAGTAATTTCAAGAACAAGTGTTTCAACCATAATGCACATGTGCTTGTGTACACACGCATGCGCCCACATACAATCACAGCCAGACAAGCAGACATATACACACACGCACACACAGACACAGACACAGACACAGACACAGACACGCGTGTGCGCGCGCGCACACACACACACACACACACACACACACACACACACACACTGAAATCAATGTAAACATGTATGAAGGGAGTGTTGCATAATACGGGTCCGAAAAAAATGATTAGTGGTAAACAGATTTGTGATATTGTCCTGATCTGAGAAATACTATTGATGTAATGTGTAATGTGATGCCATTGTGGGGCAACACCGCCGCACAAAAGAATTATGTGAAAAATATTGTTGACATAACTGTGCACAACAGTATTTATGTTGGCAAAAAAAACAACTAAAAAATAAAACAAAACAAACATAATTTCATGAATAAAGTACAATTTGAATGTAATGTGTGCACGGGAAAATGTCTCCCACAGATCCCACCCAAAATGTTTAAGATTCCATCTCACAAAATGAGAGCCCAGTTTTAAAACTCAGACAGATGTGGAGGGGGTCTGTGGGTCTGTCTGAATGTCTGTCTGTCTCTGCTGGTTGCCAGGAACCTTAGGGTAGGGTCCAGCAGCGGCAGGGGGAAATACACACACGCACACGCACTAACACAGTGCATCATCACGATTATATCAACAGCTGTATCATTTGGTCTTGGGTGATAGAGGGGAAAGATTCCGACAGCTGGTACAATGTGTGTGTGTGTGTGTGTGTGTGTGTGTGTGTGTGTGTGTGTGTGTGTGTGTGTGTGTGTGTGTGTGTGTGTGTGTGTGTTTATTTGGGCAGGGCACGGGGGGCTTTGACCAAGGGCACAGGACATCAAAAAGGAAGAGTTGTGTAGTTGTAGGAAGTTCTCCAGTGCTATACTGCCTGAAAAACAAAGCCAAACAATAGCCTGCAGATGATTTACTGCAACCAGTGTACCAGTAATGACACTAAACAGCGATTAAATGTTTATACTTTTGGTTCCAAATTCGTCCACTACACTCACACCCATTCCGAATCAGCGGCACTGCGGCAAAGCGCACACACACACTCACACACACAACTGACTGTTCTCTAAATGGTAATCAATGTCTCTCTTTTTTTCTTTTTAAATAAATATTAAAGCCGTAAATGCTGGCAACATTTCTTTTTTTCCCCCTTTTTTGAGAATAATTAAGCATTCAATATTGTGCTGCGGATATGTCATTGTGTATGATGCAAGAGCATCAGTGTATAGTAGTGGCTCTGTTACAATGATCAATGGGTGTAGATAAATGATATAGCACAGACAGAGCACTTGTTTGCGTTCTGTCATTACAGTTTTTCCACCCCAATCGACTAAGAAAGTGATAAAAAATACAAAAATACAACTCAGCATTGTGTGTTGTTGAATAACACACTTTGAGAATTACTTTTTTTCACATACATTTCTCAAAAAAGAGCATCAATTATATTATAAAAAACAACAACTGGACCATCAAGGGACCATGGTCATAATCACACTATTAAACCACTAACACAGCCACGGCAACCTACTTCTGAGGGTTGTAAACAATGTTTTATAATGAATACAAGGCAGACGACGGGAGTGGGACTGGCAAAATAAACAGACAGAGGGGTGGTGGTGGTGTTGGGTGGGGTGCTGGTGGGGGGGTAGAGAAAGTATGCTGCTGCTGAACTACTCAGCAACAGACCCTCAAGTAGTGACGCGTCGACGGTGCTTCCTTCAGCAGGGTCCTAGAGACAGCGTTTCACGGTTTCTATTCGCTACTTGCGCTGTTGCTATGTGGGCTGCAGGAGCGCATGTTTGAGCGCCGCGCGTGCATTTAAAAAACACTTGTGTGCTGGAGTTTAGGATTGGGACGCGCAACTGTCAAAAAGGGTTATAGTACCGCGAGATTGGGAAAAACAACAAGTCGGCGCGCCGAGATCTGAAAAGTAAAAGGAAATTAAGGGAATGGTAAAGGAGAAAATGAATTGTTTGTGTCATCTCGAATGGTGAGGGTGAAGAAAGAAAGAAATAAAGAGAGGAAGGAAAAAGTTAATATGATACCAAAGAAATTGAAGATCTCACGGTTTTACATAAATAAAAACAACGCCATGGAATGCGGGAGGGGAAAGTTATGATCCCAGGCTAATTCAAATGATGTTTCATCATCAACTGAATGAATTGATACGAAAGCATCAGAATAGCAGCAGAGTGTTGATATGATGGGAAAGGAAACACCCCGCTAGAAGTGGCGCTTTGATATCTCTGTATGTCTGTCTGAGGGTAATTATTGCCGCCGTCGCCTTGTTTTTTTTTTTTTTTCTTCTTTTTTAAAGGCATGCATAAATAACCCACAAATAAATTATAAGCCTAATTGCCCCCTTGGCAATGTGGTTATATGTCCGTTTGAAAGCATTTATTTTTCTTCTTTACAAAGAATAGGCTACTGTGCTACAGTTTAAACAAATAAACCGGTCAGTGTAGGCTACTGAGCTGACTTTTTACAATGCCATGGCCGACTGAGATGCACGTGACACTTGCCGCGAAGACAGGTGTGTGTGTGTGTGTGTTTTATATATATATATATATATATATATATATATATATATATATATATATATATATATATATATATATATATATATATATATATAGTAATATTTTTTTCTTGCAACCACACAATTGTCGGCATGCCTACAAACGGAACAAACATTTCTTCGACATAATAAGAAACCCGTGCATATGAAGTATTATTTTTAGTTTTTTTTCTTCCCCCCCCTTTCTTTTTTTTTTTTGTTAGAGCCAATACTGTTTAATAAAACATGTTCTGATTCTGCTGGTGTTATCCCCAACTAGAAATTGGTTGCCAAGCATTGCATCATTCCTTTCATGTGACTCCCATACGCCCCAAATTCGTCCTGGCCGTCTTATGACTGCATCACACTGACTGGCCATACAAACTACACGCTCTCTACAACCACTAGACTAAAAGCACGGCCCGCGGGCCCCGCCCCTCCCCGCCCCTGCGCGCTCAGCCATTGGATGTCACCAAGCAAAAGATCTCGCCTCCGCGCCGCCCATTGGAGCGTCGGCGCGCCAGTTTGCAGTCACTTCTTTCCCCCCCCCACCGACGCTCCGCCACGTTCGGTTGCGAGCGTTGAAACCCAACAGCCTTCCCACTAGAGTTCGGTTGGCCGCCCACCTTATATATAAAGACGGCCGGGAGTTTCCGAAAAATCACATCTCCAGCCACAAAGACTGAACAATGGTTAACATGAGCGATCACCAATCCTTACTAAAATATTACCTACATTCTCCGAATCATAGACAGTCGAGGAGGCGAACTAATAAAAGAAAAAGGGTAAGTGGAAATATTTTTTACGTTGGCATTTCGGCTGTCAACTGTTTTTTGTGGGACTTTGTGTGTGTGTGTGTGGGGAGAGTTTTGCTCTTTTCCCTGTTGAAGCGCTCTGGGAGCGGAGCGGAGGAGCGGAGGAGCGGAGGGGAGGCGCTGCTGCCTCCTCCTCGCTGCCTGCCTGCTGCTGTCTGTGCATTAGGAAAAAGTATGTTCATGTTTTTGGCACCTGTCCCAACACCACGTCCATTTTTAGAATACAGTTGTCCACATCACTCATAATAATGTGTGTACAGTACAGTGTGTGTTTTATACCTTTTGTCCGTGGTGCTGCCTGCCTGCCTGCCTGCCTGCGCGTCGGTCTGCTCTGCTGACGGATAGTTGCCAAGCCACGAGTTTGGAGAAGTTTTTGGGAGAGTCGTTTTTTTTTCTTTTCCGCTCAGACAGTTCATCAGCAGCTCCCACGCACACACCGCACACACGTCAAACGTTTATTGTGACATGATGTCATTTTAATGACATCTGCCTTATGGCATTGTTGCCAAGTTGCCACTTTGGAGCGATTAGTGTTAATTATTGGTAATTACACCATTTAGTGACAGTGACAGGGTTTTAATTGGATCTAGATAATTTGGAACTGTTGTTGACTAGTCCGACCACACAAGGAGGAGGAAGACAGACAACGACTTTTGTTTTCATTGTGGAATTCCGGCACACTTTTTTTTTGCAAACCAGTTACACTCCTCTCAAGGCATTATTGTTTGTTCTTTTTCATGATAGTATGATGGAAGTATGAAGGCTGCCTTTTGTTTCGCCCCATCCCATCCAGTCCTGATTCCCCTCCTACTAGCTGGACTTCGGTTCCATGACGTAATTGTCTTGGCTAAAGCCTGATTTATACGCCGTGGTAGGACGGTGTTGCTTATGGCCGAAAAAATATCAGATCTACAAAGACCCGTATACTGTACATGCAGGCAAGCAGATGTTCTGTTGTTTGTTTTTTTGGCTAAGCAACAAACACGCCCCTCGATCGCACCATGGAGTACAAATAGTAGACATGAACTCAAACCACCTCTGACAGTCATATGAATGAATTACAATTTTACAAATCATTTACTATTGACTGAGATTATTTGGATGTGAAGAAGTGGCAGCCGCGTGTTATTGTTCCTTGACTTTATACATGTGATGTTGTGAAAAAATGAAAATGAATACAAGAAGTATACGAATTAACAGTCAATGCTTTTGTAGTAGAGGAGGCGTGCTGTCTTAATCTCATTGTCATGAGGAAAAACAAAAGCCCCTATCATCCAGGATCATTGTCTTTTACAACAGGTTGGATTAATTTAATAGTCAGTGTGCAGAGGAGGCAATCGATCATTTAAACAGACTTTAACAACAATTGATCGGACACAGGCAGATGCATCAGCATCTAGATTTTTTACTCACACGCTGTGAGCGTCTTGTTTATCGATCGTGTGTGTGTGTGTGTGTGTGTGTGTGTGTGTGTGTGTGTGTGTGTGTGTGTGTGTGTGTGTGTGTTGTAGAAAGCAGGGGGCGCAGTGGAGAACATCCCTCCTTTGTTTACATAAAACATCAATGACCTGATTTTGTTTTTGTCCACCTCCCATACTCATTTATCAACTGCCCTACTGAGTTTTACATTTTATTACTGCTATCCCCACTGAATGTTTGAATTGCCAGTTTTTAAATAATTACCTTTTTCCTAGCTGAGCCCTGTGCTGTATTTGTGCAAATCATCATTTTCATTCTGAAATCTCAGCAAATTTCAGTCATAACCACACAAAGAAATATTTAATTTTAAAAAAGAAAGAAAAGAGGAACACGGTTTATTAATTTAACAGTGTATTTTTCCTGTCTTCTAGAATTGTTGGGACAAATTATCTCCAACAACAATTTGGCAGACTTGATTAAACGAGACTTTCTGAAGGTGAATTGCTTTTCTTATTCAAAGATTTTTTTCCATTCCGTTACATGCATTCAACCTTTTTACTTACTTTACCTTTACTCTATTTCTTTTCAACTTGAAAAATGTTTTTGAAATAACCGTATGTCTTTCATTCTGAGCAATTTGCATGCTTTTTAAAAAAAATCATTTTCTAATTCTGTTATGTTATATTAGTAGTATGCAGTACATTCAGTTGCTCACTTAGTGTCACTGTTCTGCCATTTCACAAACAAGGGGATCACACACACACACACACACACACACACACACACACACACACACACACACACACACACACACACACACACACACACACACACACACACACACACACACACACACACACACACACACACTTCTTTACTTTGACTGGTCCAGCATGAGGTTTCTTCCTTAAAGTTATAGAACTATCTAGGAAAAAGGCCGTCACACAGTATTCTCACCACTACTACACCTATGATCGTTAATCGCCACAACATACGCACCCCGACACGTAGCCGCAGTACAGGATGTATACTGAACAAGGTGGAGTTATAATAACTATGTGTCAATCAACTAATGATGACGCTCTCATCCCTCTCTCTCTTCCTCCCTCCCTCCCGCCCTCCCTCCCTCTCACATCTTTCTCTCTCTCTCTCTGACTCAACCACTCTGGTGTACCGACGCCCGCCTGCCTGCCCACCCCACTCAGGTCCAGTGTGAACCGTGTGGCCGAGTATCTGTGCGTTGTGACTGAGAGTGGCGAAGATGACTGCCGAGTGGCTACACCTGCCCCCGCCGTACCCTCCTGGCGTGGGGCCGCTGTGTGGTGCAGAGTTAGAGGCGTGGTATGAGGACCTGCAGGATATTCTGGGCTCCGACGCGGGTGGGGCGAAGCTTACGCGGGCCCCCCCATGCACCGAGGTCAGTACTTGGTAGTTTTGGTGGAAGTGGCCGGCGCCTCGTAAAAACCTTTTTTTTTTACGACGCATCTCTTTAGTTTTAGATTTTGTTCCCGCGTTGACTTTAAAAACGCCCATTTAAGTTCTTAACTTTTATTATTGTTTTTTATGGTGATTAAGAAACAATTGTCGTGCGAGACGTGTACTTGACATTTTAACGCAACATTTCGAAAACGCTATCATCGTTTTTTTTTTTAATTTTCTTCTTTTTCCCCCGTTTTGCAGAAAGAACCGGAGTTCCTGGACGTGCTGGAGAGCTGTTCTCTGACGTGGCTGACGGACGGCGGGCAGGCGTGGGGCGAGGGCGTCCAGAGGGTGACGGAGGAGGTCCGTGGCGCCCAGCCTCACCATCACAGCTCATCCTCCTCCTCGTCTTCCTCTTCCTCCTCGTCCTCTTCGAGTCCGGCCGCTACGGAGGAGAGGCGGGCGGAGGGCGAGGGCAGGAGAGAGGGCGGCGGTGACGGCTCCGGAGGGGGCAGCGGCGACCTGCTGCCGCCCGAGTTCTTCGAGTTGCTGAGTGAGGGAGGCGTGGGCACGGTGGACGTGAGCGGAGCAGTGGTCAGCAGTGGCGCTTATCATCATCACCACCACCACCACCACCATCCTCCTCACCATCACCCGCAGCAGCAGCAGCAGCAGCACCCTCAACACCACCAGCAGCAGCAGCAGCTGGCCCAGCCGGCGTCCCCCTCGGCCAGCGAGGAGGAGCTGCCTTACGTCCCCGGCTCCCCCTCCAGCTCCTCGTCGTCCGCCTCCCAGTCCCCGTCCCGGGTCTGCTCGTCGTCGCCCTCCTCGCCCGCCTCCTCGCCCTCCGTCTACCAGTCGTCCCGCCTGGGCAAGCGCAAGAGGAGCGCTAGCGGCGGCGGCGGCGGAGCCGGAGGCGCCCTGTCCTCCTCCTTCGCCTCCTCCGGGCCGCGCTCCTCCTCCACCTCGCCGTCGTCGTCGTCCGCCAAGAAAAGCCGGAAGGAGAGGGAGCAGGAGAACGAGAGGAAGGTGCAGGAGCTGACGGAGCAGAACGAGCGCCTGAAGGCGGAGATCGAGAGGCTGGGGGAGGAGGTGCAGAGGACGCGGCGAGCCCTGATTGAGAGACTAGTCAACACCAGGAAATGAAGAGTTGGATGGATGGAGGAGGAAAGTGCACTGAGAGAAAGACAAGGACATGTCCGAAAGAATTGGTGCCGGCAATGACGGGGGTGGAGGTGGAACATGGTGGCCATGAAATGCCTCTGTAGATAAAGGAGTGATGAATAACCAAAAAAATGTTTTTTGTAGGTTTTTTTTTGTTTTGTTTTGTTTTTTCCTGACAGGAAAAGCCTAGATAATTCAGAGCAGAAAAAGTGAATTGAGAGGTTGAGAGAATGAAGAAAAGGAACGATGAAAGTCAAGGCGAGAAAGCCACAGCGACAAGCTGAGCTGCAGCAGCAGCGGCATTGCAGCAAGCGTAATGGAAAGATGCACTGCATGTGTGTAAAGGCACAACGGAAGAAAAAAAAAGCTTGGAGGGCAAATCACACAATGCCTCTGATGAGCGCTTAAAAAAAAAAAGAAGAAATCCCGTTGTAGAACGAACGAAAGCATTGCCCAGTTGTGGGTGTTTGGACTGAATGGAGCATTCAGTGATTATTATTTTTTGAACAGAAAAGGAAAGTTGACCTGAACGTATAAAAGAGCATTTCATCGTCACCCTTCCATCCCACCCACCATCTTTGCACTAAATTGTAACAATCCTGTTGGCGTTTTATGTTTTTTAAGGGCTGCAAATGGCTAGCAGTGATTTCTTGCCCCCTAATTCAATGGAGAGTGAAGGAGCTCAGGAAAAAAAAAGTTTGAAAGTGCCCAGTACAGTGAGTGTGAGTATGAAAGAATGACCTACTTCAGGAGCGAAATGACAATTTCTTAGCAGTTTTTTGTATTAACTCATGGCTTGTGTGTGTTACGTGCATTTAGAGAAGACTAGAACCCGCCTATTCTTTCTATGCTGGCCTTTTTCTATCAAATTGAATCTTTGCAGTAGAATTATATATTCAATATTATCTACTGTTCTATTCTGATACTATTTTTATATAACCCTGTATTATATCCAGTTGTACTGTAATAGCCAGTACTGTAACATATCAATGTATATTCCTGTAGTCCAAAAGCATTACTTTGTCCTTGTATACACAGCAATGTGTCAATCATACAGTAGGATAACTTGCATGGCCTTTTCCACATCACCTGCAAAAAGACATTGTATTTAACCATGACATTACTTTTGTTATTTACTGTAGTTCTACGAATTTGCAATAAAAAGAAATTGAGAAATGTTCTGTTTCTTAGAATGATTATTTGATTGCTGATTGTTGTGAATTAAGACATTTTTGGGTTGTAGGAAAAAAAAGGTTTGTCTCAAATTCAGAAAAAGTGAAATGTGCTTTGATTTGATGACTTTATTTTCCTGCTCAGACAGGATTTCTGTAGGAAAAGCATAAGAATAATTTGCCAAGGGTATAAAAAAACAACACACCGTCCAACGTCAGTATCGGTACGCATACTTGGTCACAGAGAGTATAAAATCAGGATCTTTTGGTGAACGGATTTGCAAAAATCCCTGCCTGCCTTCTCTAGATGTATTCCTTTGACTCTCTCTGTCTTCTTTCATTCTCCCGTCGGCCGATCCAGCAGTTCATTAGTCCAAGTCATTAGTGCCAATAACACATTGTCTCAGATCCTGTCATGGCTTTGCCTTTAGCTAATACCCTCCTCTTTTTCTCTCTCTCTCTTAGTGTACATCTTGTTCACATTCTCCAGTATGATACCTACAATCCTCAATGTAACATGAATAGTTTTCCCTTGCTCTCTGACTAACCTTTTTTGGGTCATTTTAAAGTCACTTTTAACGTCTCACTTCTTCTTGCCCTTCTGCTGTGCCGGTTCAGGGCTCTTCCCCTCTGCCAGAGCCAGCTGTTTTTTTAGGTCCAGTAGTATGGCCACCTCCGCTGTGACCACGGCCTTCTCTGCCTTTTGGGCCTTCAGCGCACGCACCTTTTCCCCCTGCAAATAGATAACGCCGTCATGAGATTCTCGACAGAGAAAGATAAAAAAAAAATTGGAACGCGATCATACATAAAAACGAACGGAGGCTGACAAAGTTCTTCCTTATCTGGTTAGTGATTAACTGAAGGGACCGCTGTCGAAAGGAACTCCAAATGGCGGATCTGATGTACAGTCATCCAGTCAAAGTCCAGTGATTGGTTCCAACAGTTACGTTTCTATGATTCAATCCCTTTTCAGCGATTGATTTATTTAGTTACAGCTTCTGACAAAAGCCTATTTAGTGTTTGGTGTTACCTCTTCTGTGTCCAAAATAAAATGATCATTTCCAATAAAAAAATAATAATAATTAAGAATAATAAAATATAAATGATGCTTTTAAATACACACCATTTACCGCATTTCCTAAGTTGTCGAAAACAACAGGCCTGACCTAACAAATGCAGCAGCACTTCGCAATGCGTTTTGAGGAAATCAAATTCAGATACTTTTTTCTTGCAACCATCGTGCTCTGACTGATGGCGCATTTATACCCGTCCAAATCGATATTGTAAATAAAGTTAATGGATCGCGCGCACACCAAGACTGCATTTTAGTTATTATTCTTTACAACATCCAGTGTCATACGTTACGGCTATCCAGCCTTCTTCGGTACTCCGCGACACCGATGAAGGCTGCATAGCCGAAACGAAACGTCTCGCCGTGCGATCTTGTAAAGAATAAAAACTAAAATGGTGTGTGCGATCCATCACCTTTATTTACAATATCGAGTTATCAAATTCAGGAATGTGGCAATATTTTTTTTTCATGGACATTTTCTTTAATTTAACCATTGGACACAATGGCACTCTTGTCAAGTCAAATTATTTAGTGATTGGATTTCGCTCATGGTTCCACCATCCAGGCGGTCTCACCTGTTGGGCCACGGCCTCTGTGAGCTGTTTGGCTTTCTCCGGGTCGGCGCCGTTCACCGCCGCTGTCGCCGCGGCAGCGGCCGGGGTGGGCGTAGCCGCCGGCGTAGCCTCAGCGGCGTTCTGCGGCTTTGTCTGCGGGTGGAAATTAACAGACAATGATATTCAGCTCTAATTTATAAAAGCCACCAACCTCCCACCAAATGCATTTAATTTTCCTGAATGATAGTCATTCAGCACCGACAATTGCGATCAGATTCGTGAGTCGTGACTGCGCGAACTGATGCAATCGAAGGTGGAAAAAAGCGTGGATGTGTGAAATGCGTCGCAAATTTCTACCGGCGTTAGGTGAAATGAAAACCGCTAATGTTATGTTAGTGCCTGTGGAGGTTAATGAACAACTACAGCAGCATTAAAGTGTTTTTTTATTTCCACACACACGCATACAACCTTGGATGCCTTCTTTACAGGGGGTTCATCGTCAGGCTACAGGCAGGGAGGATTGAAGAGAAAAAATTTACATGGACAACATAGAGGTGTTGGATGTACAGTTTTGTCCTTTTCTTTCTCTCAATAGCACAAAACCCTTTCAGACCAAGACCCAATGGAACGTTATTTTGTTGTTGTTTTTTGTTTTGTATTTTGTCCCCCGGGATCCAAACTTAAAAGATACATTATGTTAAAATGTTTAAAGACAGAAAGAAAAAAAATACTCGTAATTATATTTTTTTACAAAGAGATTGTAGCATAATAAAAAATTCAAGGGACATTAACACATATTGGACTCACTTCGGTTCACGTTAGGTAAACACTACTCTTAGCAACATTGCCCGCTGCTTCATTTACATTTTCACGGTTTTGCTTTCCCTTTCGCTTTCATTTTACCAGACAGACACTTCAAATTACAATAAATTGACTCAAAATGACAGCCTGTGGCTCGTGGGTTAAAAGCGTCACGACCGTATCCTTATTATATTTATTTCATTATTCAGAAATAGTCAACCTTCATCTTATCACACCCTGACTGAGCACCCTACGCATTCCATTATGCATTATTAATGTCAAATACCTGCTGTCCACCAAACCTCTTCTTCAAAGCCTCGATCTGGTCCGTCTCTAGTTTCTGGAACAAAGGACTGACCTGGGGAGAGAAATATTAAAATGAGATTTTAAACAGAATAATAAAAAAAACAACAACAACAATGAACCAACACTGGTGAATGACACAGAGGGCCGTCACACAACTAACCGACTACCTATTCTACAGGAAGGAAGAGGATCAACAGTATTCAATTAACAGATTTATTGATTGATTCCGATATATTGCACCACAAGCTTCCAGTAGGGTTTACCTAACACCCGGTATTATAGAGTACAGTTTCACACAAAGCAGTGAATTTCGATTATTAGGCTGATGAATTATATTAAGACAGATTTAAATAAAGACGTAACATTCATTTTTACTTAACATATTTTCGACAGCTTTTATTTTGTACCCTTTTGAAGGCTTCCACAGAAGACGCTATTGAATCAGCAGCCTTCAATCATCACAACACAATAAATATTTAATGTAATACAATATCAGGGTATGTCACGATAACGATCTGACCAAATTCTTTTGTACGGCTTGATACAGATATCATGAATGATTAATCATGCAACCCCTAAGATCAGTCATGCCAGTTGACAATGAGGATCGATGTGTTGACGTGTGTAACGTGTTGTGTGTGAAGAGATGACTTGTATGTGACCTTCTTGATGTGAAGAAAACAAATTCATTCTGTAGTGCACCGATGCCCTAAAAACCCCAAAGTGCTGCACTCAAACTAGGCATTATGATTATGGGGGTTAAACACCTTTATTAGAACGAAATGGCTCAATTTATTATTTCCGTTTGATGCGTTGCGTAGTTCTTTTTTCGCCCCCTTGGCTCCGTACGGCAAAGCGAACGAATGTCTAAAGCCGTTCGTTTGCTTTGCGAACGAACGGCTTAGGACATGTCAACAGTCTGATGGAGAAAGGTGGCACCACAAAAAAACAAACAAACAAAAAAAAAAACATGTCACCACAATTTAGGCCCGGAGTGACAAAAGGCCTTGAGAGAAAAGTGCCGCGAGTCCGCAGCGTAATATCCAACACATAATGACTGGGATATTGTGTTTGTGAGAGAAAGTGTGTGTGTGCTTCCTCTAGAGGAATGCATCGATTTAACCATTTGCACCCTGGCATACCAACATATTGGCGCAAATGTGTGTGTGTGTGTGTTTTTTTTGTAACACATCTTTACAAAATAGATCTACGGCTATTGTGAAGACATCAAGTAAAGTACACAATTAGTAGCTCATAGTACTGTAATCGCAGCGCCATGCAAGTGTAAATACAATTCAGATGCTGCGGTTTAATTGTGCCATCCTGTGTGTGTGTGTGTGTGTGTGTGTGTGTGTGTGTGTGTGTGTGTGTGTGTGTGTGTGTGTGTGTGTGTGTGTGCGCGCACAAACGCGTGCACGCAAGGGCCATACTCACATTGCCGATGCGGTGGCCAGCAGCCAGGGTACAGACGAAGCTGCCTGTACCTTGCAGAATGGTGTTGATGCACGCCTGAGGGGCATTGAGCTGATCTCTGATGGTTTGGCTGACCGTCGGCATGTATGGCAACATCATCACAGAGAGCAAGCATGCAATGTTCACGGACACACCGGTCACTGTGCCTGCACGCTGCCTGCAGACGCCCAGAAGGAGAGAGAGAAAGACGCAAATTGATCAAATCTTAAATTAGACAAATTTCAAAAAGATATTTTCCCTTCTAATTGGGACAGAAATGACAAGTTGACGCTCATTATCCTCGACACGCACAACTAATATAGGAACGTATGGTTTTTCTTATTGAGATGGTATTATCCCCGCCTGCTCATTTTCCCACATTTACCGCTCCTGAGCGAAAGCACTGGCATCCATGAATATTTCTCTGTATTTCAACAGAGGACGGGTTGAGTCTTCTGTGTTATAACGGAGAGTGAGGATTGCACATGCAATCTGGTTGACAGTTCACAAACTGCAACACTTAGAAATTTGTAAGATACAGATTGCTCCATATCAGGCAGAAAACTTGTATCTCCGTATTTCAAATTTGTATACGTCCCCACCGCTGTAAATTAACGGTCTATTTCCATGTGCCAAGAGCGCCCTATAAACGCAATAGCCAATCCCAACGCAAATTCCATTTTTCGCTAATTGAGAAGACGTTGGAAGTGAAAATGGTGCAAAATGGTGAAAGTGGAGGCCTGTAGGCGGCTGTGGGTGAATACTGCACAGATGAAAGGTACTAACTAAGGCGCGTGCACACACGCACACACGCACACGCACACGCACACGCACACACACACACACACACACACACACACACACACACACGGTTCATATTAAGCGTTACATTTATTGGTGTGTGGTAATATAAAAAGGAAATGTTATAACATTGTCCACTGACTTGGGATATACTACATTTTGTGGATGTTTGAGCGTTGCTGTTTTTGATAACTTCCAATTCATCCGTTAGAACACAGAATACTTTGTCAATTTTCTGAAAAGTAAGGCCTTTGGACATGCGAGGTTTCTAGGCGACGGCGGGAACTCCCAGGAAGACAGACGGGGGGCTGGCTCACCTGTCGGCGTCTCCTCCCTTTATCTTCTTCCACGGCTCGTTGTCCTGGATGTACTGGTTGCCATGGCGAGAGATGTTGAGGATGTGTTTCAAGGAGTCACGAATTCTGCCCCACGAAAAAACAAATCATCGAGACACTTCGATGAGATGATAAAGCTGACTTTGTGGTATGTTGCCCACCGTGGTTTCTTTTTGGAAGTAAAACAAAAGTGAACTTGCCCTACATCCTGTATGCATTTCGTCTAGAGCTTCACCTATAAGCTAAATTCCAATTTATTTAGCCAATTAAATTACTAATTTGCTCATTTCATATCATAATTTATTACTAGTCGTGATTATAACTAAATAGCAGATCTACAAGTTCACAATTTTCAATCACTGCAGGGGTTTTCAACCTTTTTCATACCAGGTCCCACTATTTATTCTGCATTTTAGCCACGGACCACCATTTGATGTTGAGTTTAGCCTTTCGGGTCCCAAATAAAGGCTCTCCAAATTTGTATCCACAATTTAGGAGAGATAAACTGGCCAAACGTTGGTCAAAATAAGATTTTTTCTACATTTTCTAATTGTGTAGATTCTCGACAATGAAGTAATTCAGATGTTTAAATATAATTTAACTCTTGAGAGTTACAGTTACAGAACTATAAGGGTGCATTTGGTTACCAACTGTCCATCATTCAGCCTGGGGTCCACCAGGAATCCTCTCAGGGATTCTTCCTTTTTTTCTCTTTTTTACATTTTTAACATTTTTAAATGTGTTCACTGGTTGAACCAATTTCAGTGCTGAGTGAAATGAAGTGAGTGCTCTTACTTGACTTTGTCCATGAGTGTGATGTACTGGCGCAGCTCCCAGCCCACCTGGGCCAGCAGCATCTTATCCTTGTCCTGCAGCTCCATGGCGGGGACACAGCCCTCGAAGAACTTACTGACGAACATCCCAGCCCTGGAACACACACATTCAAGCAGAAAAGTAATAAAATACTGTACATCTCATGACATCCAAAATGTTTTGTTGGCTCAGAAGAAAAATAAAAAACGATTTGTGAAAAAAACACTGTGTGTACAAACCCTGTGTTTGTAAACTCATTATGAACCTGCTGGAGACTGCTGTGCTGTGATTGGCTAAAACGCCTCCTCACCCCACACAACCCCGCTCCCCCTCACAAATTAGCACTGCCTTCCTGAGCCCAACAAATGTTTTGTTTTCATGATTTGTTGACAACAACAAAATTCTGGACCGTCTGCAGGACGAAGCAAGTGTCTGTCTGTAGGGAAACAGCTGCAGCATCAAGGTAGAAGCAACGTAGAGGGGAAGAAGTAAAAAAATATAGCTAGAATACCTATATGGATTTTTTCCTAAAAAGTGGCCACTATTACCTTTAACAAACAGTAGTAGGTGCACAAATGTGGGAAACATGTGCGCGCACACGCACACGCACGCACACGCACACGCACACACACACACACACACACACACACACACACACACACACACACACACACACACACACACACACACACACACACAACCTTTTCTAGTAACCTCTCTACATCTCACACAATGCTATGCGGTTGTGTGTGTGGGGGGAGGAAAATCTCAGAGAAGAGAGAAACTATAGGTGGTGTGAGGCAAGCCTTTGTTACTCGCTAAATGTTGATCAATTATGGATCACACTGCCAGATGTAATGTAGTGCTGTGCCACTGTAAACTCAAAACATCAGCGCCAGGACGCTCCTCATACTGCGACAGTGAGCTTCTTGTCAACTCTGCACTGCCGTTATTTTCCCTTTGTTGTCAACTTTGGAAACGATGTCACTAGTTCACCTGATGCAATAAAACCAATCTATATTTTATAGATGTGAATGTAACATTTCTGTTGATCTATTTGTCTCCCCTCTACGATTCTCATTATACAGTACATTAGTGAATCACTTTGCCGAGTTATTCATTCTGTAAATACAAACCCCTGAATCTAGTTTTGCGTTCCAACCCGGATCTGACCCTGGTTTTGTGTGCTCTGGCTCATATTTTTTACCATTAGGTTAACAGTGAATGACTGCTTGCTCAGGGGATAAATTTAATCTTTCTTGATTCAACAGGACAAAATCTGTGGCAGATCCATAGGTGTGCATAGGTGAGACATGGCCTCTGACACAATCTCTAAACATCGAAATCAGGGGTCTCAACGGGCGGTCCGTGGACCACCAGTGGTCCCTCCTAAGAGGACTCCAGGTGGTCCCCAGCTAAATGATGGACAGTTGGTAACCAAATGGACCCTTATAGATCTGTACACTGTTACTCCCTTATAGACCCTTATAGATCTGAAACCAAATGGACCTGTTTACGCTCTCAAGAGTTAAACTATATTTAAACATCTGAATTAAAACAAAATATTTAAACATCTGAATTACTAAGAATCTACACAATTAGAAAATGTAGAAGAAATGTTATTTTGACCAACGTTTTGCCAGTTTGTCTCTACTAAATTGTGCACAAAAACTTGAAAATCTTTGCTTTTGGGTCTGAGAGACTAAACTCAACATCAATGGTAGTCCGTGGCTAAATTGCCGAATAAATAGTGGGCCCTGGTATGACTAAAGGCTGAAAACCCCTGATCTAAATAAAAGAGCAGGGGGTCAAAATAACCATACATATTGGACAGAATTACACATTTTGTCACCAGCTAGGATAATAGATGTCTCCTAGAGAGAGTCTAGGACCTAGACAACCCCCGGATTAATGTATGCATACTACTGTACATAAAGACGTCTTAGTGTAGGTGGAATGCAACTAACGATACATTAATTAAGGGCTTTGGGTTATTTTTCTGCGAGTGAGTGAGTACCCTCCACCTCCAACACCCAAGGCAGGATGCACTCTAACACTTTACATTATTTTTATATTTTATTTTTTTCAACCAATTAAGCATCAAAGTTGCTGTTCCATACCAATTTTTTTTTAAGATCAAGGTATTGTGAAACAAGACTCCTCGGAAAATCTTTGATGTGGGATTTCACCATGATCTTTAAAACTCATGCGAGGCCGTGCGTAATTGGGGCTAAATTACACCATCCAAAAACAAATGCAGTAAAAACGAGGTAGGGCATCGCTTGTCTGTTGCTGTCACTGACTTTCCCACAAGAACTTGGATCTCGAAAACTTTGCAAATGGACTAGATGTCAAATTGCATTTTCTTTCGCTTAGCTCAAAGACATTTTGCAAATCGTTATCTTTTTGACGATCCTCCCCATTTTCTTATGCACGACAGTCTATGCTCCATACCGCCATACTGCTGTGGAAAGTAGCATAACTAAAAAGTCAAATTGAATCGCAATCTGCGAGGCAATGTCCTTATGAATCAGCTGTTTTCACTGAGTGACGTATAAATCAGGCTTTATTCTGTGCATTCCCCATGGCTGTTAAAGAGATTTGACCATGACTGCCTGCCCTTAAGGCAGTCATCATACCTGCCTTTGGAGATCTCATCTATATTTTCCCCTCCCTCTTGATATTGCTAAGCAAACATATTGGAACTACAGTATAAAGAAAAAGCCATGAGTAGAGCAAGATAATTGAGTGATTTAAGGTGCATAGCTCATACAGTATAGGCTCTGATGTAACCTGACAGTGAGCCATTGTGAGAACATTTTGATACCAGGGCCCACTATTTATTCAGCATTTGAGCCACGGACCACCATTTGATGACATTTTCACCCCACAGACCCAAAACTACAGATTTCCTTTGCTTTTGTCTACTGTACATTTCCAAGCCAAAAGAGGACCCGCAAGGGTCCATTTGGTTTCATTTTTGCGCTCTCAAGAGTTACACCCGGTTAACCAACTCTCCATCATTTAGCCTGGGGGACCACCTGGAACTCTCTCAAGGACCGGACCACTGGTGGTCCCTGGACGAGTAAGTTGAAAACAACTTAAACTATTCTACCAAAAAATAAAAGTCAGAAAAGACCCTAAAATCCTGCACCGACCTGTTGATGAAGTTCCCCAGGTTGTTGAGCAGCTCAGAGTTGTTCTTGGTTGCCATGTCTGCCCAGGAGAAGGCCGAGTCCTGGCTCTCTGGACGCACGTAGAGCAGGTAGAAGCGCCACACGTCCGAGGGGATGCCCGTCTCCTTGGCCATGTCCCCGAACACTCCCACGCCGCGGCTCTTGGAGAACTTGGTATCCTCGTAGTTCAGATACTCTGGGGGAGTAGGAGATAATGATCAGGGGTTGACACTAAGGTCTCCGAGGCACTTGCCCATCGGGCAAGTGCAAATCAGGTTCTACTTGCCCTCAGGTCATGGCCACTTGCCCCCCCCCCAAAAAATATATTGTAAATTTTGCGTTTAAGTTTACTTCCCACTTTGGGTGCTTTAAACCAGGGTTTTTTAACAGGTGGTCCGGGGACCACCAGTGGTCCCTGAGAGGGTTCCAGGTGGTCCCCAGTTAATTTGGTTAACCAGATGTAACTCTTGAGAACGTAAAAATGAAACCAAATGGACCCTTGCGCGTCCATTTGGTTTCATTTTTACGCTCTCAAGAGTTAAAATTCATCATCTTCATTAGCCCATAGTGGTCACAGACCCAGTGGTCCCTGACCCCAGCAAAATGACAGTTTGGAACCAAATGAACCTGGGAGAGAGATAGGTAGAGATAGCTAGAAAGCAGGGAAAGACACAGAGGCAGAGTGCAATGACTGCCTTCAAGACAAATTTATCTTGTGTTGTGTTATAGTGGACTAAGTTGCACACTTGCCCGATCGGGCAACCAGGTAGCAGTCTTCACTTGCCCCACCATTTTTTTTACTTGCCCCGGGCAAGCGGGCAAGTGTTAGTGTCAACCCCTGTAATGGGATGAAACGTTTACGGTACAGCCTTCGGCGTTTTTTTTTTTTTTTTTCTATGTATACAAAAATAGCTGGTCTACAAGCTTGTACGTAGATCTGCCCTTTTTCTTTTTTTTAATATTAGCAACACCTTTTGGATATCTTTTTTTTTTTTTTTTGAGTGAACGCACCAAATATCTTCTGTGCATGGGAACTTGTGATCTAAAAGGTGTAAGTGATTTCACATAATTTACATATATTATATATATATTTTTATTTATTCTTCTATTTTTGCTAATCCTCCCTACTATATAGTGTTGTGACCATATAAGGCAGGGGTTTTCAACAGGTGGTCCGGGGACCACCAGTGGTCCCTGAGAGAGTTCCAGGTGGTCCCCAGCTAAGTTGGTTAACCAGATGTAACTCTTGAGAACGTAAAAATGAAACCAAATGGACCCTTGCGGGTCCATTTGGTTTCATTTTTACGCTCTCAAGAGTTAAAATATTCGTCATCTGAATTAGCCCAAGTCTACACAACTAGAAGATGGACAAAGGCAAAATAAAGCTTTAGTTTTGGGGCCAAAATGTCCTCAAAAGGTGGTCCGTGGCTCAAATGCTGAATAAATGGTGGGCCCTGGTATGAAAAAGGTTGAAAACCACTGATATAAGGAGTTGAAGTTCCTCCCTGTTAGGCCAGTAATTTTAGCTCATGTTTTACCTAAAATTGGAATAAATTGTAACATGGGATTTTTCTTCACAGATCATTTCTTTGAGGTCTCCAGAACAACATATTAAAAGTCCCAAAAAATCCCAGTTGCGCAAATATGTTTAATTTCATAAAGTAATAGAATACATAGGCTCCAATGGAGTGATAGCCCCGCCCCCTCCTATACAAACCCATTATAACTTAAAACTCCATTTTAACCATGATGGATTATTCAAAAACAACCCATCTTTTTTCTGGTGACTGATATTGTCCTCCTAATACGTGAGAGGACCATGGAATTTCATTCACAAGTTTCAGTTATTTTTAAAATATTGTTTTGGAAAATGTAGCTGCCTCCATATCTGGCTATGCCCATCCAAATGAATATTAAAAAAATAAATAAATGAAACCTGTAAATGAAATTCCACTGCCCTCACCTTTTTCTGGTGACTGATATAGTCCTCCTAATATGTGAGAGGGCAGTGGAATTTCATTTACAGGTTTCATTTATTTATTTTTTTAATATTCATTTGGGTGGGCATAGCCAGATATGGAGGCAGCTACATTTTCCAAAACAATATTTTAAAAATAACTGAAACCTGTGAATGAAATTCCACTCTCTTCTAAGCGGTCCTCTCACTTATTAGGAGGACAATATCAGTCACCAGAAAAAAGATGGGTTGTTTTTGAATAATCCATCATGGTTAAAATGGAGTTTTAAGTTATAATGGGTTTGTATAGGAGGGGGCGGGGCTATCACTCCATTGGAGCCTATGTATTCTATTACTTTATGAAATTAAAACATATTTGCGCAACTGGGATTTTTCGGGACTTTTAATATGTTGTTCTGGAGACCTCAAAGAAATGATCTGTGAAGAAAAATCCCATGTTACAATTTATTCCACTTGAAAATCTATTTTGCCTGGACTATGTCCCCATTGAGCCCAACGAGTCCAAAAACTCCTTGGGCTTTGGATTAAAGCCTTTCGTCCAATCAGGATGAGAGTTGCCTCCCTCCAATAAGGATCCAGTGGGGGTGGGCCTAGTGCATGTGCTGTTGGCCTGTCCCCCCCCCCCCCCCCCCCCCCCCACACACACACACACACACGCACACAGTAGAATGTGTGCACGTGCACACAGTAGAGTGTGTGCACGTGCACACAGTAGAGTGTGTGCACGTGCACACAGTAGAGTGTGTGCACGTGCACACAGTAAAGTGTGTGCACGTGCACATCTTGTTAACAGGGGGGAAGGGTTTTCCAAATCAGAAAAATCAAATCATGAAAGCTCTTTAAAAAATCACATTAGTGGCATAAAAATCCCCCAAACAAAACAAAAAAAGATGGAATGTGGAGAGTTTATGCCTGAGAGCAAATCTGTAACGTAATGTTGTAATGTAATGCAAAGCTATATATAAATATATATACCCTAGTGACCTGAATATAAGTATACAGTGTTTTTTCCCCAATGGGAACATCCTAAAAAAATGATTTCTCGGATATTTGGGGACTATATCATTTGACATTCAATCTTCTTTTTACACAAATGAGTCTTGAAAAATGGGGGTTGTCTTACAACCAGGGCAGTAGAGCTGTGCAGTTCCGCCTCTTTCATGACGTCACCCGTGTTCCAGAAATGGAATCCCCATTCATTTTTCCCATAGACTTTAAGAAAATGATCTATATACTATATATAGAGAGAGAGAGAGAGAGAGAGAGAGAGAGAGAGAGAGAGACAATTATGCCGCAGAGAAAGACAACTTGGGTCGTGACAAATCATAACACACAATGTTACCATACAATAACTACGTAATTAGCAAGTAAAAAACGGATACAACACTTTTTGTGTTGTGATTTTTTAATGATTTGCTGAGACACAAGTTGGCTTTGTGTGTGGTATAATCGTCTTCATAGAAATTATTTTCGAAAAGTCTATGGCAAAAAAAATAATGGAATATCCATTTCTGGAATGGGGGCAACGTCACAAGGGGACGGGACTACTCAGCTCTATAGCTGTGTATACCTTTTTTTTTCTCCCCACACACCAGCCAATCAAAAGATGGTATAAATCAGGGGTTTTCAACCTTTTTGACACCAGGGACCACCATTCATTCGGCATTTGAGCCACGGACCGCCATTTGATGACATTTTAGCCCAAAAGACCTAAACCTAAAGATTTTTTTTGGTTTTGTTCACAATTCCAGGCTGGATTTTGCATCAGGTAAAGGTCTGACGAAGGGCTTTGGCCAGAAACGTCACCATATAAATAAATCAACATTCGGGAGCATCAAAATGGTGTGCAGATTTTCTTTCTGTTGTTTAGTCATGTTATATTTTTAATCTAGCACCCTACCCGAATTGTTTTTTTTTTTTTTTGGATGTGCGTGTTCCTTATCACCTTTCCTGGATTTTGCATCAAAACAGTGTAGACTTCTTAATTAAATAGTGCTAATTCAGATGATGAATATTTTAACTCTTGAGAGTGTGAAAATGAAACCAAATGGACCCGCAAGGGTCCATTTGGTTTCATTTTTGCATTCTCAAGAGTTACATCTGGTTAACCAACTTTCCATCATTTAGCCTGGGGACCACCTGGAATCCTCTCAAGGACCACTGGTGGTCCCCGTACCACCTGTTGAAAACCCTTGGTATAAATGAAGCCGTAGGGGTTTACCGGTGGCCACGAGGTGGTTGACCAGGGTGTAGTTGTCCTGAGCTCCCAGCAGGGAGCATGGGAACACCACACTGTGGAACGGAACGTTGTCCTTGGCCATGAAGTTGTACAGCTCCACCTGGTGGCCACAGAGAGAGAGAGAGAGAGAGAGAGAGAGAGAGAGAGAGAGAGAGAGAGAGAGAGACACAGCATGCACGCACGCACGCACACAGGATGACATCATATTAGATCATGGTGAGATCATCCAGTTCAAAGGGGACTTATCTGTGCTCTCCACCTCCCCCACCCCCCCTCTAGCATTCCCTCTATCGGCATCTATGGTGTGTGTATATAGGCCAACGCATGCTTGCTATCTGTACTTCTGACATACACTGACACACACATACGCACACACGCATACACACACACCATTGATCCCAGATTACAGGAGTCCTGGGGTTTTAGCAAGACAGCAAAGAGAGCGAGAGGGATAGACTGAGAGATGACTCAGTTGAGTGAAGTACAGTTTCGTTGAGAGAACAAAATGCTTGAAGAGATCTTTCTGTTTAAATCGTGGGGCTTAAGTGTGCTTTGTGACTTTGCACTCTCATCATAATATATATATCCAGGCATGTGGAAAGCTTGGATGTGATAAAGACTAAACAATCGGTCGTAACCCTTCAAACATTACCGTCTTTCTGCCTATGGTCCTGTTTCAAAGTCTGTTAAATTCTTAAGCCCTAGGCTAAGGCGCACACATTCATTGTATGCAGAAAATACCGATCTACAAGCTCATAATGCCTCGTGATGCAATGGGTCGAATTTGCAGATCTGCTTGTGCTGTAAAACTTTTAAATAAACGCCTATAATGAAAGGTTGTAAAAAAGAAAAAAGACAACGTTTCGACCCTTGGTGGGTCTTTGTCAGGTGACGATGACCCACTAAGGGTCGAAACGTTGTCTTCTTGTCCTTTTCTTTTATAAAAGAAAAAACTACTCTTTTTTTCTTTTATACTGTACATTCCACTTGTTTAGTTCAGAACCTGTAAGTTGTGTGAATGTGCATACTCTCCTTTTGTTTCAGTTTATAATGACGGGTAGAAAATGGTGAAAGAAGTGTTTCAGAAATGTTCATAATGGATTGCATTACAATTGCTTACAATGATCCATTCATTTATACATTGGGAAGTAGAGCGGCGAACAGTCACTTCCCACATTCACACACCAGTGGTGGCAATCACCGGAGGCAAGGTGGGGTTCAGAGTCTTGCTCAAGGACACTTTGACATATACAGTAGACAGGAGGACGGGATTCAAACCGCCAGGTCTGTCGACCTGCTCTACCTCCTGAGCCACAGCCGCCCTATTGTCACATAAAGTACTGGCGTCAGTTACGTATTGTCAGGGCCTTTGAACCATTGGGTGGAATTCTCAAACGCTACAGTGTAGGCAGGTATAGTGTAAGCCTTCATGGTAGCCAATCAGGTCTGGGGCCTGGAGTGTAGGCCAAAAGCCTACACCACCAGACCTGGGTTTAGTAAAAAGCAAATAATTATCCATAATAATTGAAACCTTCAATTCAAAAAGTCCAGAGATCACCTGACCCCCCAATACTCCCCTGATTTCTTCATCATGAGTTGAAGCTCTTGATGGCTGGTTTTAATTATCATGAGTAATTATTTGGTAAGCCTAGGCTCAGGTCTGGTGGCACAGGCTTTCGGCCTACCACAAGGCCCCAGCAAATCAGGTCTGGGGCCCTGCACATTGGCTGCATGGCAGCCAATGAGCAGGGCCCCAGACCTGCTAATTGACCTGGCCATGCAGCCAATGAGAACACTAACACCATACCTGGCTACACCATAGCATTCGAGAATACCAGCCATTGTCTAGAAGATCTTTGCTACAACAAGGGCAGCTAAGACAATCTTGTGAAATCTGACCTTCACAAAAGAGCAATCTGCTTGTCAGAGGTGGTAACTTCCTCTGTCAAAATTGTATAAATGCCACTTTATAATAAAAGTGCAAAGCGGTAAATTTGCCTTGCCTTTTAAGACATAAAGCGCATCACATGTGTCACCAGGGGTGCATTTGATACCAATATGGCAATATATCGATCGAACACCTGGGCAATTGGTACAGTAGATCAATCGAGAGGATGCTATATCAATATGGCAATAAATCACCTAGATTATCTGGTAATCAGTGTTAACAAACGTATAATCGATAAATATCGTAGCATTGCAAGCAATATCCACCACTATGTCGTACCAAAAGGGTAATTATTAAAACTGTCTGTCTGTCGCCGGCCTAATCGGAACAATGTAAGTCCCCAAACCATTGTATAATGCCTCCCCTTCTCTGATGTCTCTCCCATTGTGTTTAGAATGCATTGTTGCTTTTGTTTGATTCTTCACCCGTGACCACAGCTCTCATAGTTACTGTTGCATTGCACATACTGCCTCTGACTTTGGCAAACGAAACAAGGCTTAGCCGCGACACCCCAAAGCCTGAACCACTTGTGCAAGGACATGTTGTGATTGGCCAGTGCACTTGTACTAGAACGCGCTGTGATGATTGGCCTGTAGTGGCAGTTGGGGCAAACACTCCCTGGGTTGTATAGTCGAATGGCCAGGGTCGCCACGTTCAGCATGGCAACTCGCTTTGGCTCGCTCGCTGGTGCCTCAAGTTCACCAAGGTTCTGTCATTTGGTTAAACGAAACCCAACCAATCAGTTAAGAAATCAGTGATGTGATTAAAATTGCCACTCAGCAACACAAACACCACCGGGTCATGTGGAACACACTCGGCAGGTTCCGGCAGTGCCTGAGCTATTCCCCAGACATACGAGTACATATACATGCAGTTTTGTGAATTTATAGATAGATTTATAGAAAGCGTCCCTACAACACTACATTTAGTGGGCATAACATAAAGGGAATTGCAAACTAGAATCGGAGCTGAGATGAAACAACAGACTGAACAGCAGTAGCAACAGATGTCATCAAATTATTGAAGAACCCTCTGAGTCACATCGCTTTGGGTTATTGGAACGTTTGTCGCTGGTAAACGCAACTCTTTTGGAAGTTGTTTTTTACTGGCAACCAAGAGGCAAAATGCTGCGCAGTGCACCTTTAAAGTAATCATCATCAGACACATTTTGACACAGAGGAGCTGGAGTTCTTGCTATTGGCGAGCATTTTAGCCTGGTATCTCTGGTGTGTTCCAGAGCCCCATGTCAAAGTCTCAGCCCTCTGGATCATTCAGGTTTCCTCCGACCTTACTGCGCCTGGCCAAACCACTGTTGCTGTTGTTGGTGAGTTCTTCTAACTAACTTCTAATGTTTTTGGCAGTATGCATCCCCAAGGGAATGGTCTTAAGTTCAGACATTAAAAATAAATAGCTACTCCATTGGATATATGTCCATGATTTGTTTTTCCCCCTTCACTATTTCACATATTCTATATTTATCCACCATGCATTTCCAAGTAATAATTTGGTCGAACTTTGTGTGTTTTAGGGATCATGAGGGCACCAGCTTCCCTGATTGAGCAACCCGACCTGCCAGCTTTAATTATTGACTGAACATTGCGTTGCTTCTTCAATATAAAGATCAATAAATATGCCTGTATCTAATTATTTTTTCAATTGGTTATACTTTACAGTATGTTAGTGGGAGCAATAGTGTCTCTGACAACAGGTAGTATTGCGTAAATGTGTGGGATATGTATGAATTTCCAACTTGCATCATTTCCAAGAATGCCAATGCTTTTTCTAGTATGTCTATGAATCCTTGTGTTTCTTTTCATGTTAAAACATGGAGATGCTTGAAGTGAACCATCATAGATGGTTCCAATGCGTGGCTTTGTTTGTGTGCACGACACGTCTTACATTCCATAAAGAAAGTAGAGACAAAAAAAGATGTAGAATATTCACACAACTCCTCACAAGCATGTAGATCTGCTATTTTTTTTTTGCAAATGTTTGAATCTGCCTATAATGACATCCCCAAAACCGGAATGCAAGAAGGGTAAATGTGGTTCAAATACTAAACGTATTGTAAGTGTCAAACATTCAGTTGCGTTCAGCTAAGCCCAGCGTGCTTGGCTGGCCCTTTAACAGAAACTCTGCTGCTGCCTGGGCTGAAGGAGTGAATATACGATTACTGTACCTGCTGTGGATTCTTCCACCACTTCTCCCATTGGTCTGTGTAGTTGGCGGTGATGGACAGGTAGCCAATGGGGGCATCAAACCACACGTAGAACACCTGCGGAGGCGAGAGCACAGTCAGGACGTGCTGCGGTCTGACTGCTGTCTGACTGCTGTCTGACTGCTGTCTGACTGCTGTCTGACTGCTGTCTGACTGCTGTCTGACTGCTGTCTGACTGCTGTCTGACTGCGGTCTGACTGCTGTCTGACTGCTGTCTGACTGCTGTCTGACTGCTGTCTGACTGCTGTCTGACTGCTGTCTGACTGCTGTCTGACTGCTGTCTGACTGCTGTCTGACTGCGGTCTGACTGCTGTCTGACTGTTCACTACTGCATGTAGTATTCATGTTCCTCCAAGTCTTTGTATGGCAATATATTGCTTATAGATGAATGGAACCGTGTTTGTAATTCCTTTTATTATGCCATGTTGCTGGAAATAAGCCACGGCAACCAAAAAATAAAAAAATAAGCCAGGTCAACCAAAAAAATAAAATACAAAAGGTTAAAAAATAATTGGTTTGTCTTTTTTTGGGGAAAAAAGGAGAGACAGCGAAATCCATTTGAGTGCACGACATAAGTCACAGCGGTTTTATAACTGTTGCAAATGTTTTGCAGAACAGTCGCGACTGTTTTGCATAACACTCATGCCTGTTTTGCATAACACTGAAGTACTTAAACCAGAAACCTAAACATAACAGTTAAAACCTATGCCTAAACCTAACCTTAACCCTCAACCGTTATGCAAACCCTTGCCAGTATGTGATCATTACAGACCTTCCCTTCAAAGTCAGCGTGAGGTACTGGCGTTCCCCACTTCAGGTCCCTGGTGATGCAGCGGGGCTTCAGTCCGTCCCTCAGCCAGGAGCGGGTGATCTGTTTGGCGTTGGACGTCCAGTCTCCTGTACTGGTCGACTTGTCCAGCCACTCCTCCAACTGGTTCTCCAACTGGGAAAATTAGGGTGGATGTTAACTGACATTGAGTGACGGGGAGGGAGTGCAACATTAACATGTTATGTGGATGTGTGTAAAGCAACGCAACATTTATATGTTGTGAACGTTACGTACAGTAAGGGTCATGGGGTGGCGTGATTATCAGACTTTTAGGCGTGATTATCAGACTGTTAGGCTTGTTTAGACTGCAGGCCAATGACGTTTGTTTGTCAGATACAACCTTTAAAAAACTAGGAATGGGGTTCAAGCAGTGGACACAAAATGTGTTCTTCAGCACATCCCAGGTTCAGTCGGCCAGACTGTTTGCTATGTGTCAAAACCATGCACTCTCTCCCTTTCATGTTTCTCTCTCATTGATTCTATCAAAATGTGGGTAAACAATGTTTTTTTAAGGAATATAGTTCAAACCAATTCACAAAAAATGTATTCCCATGCGTTATTTTGAGCACAGCCTAAAAAAATGACAGGCAATCAGTCCCATTTGCTCTTCTATTGTAGTGAGATTGAGGCCACTTGTTGGCTGGAGGGACAGTTACGGCATTACTGAGGATCTAAGGAGCTAAAAAAAAATAGGGAAAAAAATAAAATGAGTTGAAAATGTGTATTTTCACATTTCACTGTTCCCGGGACTAATTCAGAGATAAATGCATTTAAAGTTATATCATTTATCAATTATAGTTGTAAAGTGTGTGAGGTGTTTTCTATGTTTTGTAGTGCAATCACCACTTAAAGGACTTCATGAGGTGGTGTGCAGTGAGTTAATGAACAAAACAAAGCCTAAACGTGACTTTTGGAGTGATAAGCAGACAACAGAATAATTAATCACTCCATAAATCGTGGTAAATCTGTCAAGTTAATCCCAACAGCTCTCATAAAATATATACAAAATCTAAATGAACACAGATGCTTTCCTTCATACACAAAGCAATTCAACATGCTTTAAAAAGGCAAATGCCTTTGTAAAGCATGTTCAATTGCTTTGTGTATGAAAGAAAGACGTTGGCATTAACATACAGAAATGAAAAGGTAAGACTGGCACTTTACACGGGTTATGACACCTGTCGTAAGCCCTTTTTCCACACTGCACTTATCCCAGAGATTGTGACAGCGCTACGCTAAATGCCCCGTTTGTCCTCAACTGACTTGCGTCACACAAGCCCTTTCAAAAGCAGCCTTCAGTCCTGAAACAGCAGGTTTAACAATATCATTTTAACACTGAATTAACTCTTAACGGTGTGGAAAAAAGGTGCTAAATAAGCACTGGTTCCTGACCATAAGCACAGGGTGAGGACACCTCCAGGCATGGTGAAAAGCTTATAAGTGCATACCTTGGGCAGGTCCAGGAACAGGTGCTTGGAGGAGCGGATGACAGGAGTCTGCCGGCAGACTTTACACTGGGGTTCCTGGAGGGGACAAACAGGGTCAGCGAGGTTAAGAGGTCAACTAGGCTAGACTATCCCACAGGCTAGTCTGTGACTGGACTGGTTGCATAAAATATGTTGCAAAGTGCTTTACGTTAACCTATTTACACACCCATTCATACACAGATGGTGGGGGAGAACCATGATATGGTATTTTGCAATGAACAGGTTCCCAATATATTTTTGTATATCCTTTTAGCTTTAATGCCTGACTCCACCTCACGACGTTTGCATTTGTAGTATTCAATCGAAGATTCAACCGCGCCATGTCATCCCTGTTTAAAGTGAACGGGTTTCTGAACCAGATCATGGATCCCTTCAGATCATGGATCCCTTCAGGCGATGGCAGAGAAAGACGAGAGACTATGCTGTCGATGTGTCAAATTCTTGACATACAGTATGTGTAGAAACTTTGTGCTAGACAAACATACCCTTACATACATACCCTTTGACAATGAATGTACAATATTACATCAGTGTCTATTTTCTGACATGATGATATACGATAATAATAGGTCCCCCCGTCCTCACCCTGAGCTCCACGGCGTTGATGAGTCGACCACACTTGTCACACTGGTCCCCGCGGGCCTCCGGGTAGCTGCAGTGAGGACAGATGCCCTCCACGAAGCGGTCGGCCAGGAACCGCTGGCAGCTCTCACAGCGGAGCTGCTCCACCATGTCCTCCACCAGGAAGCCTCGCTGGTGGAGCCGCCAGAAGATGTCCTGGGCTATTCTGAGTTGGGAGGAAACAACCAGAAAACACTCAGAGCAGAGCGTAGTGGACTGCCCTCACTTTCAAGGAGCATTGCAAATGATTAAGTGCAGGTGCAAAATAAAAGCACTGACCTGAGTTTCCCGCTGAGGGAAACTCGGATTTACTAAAGTCTGTGCTGTGCTCTGTTTTCTTTTCTTGAGTACACAGGGGATAAGAGGAGGTTTATTATTAGTATTTTTCTTCAAACAGCACAAAAAGGAGAAAAGCTGAATATTAAAGGGAAAACAAAAGAAGAGTGTTCTACACAGAGGTCTACAATAGTACAATTTACTTTGAAATGTACTTTGCAATAATATCCCTTTCATGCTGTTCAGAGGCTAGTCTATACTGTACTGTATCAACAGATTAAAGTCTTTCATCTTCATTATAAAGCCTGCCTTGAATCACCTTATATTTGATTTTGAGAACCCACTAGCATGAACTAACTGATTAGCTTTGAAACAAAGAAGGTACTGTTCATCTTCAAACAACAAAACGCTTAAAATCTATCCACTTTATTTTCACATCTTTGGTGCAGGTTTGGGTTCTTGTAATAGTTAGTTACCTTGACATGAAGTAACTAAATGTACTTCACCCATGAGCTTATGTAAAACAACAACAAAAAATTGTCTGGTCTCTTCTATCCATTTCTGTTCTTGGTGTTTTGGGTTTCCCCAGAGGCCACCCTCTGGGGCCACCCTACTTGCTCGCTCCGTTTCCATGGCTTACTTTGTCTGCTGCTCCGTGGTGGTTCTGCCAAAGAAATCAAAGTCGATCTGGAACCACTTGTAGATGCTGGAGTGGACGGCGTGGTATTTATCGCAGATCTGCTGCGGTGTCAGGTTCTCCTCCCTGGCCTTGTTCTCCGTGGCCGTGCCGTACTCGTCCGTACCGCACACGAACAGAAGGTTCCAGCCTCGCAGGCGACCGTACCTGGGGAGAGGACACCAAGAGTTGTAGAGATAAAAGAGAGATTGAGTTATAAAAGAGAGTTCTGAGAGAAATTACAAAACGGTAGAAGGTATAGACATTGATAAATGACATTGTAGCAGACTAGACGGAATGGGGTAAAAGACAAAATTGCAGAGGAGGAAAGCTGCTGGAGAGTCATGAATGATAGACTTCATTTTAATACCCTTACATTTAGATTAAATTAGATTTAATCCTTCCGACAAAGATTTCCCTCCCTGCCCTGCTTCCCTCATCCAAACACAGCCAACAATTGTGCTGATCGATGGTTCCCAAACTTTTTAGCCTGTGACCTAAATTGCTGAGCAATCGATTAGCTGTTGGCCCGAAACTAGTGGAACAAACAGCTGTTTTCACTACTTCTTAAACATTTGTTCTCTAATTCATTTGTATTGAATAAAAAAAAAACGTTGAATTGTGTTTTTAATGCATGACAAGGTTTGGGTTTGTGGAAATTGTTTTTTTTTTAATGTTTTGAAATATTAATAATTAAAAAGCAAAATGTGGGATACAAAAACAATTAAAGGGATCCATAAAAATAGTTCTGCGGCCCACACATGGGTCCCTAGCCATTGTTTGGCAACGGCTAGTATAGATGCTCGGCATCGCTCTAGAATCCGTATTTTGGTCCTGTGCCAGCCGTGCTCACATTACAAACAAAAGTGAACAGGCATGAAGATAATCAAGATAAAGAGAGATTTCAACTCCTACCTGGCGAAGACATCGGAACTCAGGACGCAGCCGATGATGTTCCCCAGATGGGGGACGTTGTTGACATATGGCAAAGCACTCGTCAGCAGGATGTTACGCTTACCCTCCTGAGGCAGGCTGGCGACAAGAAAGAACACAAATGCATTTTACCCGGTCCCATCTGACCAGTTCTCATCCCCTACCAATAAAAACGATACGGTGTATAAATAACCACAACATCTGTACCTGTCAGGCTGAATAAATTCCTCTTACATCATGCAGAACAAAAACTTTGAAAGTCAACATGTTGAAACTTGATCAAACAGAAGAAGTTGATTTTCTTGATTAAAATTGTCATGTTCTTGAAAACTGTATGAGTCCAACTTTGAATGGGTTCAAAAGGTCATTTGGTAATGACGGGTTTCATCAAATAAAACTAGCCTACTGAAGTGGAAGGTTTTCATGCAACTTGAGACAATACTAATTATCTTTTATTAGAGTTGACTTGCACAAGTGAAGTCAGTGATCAGCATTAAATAATCCATCATTTTTACAGCGGTGGCTTAGCCTAATTTACAATAATACTCACTACCGTGTTGCTCATTGAAAATAACAGAATGTCAACTGAAAGTCAGTCAAGGCCAGGTGCTTAATGCCCGGAGCTTGCGGGAGCTTGGTTCTGGAACCTCTATATGAAGGCTGAAATACAGCTGAGGATTCAAATTGGTCTGTGGTTTGTTTGAGGGAAAAAAAAAATAGTTCACGTTCGTTTGAACACCATCCAATCAGAAACAAACAGGTGACGTCAGGGAAATATCAAGAAGTCAAGCAGGCTCTGGCCAGACTGAATTTGCAAAGTGACATTTCAAGATGTGTGGAACGCAGCAAATCAGGCTGGAACCCAAACTAGGCCACACGTGCTTATGTAAAGTGTCCATCAACAGCCAGTGTGCTAATGGCGGTGGATGCTTACATGGGGTGTTGTCTCTCTGTGACCACTGAGCTGTCCAGTCCTTGAGCCCAGGTGGCAGCGGCTGCCTCCATCTCCTCCTCAGAGAACTGACGTTGTCCCTCTCCCTGCAGCCACAGAAAACAAATTGGAAATGACACAGCAGTTGTGGCTAAGTAAACATTTTCAGCTGTTTATCGTCCCAAAGTAAAGGTTTAACTTCAGTCACTGTGTGTGTCCTAGAAACTCCTGTGACATGATAATGTATATTGTTTGAAGAAGGCTGGTATGAAGTGTTAGTTGTGCATGTGCAATCCTATCTGGGAAAAAAACAACTAGAACTGTACTATGACAAGACAACCTGCACATTGCACACAAGTAGGACACGGCCTACACACTTCCAGGAGATAATACTTGTGACAATAATTAATCGTCGTTCTTAAAAGGCGTTCCACCGACCTGACCACAGACGACCGCAAACCAATCGCAACACCCTTGTGTGAAGTGAGGAGTGTATACATCATCATACATCAGATTCCATTGTCTGAATCATCAAAGTCCTTCCGGCTATGGGGTGAACATTACCGGACACCCAGTCTGAACTAGATCAGCACTCTGTAGAGTGCAAACTTGTGCGTTGCTGGAGTCTCCAGTTAGTTCAAGATTAGGCCAAATCACAGCCCATATAGGGATGATCTTTACGTCATTTCCAGGAAGTCTTCGCCAATTTAAATAATAAAGCTACACCTATGCTGTTCTGGGCCAGATCTGAGTAGTTATGATTCATTTAATTTAGTCTGGTCTCAATCTGACTATCTCTGATTCTTTCAGGGACATCTGTTTTCAGTGGACAGGATTTGTGTTGGTTGAAATCAGGCGATATTTTGAACCAGATATACAGTAACTAGTCTTGGATTGCTTGATCTGGACACATTCAAAACGTCATCCATTCATCAGCCATTCATTCATCCCGGTCCTGGCCGTGTTTACTTGGATTCACATGCCAATGTTTGTTTTTACACAAGCCCAGACAAATGGGCTTATACGAGGAGCTAGCGGCAACACTTAATGAGTCGGTATGACAGAACAATTAAACACTTATCCAACAACAAATTCTTCTTACAATGTGTGATAAAATTGTGACTGACTGAAGCCCTTTAAAAAGAAAAATGAGATCTTATGTAATAAAAATAGCTGTTAAGAGTCTAACAGCTCCACATTGGTACAACAGACTAAAGGATGGAGAAATACTGATGTAATCCTATACAGTACAGCGTTCAATAGCCTACCAGAGGTTTAATTCACAATCCACAGAGCCAGGTTAAATCTCACCCAGGGACTGAATATACTTTTCAAAGGAATCCTGTTTTTCCTTGATTGAAGTGAGCCGTAATGAGTAACTCTGGCCTCATTTTGAACACTGTTAACTTTTCGGTTGCATTAGGATTTGAAAACAAACTTACAGTACAGTTTGTTTCTATCTCCTGCAGTGGGGATATGAGATACAGGAGAAACAGTAGCAATGGGTACATGAAAGAGCATACTGCAGGTATGATGTGGAGTCCTGGTGGTACAGTCTGTGTTCCACTCTCCAGGCACATACCAAAACTATAGTCCTATTTCATGCCTACTGACCGCCAGAGGCAGTCATCCCGTATTCATAGAACCGTAGTTACATGCATAGCTCTCGTCTCATCAACAGAGACACCTCCATTGTACAGGATTCTTCAGTGACAACGTTTCCTGTATAGTTTCTGTTAGTTGTAGTGGTTGTTGTGCCTCTGTGCAGTACCTCAGTGGGGCTGCTGCTGTGTGTCTGGGAGTCTTTGCGCTGGCTGCAGTGTGGGGCAGGCTGCCTCTGCATGAAGCCCTTCAACGCCTCCAGGCCCTTTCCCTGCAGAGCTTTCTGAGCTGCAGCCTGACAGGCCGGCAGACCGGCCACACGGTCAAACCATTCCTGCAGCACCTTGTGTTCGCCTGGGATAGTAGAGGTAGGGGAAAAGAAGAGCAGAAGAATAAAGAGGAGTAAAAGGGAAATTCAAGCTTCGATCATGGATGAGCAACTAAATGAAGTCAACTTGATCTAATTTTCAAAACAGTGTTATAAAGTGCTTTTGAATAACCAGATGAAATACTGCCATGAGGACAGAATACCTGTCAAGTCAAGAATGTATTTAGATAACGACGAGATAAGGACTTAAAGAATAAAATAAAGAATTTTTTCAAGTGATAACAAATGCCACCGACTTTTCTAGCCTACGGGGCTAAGGATGGATATTTATAGGTGTATTTTACGCTACAATTTGATGTAATTCATTAATATATGTCCGTCCCATCCAAATAAACAAGTAAAGTAAAATAAAATGTTAAATATAAAATATAATATAAAATGTTACTTGTAAAGCAAAAACTATTTATCCTGGCTATACCCAGACCGACTCAGCCTCTGGCAAAAATTGCCTGTCAACAGGCGTCCTCATTGGCCACCCCAATTTTCTGGAGTAGGAAATGGGTGTACAGTTGAGCTAGATTCAAGATCTAGCTCACATACAGTATGTTCAGCTAATTTAGACCAATCCAATGACAGGCACAGCTGATTCTATCTGGCTTTAGAGCCAGGCTGAAAGCTATTAGCCTAGACATCTATATTAGCAACATTCACCTGTTAGGGTGGAATCAGACATAACAGGGTGCAATGATGCCCACAGAATGATATCGGCCACTGAAACAGCTTCCTGAAACAGAAAACAACTGTGTTATATTTTATATGCATTTCATACACAACTGATGGCACCCAATGTGTGGTACATACACATCAGACACACAGAAGATATACAGTCAGTGTGCAAGACCAGATAAAAGTGTTGCATCAAGGTCCTGAATATGGATATTACCGAGTGTAACTGAACTTTATCATCCCCCATCTCCAATCAGGAACATACATACTGCTCTACGACGCACGTAATTATATACAGTACACGCATGCAAGCCTACACAACAGTGCCATCAGGGATCTCCTCCCCTAACTCGTGAAGAACTTAAGATGCGGCACCAGCTAAGCATCACCAGAAAGCAAACAGCAGGGACAAACACTGCCAGAGGGGCTCTGCCTGCACGACACAGAGGGGAAGCTTAGTTCAATCTATGTTTCCAATAATGCGCCATGAACTCTTAACTTGCTAATATATAATACACATACAAGTTGTGCGTGTGCGTGTGTGTGTGTGTGTGTGTGTGTGTGTGTGGGTGTGTGTGTGTGTGCGCGCATGTGAGTGAGTAAGCGGCTGAGTGTGTTTAGTAGTAGTTCGTCCTAAAATGTTATTCATGTAGGGTAACAGTAGTTGTGTATTCAAATAATCGATTTTGCAATATTGAATTGATCAGGGGTCTTCTAATTTTATATCGATACGGCAATAAACAGCATTAATTATCGGTTAACAAACAGATAGTTGTGTTAACAAATATACCTGTTTAATTATTAAAGCCCTCCTTGCAAGTTGCCATACAGTTCACTCCCCAAACCCCTAAATTTAAAGACCTTATATGAATGAATGAATGCCTTTATTTCAGACTCAGGGTCCATAGAGAGAAGACACAAATACAATACACAGAACATTCAGTAGAAGACAGTCCAAATGTACAGGTTAAAAAAAACAAAACATTTGAGACAATTATAAGTAGAGACTTTTAAGCCAGTGTTTTCTCAGGCTAGAAGAGTACTATCTAGTGCAACTTTTAGCGGGGTTATTTAAACTGACGATGATGCTATTCACAGACTCGTCTAATCTATACATTAAGTTCCGAAGAACAGCTTGAAAGGTATGGACACTTGCAGCAACACACACACACACACACACACACACACACACACACACACACACACACACACACACACACACATATAGTTAACAGTGTGTGTGTGTGTGTGTGTGTGTGTGTGTGTGTGTGTGTGTGTGTGTGTGTGTGTGTGTGTGTGTGTGTGTGTGTGTGTGTGTGTGCGCATGTATACGTACAGCAGTTAGGTATGGTGTGGTGGTCTTCCTCAGGCTCTGGTCCAGGTAGCTGAGGGGTCCCTGGAGGCACTTGGACGCCTCTGCCCGTTTCCCTTGCAGCACAGCCATGTGGAGGGCCTCCATGAGCGCCGGCTACAACAATAAAACACAACCCTAAAACATTAACCACATCCGCATTACTGTATTAATGGGCATGTCAAACATGATAATAGCAGATCGACTTCACACTCACAAAACAGGAGAAATATTACTGCTTCAGATCAGGCAAAGAACACGTTCAAGAGAAAGTCTATTGAGCCTTGATTTACTACTACTATAGTATGTTTTCTATTCTCGATCTTACCTGAAGCACTGAGGCTTCCCATTCAAGCCACTGAAGGCACTGGTCATTGGGTAGCTGTCCACTCACTTCAAACAGATACCTGAGGTGTTATATTGGGATAAACAAATTAATAATCAGCACTCAGCAAGAGTCAGCATGACTTGGTTTTTAATGTAATGCACTCAAATGCACAGACCTGAGTCTGAGGCATCTACTAATACAGTGGTTTTCAACCTTTTGATACCAGGGCCAACTATTTAGTCAGCATTTGAGCCATGGACCACCATTTGATGATATTTCAACCCCACAGACACCAAAACTAAAGATTTCTTTTGCTTTTGTCCACAATTCCAGGCTGGATTTGGGAAACAAAACAGGCAAACATACAGATCAAAATGACCATTAGTCTTTTACATTCTCTAGTTGTATAGACTTGGGCTAATTCAGGTGATCAATATTTTAACTCTTGAGAGTGTGAACATCAAACCAAATGGACCGCAAGGGGTCATTTTTGGTTTCATTTTTACGCCCTCAAAGAGTTACATCTTGTTAACCAACTTTCCATCATTTAGTTGGGAACCACCTGGAACCCTCTCAAGGACACTGGTGGTCCCATGACCACTGGTTGAAAACCACTGTACTAATACATTCATTTGAGACCCCAAAGAATGTTTGCAGTCGCCTTACTTTCTTTTACTGTGTCCAGGTATTGCATTACAGAGAGAGAACCATGATGTCATGTGGAATCAATAACAACACACACCCTTATGAGGCATCAAAGACTGGCAAAAAAATGGCGTGAGTGGAGTGAGCTAAAAACACCTCAATAATCATATCCTTTAAAGTAGGGCTGGCCGTGTGTATGTTTTGTTGCTGACTGTTGTAATCTCAACATCACCCAGACCGACCCCACAATGAACCCGGGAGACCAGACTGGTTCAATCGTGCTAATACGATATCCAAAATCCCAAGCTAAACTGACAACTGCAATGCAGAAAGTACATTAGTTATGGTGGTAGGAAGCTCTAGTCTGAAGGTTACTGACGTGCACATTGCGTTTGCGCTGAACAGTTGCAGTCCACTAGGCAGTAGCATGGCTGGCAGGGTCGGACGGCTGAGGAATGGCACCACTCGCTCTGAAAAAAAAAAAAAAAAACACAATGATACCATTAGACTTCATATGTCTGAATAAAATGCAAAATACTATTATGAACCCAAAAGTATGGGACATATTTACATTATTCACTTGGGCATTTCCCAGAGTATAATTTGTTAGGATTCTTCTTGTTGCCTCACTCATTTTTCTTACCTTTGCAGTACGTCTCATTACATTTGCTGATGTAGTCGGCTCTTGGGTGATTTCATATTTGCTAATTTGGCCCCCTTTGAAAAAGGAATAGACACCTGGGCCCTGACATCCCCATTCGTCTACTATAACGAGTCTACACTGTACTTGGTTGACTCCTATTTCTATCTACCAAAATACAACAATAATCGCTAATAGTAATAATAATAATCATAATTGATCACAGTGATGAAAAAAAGTGAGGAAAAATCTAGAAATTAAATTATATTGACTGCTAAAGGAATCATTTATTTTGTTCATTTGAGATGGATTACAGTAAACTAGTCATTATTCAACAATGATAGGCTAGTGGTCCATCTAGAGGCCGAAAAAAATTGGGGGACCACTGATCCCCCAATTTTGCCCTCTTAACCTTCCATGTTAAACACATTAGCTGAGTGGCAACTCATGTAGAGAGGAGCGCACATATGTGATTGATATGCAACTCAACTACAACTAGCCAAGCTGGTACACTTTCACTTTCAGTTTTAATCTACAGATTACCGTATATGGACACATTTCCTAAAAATGATGACTCAACCACTCATTTTTCTCTGGAAGATCTTCACATATGACATGCCAGTAAATGACAACAACATCATCATAAATTACATCATTACCAGGGCAGCTGTGTGCACATGTGCTTCTCAACTAGTGGATGACAACTTCAGGTCTAGGACTCACTCTTCAACAATAGAATTCGCCATTGGAATGACCCCGTATTTCAATGGCTCTGGCAGAGTCCTGCACATTCTCCTGGCTACTACTTTCTGGCTCAACCCTTGGGCTTCCATCATACACATCCTCATGGTAACATGTGCACTCTTGCTGATGTTAAGTACGGCATGCAGCATTCTTGGCTGCAGGGTTCAGGGGTCCAGCATTCACTACTGTATAGGAGAACAGATTACCGTTGTACAGAAGAAGCAGAGTTTGGTTGGAGTTCTCCATACATTGGCCACACCATTCAGGCCAGGGCCCTTCATTCAAGTGCTTTCCTCACTTTAAGATCTTGCTAAGTAGAGCTCTATTGAGTCTCAAGTAACTTTGGATAGAATATTTCATGATAATCATCAGCAATATTTGTGTAGAGCCCAGCATGTTCGATTGCCCGTTTCGTCAACATTTTTAAATTGTCAGGTTGACACTGGCAGACAGTCTATAAATAGCAGAAAGGTCACTGTAAAGATCAACGTTCTGAGTTCCTCTTAATCTGCAAAAGTCCAAATGCAAAGTGTGTGTGTGTGTGTGCGCGCACACGTTTAGTCTCGCTATTGATGCAGTGTGGCCACAGCAGACCAGATGGTGATTGTACTGGTTACTGGTTATCTGTCTATGTGTGATCCAGCTCTTTAAGTGGAGACACAGCTGGACTCTTCTCTGTGTTAAGCATAAGACACAATCAGACTTAACCAGATGAGGCCCAAAGCAGTCTTAGAGCACATAATCATGTCGCTGGGGCCAAATTACTCGACTTCACAGTTGACCTTCCACCAGGCCAAAGATCACGGGAAAAAGATGTCACTGAGTAGTTGGGAGAGAGTAGTTCTATAATCTGCACTGTAGAGAGTAATGGGCCATCCAGCCATCCTCACCAAGCACTATGAACAACTGCAAGAATACAGCTACTGTTTTAATCACTCTAAACACGCGTGGTAGCAGATTCCACATCGCTGAATGATATAGTTAGTAACAAGAAAGGTTTTAACTCTAAAGGTTAAAGTACTATATTCTTTACAGAGTGAGGTCTGCTTCAATGTTATAGTGCTCCCATTACCGATTTCTTATTTCTCACCACGCACTGAGCACTAGATCTAAAAAATGTATAAAAGACGTTGATTAGGGGTTGTTTAAATGTCTACACTGCTCTCTAACACACACATGTTCTCTTCTCATGTGATGGACACATTTCCTAAACTGTTACACTTTCACTTTTAATCTATAAGTTACTGTATATGGACACATTTCCTAATCATGGTGACTCAAACAGTCAAGCAGTTATACTTTCACTTTCAGTTTTAATCTATAGGTTATATGGACACATTTCCTGAAATCGGTGACTCAAGCAGTCAATCCGGTACACTTTCACTTTCAGTTTCAAAATTTCTCTGGAAGATCTTTACATCTGACATGCCAGTAAATGACAACAACGACATCATAAATTACATCATTACCAGGGCAGTGATGCAAAAAACAAGGAGAGCGAGAAAAAAACAGTTCTTCAATTTGACAAAAAATACAATTTTTAGACATTTTTTAGATGTAAAGATAAGTAGTGTTCAGTGGGCTGCTTATAACTCTGTCATCAGACTCAACATGTCAAATTAGTACTTGTTGGTCTGTATGTATCATCATTTGTGAGTTTTGTTTACTCGAGCTGGAGACAGGGATGGACTCCAGTTACTGAACTCTATACTGCAACAATGAGTACTACGAGAATATGTCATGTTATGTATAACAATGTGTGATGCAACTAATGATGAACTGTAAGTACAATGGAGGTACAGTAAATGATTAATCGATCCATTGGATTACGACACTTCTTCAACTATTACATTACAAAAATATATATTTCTTAGACATGTTCTTCAATTAGACAAAAAATACAATTGATTGTCTGCTGATTAGGCTGCTATTAATCAAAGCAATTCATGGTGTCTGCATACATTTGATTCAGGTGTCAGTCTAAAGGGAACAGTGATCTGAACTCAAATTGGTAATTTCAACATAAATATTCAGGGCAGGCTCTATGTTTTGTTCTAGTACATTTAGTATTATTCTAGAATTTAGTATAATTATGGTTATGTGTCATATTTTGCTTTGCAGTTGCTACTGTGAACGTGGAAATAAATGAATGAAGAGTATTGATTTATTTACACTACAAAACTCCATCAACTTAACCCCAGTGATTAGTGGCCAATCCAATTAATCAATTACTAAATTAGTTGACAACTAATCCAATTATCAATTTGATCACGATTAATCATTGCAGCCCTAATAACGACAGAGAATATTCTTTTACATGCATACCTTTGTGCTATTTAGACATAACTGTACAGTACAAATGTACAGTATGCTGCTCGTGCCATAGCGAGTAAACAAAGGGCTCCATAATGCTGGTGAAAACATCCTTTGGAACCAGACAAAGAGTGCAGGGATGGAGCAGAGATGGATAGAGGCTTTTCTGGTCACTTCTCAAGTGCAGCTGTCAACTAGTGTCCACTCACTCACTCATACAACCTGTCATCCATTTATGTCGTCAAGTAAACCAGATTAAGAAGTTATCATGTTGACAGTGTGTCAGTGGCTGCCGAAAACAACCGATCTACAAGTTGACAGCTCGGCTGTCAACGTAAGACCGCTAGAATAGCTTGTAGATCGGTTATTTTGGCTAAAAACACCTCCTAGGCAAAGCCATTTAAGCCCAGCAGTACGGGTCTTACCTTCAGGGTTGACATGCTGAACCTCACATGTAACTCCAGTCAGTTGAAGCGTGGCTAACGGCTTCAGGCAATGCGGATTGCCCTCACTAACGAACAGTTTCATCTGTTCCGCTATACTGAGTCCCGATGTATGAGAATAAGTGCGGGCTTAAAACCTGCGTGCCCTTATATATGTTTTAAAATGGACAAAAAAAACGGTTCCCAGCACGACCACCTCCCCCAACTCGCAAGTTTTGCTCCACCGGCGTGCTGCTGTGTTGTGTTTCCTTACGCTGACGCAAGCTCTGGTCAATCGACTCACAAACTGCCATGTTTGTAGTTTTTGTGACAGCGCACGTGCCGTCCCGTGCAACGGTAAGCTGTCAACGGAATACACTACAATACCCGTGAGCGCGAGCGTCTACCGTCAGGATTATGGTGGGTGCGCTTGTTTGATCTCACGTCGTGCCGCTTCGGGGCGGGCGGCCTCAGCTCTATCTTTCGACCGGGTTAGATAAATTGAGTGCGCCCTGGACCTTACAATTCTCTCTCTCTCTCTCTCTCTCTCTCTCTCTCTCTCTCTCTCTCTCTCTCTCTCTCTCTCTCTCTCTCTCTCTCTCTCTCTCTCTCTCTCTCTCTCTCTCTTTCTCTCAGTAGAAAATATGTTTTTAATGTAATTATTTTGCGTCGTATCTGTTTTGTTGATGCTGTTTCTTTGAAAAAAAAAAAAAAAAAAAAAAACAAAAAATATATACAACAATTGTAGTAAATGCAACTTGAAATTTCAATCAAACGATGATGTATCTCATTTTGTATTTTATTTTATGTGTTCAACAAAAAATGTATTATATCAACTTTCTCCTTCTCAGCAGATCCACAGCAGCAGCAGACTCAGAGCATATCTATTTGCTGTTAAACATTGGTCAGCAAGAAATGCATAATGCATTTACGAGCATTTATGCGCGCAATAGAGTCAGACAGGGTTACGACAACTCCCTTCCCTTCATAGGGCCAGTCCAATGGCGGCTCTTCTACATAGACTTCTATTGAGGATGAGGACAACAAATAGGGACAAAGTCTTGGACCGAAAGTAGGCAGAACGTGCATTGTTGGAGTCGGGCAACAGCGCAGCTTTAATGATCGTCGTCATCCCGACTTTAGCTGTTACCGTCATAGACGGGTACCGTACAAAACCGCTGACATCGTGCATGTACAGTGCATGAAAACAATATCTTTCCGACTTCAGCTTGTCCCTCTTGTCACAGGGCTCGAGCGCCCAGTTTTTCAGCCTCCTCAATATCGCAATTCCTTTACTAGATGACAGTCTGATAATAGAGCTGAGCAGTCCCACCCCTTTCATGACGTCGCCCCTGTTCCAGAAATTAAATCCTCATTCATTTTCCTCAGACTTTTAGAAAATGATCAACATAAAGACGATTACGTCGCAGACAAAGACAACTCGGGTCGTGACAAATCATGACAACAACCACAATAATTGTATGCTATATCTAATAAGCCAGAAGTAAAAAAAAATAATAATAATAATAAAAAAACGGCACTTATTGTTTCGTTTTTCTTCTTGCAAATTGTTTGATTGTCCCAAAACATTGTGTGTGTTATCATTATTTTATTTGTCATGACCCGAGTTGGCTCTGTCCGCGACGTAATCGTCTTTATATGAACCTTTTCTATGGTTCATATACTATGGAAGTCTACGGTAGACTTTATCCAATTGGAAATCTAATTCCACAATAGCATTATAATTTTCCACATAATATATACTGTATTTTTCTATGAGTAAAATGAATGGGGAACCATTTCTGGAACAGGGGCGACATCACGAGGGGGCGGGACTGCTCAGCTCTCTAACGAAGCGGCCAATCACAGCATACACCGCATACTGCCAGGCAATGGGATCCAGACTCGACACTCCGGGCTCTTGGAACTGAGCTGTCATCACCGCTCTGTCTTCTGCTCTGTCTGATGTGATGAGATGAGCCGCTCCGCTCGCTGCTGCGCTGCACGCTGAAAGGTGAGTTGCTTTGTTTTGGAATTATTTCTTCCAAGTTATACGCTGTATATTTTGTTTATAGTTCACGAAGTAGTGAAGCAAATGTACAGTCATAGTCGACTCTAAGTTGTTTTAATTTGAATCATGTACTAATGATAAGTTACCTGACCTGGCTTACTTTATGTCCGTCGTGAGGAGTGAGTTCTGTAACATGTCGTGTTTTTGTGACATTGCATGTAAAATCATGAGTCATGCGTCTCGCAATTGTCTCCCACATTGACACATTATTATTATTTATTGTTATTACAGACATTGGTGGAACTTTATTTGCATTTTACATTGGCGGCATTTCATATTGCCGCCTTAAAGGGGAATTCCACACATTTTCAACATTTTTCTTTGTCACTAGTATGCCTTAGAGCAGTGGTTTTCAACCTTTTTCACACCACTATTTATTCTGGATTTTAGCCACGGGCCACCATTTGATGTTGAGTGTAGTTTCTCGGACCCAAAACTAAGGATTTTCAAGTTTGTGTCCACAATTTAGGAGGGATAACTGTCAAAACTTTGGTTAAAATAACAATTCATCTACATTCTTCTATATATATATTTTTTTTTATAGAACTTTGGTTTCATTTTACATTATCAAGAGTTACACATATTTATATAAGGGTCCATTTGGTTACCAACTGTCCATCATTTAGCTGGGGACCCCCTGGAATCCTCTCAGGGACCACTGGTGGTTCCGGGACCACGTGTTGAAAACCCCTCCCTTAGAGATGCTATGTGGACATGATAAAAAAAAAAGTTCCTACATTCTGTGTTTCCTAGAAATGGAGGTCTTAAAAAATCATTAACATGGTTAAACAACTTGATGACACCATCAAGTTGTGTTTTAGGACCTATTTTTTGAGAGTGTACAAATGTAACCAAATTGACCCACTGGGGCTCATTTGGTTCACATTTGTACAGTTGTACACTCTCAGAAAAAAATAGAAAATGGGTGGAATTCCCCTTTTTAATTGAACAACAACAATATACAACTGTAGTATCTCTCAGATACAGTACAGGCTTGTGGTACAGGCATCCAGAGAAAATAATACACTGCCAAAAATCACCATGAAACTTTTAACAACACACACATTACGGTAATGCAATGTAATGTATGCCTATTTAACGATAATTTAAAAGTGAAAAGAAAATAAGAATACTTAAAAAAGATGTGGAAACAATAAATTGTTCTCTCAAACCTCAAAGACTTCTCATGCACCTTAGCAACTTCCTGGAAGAAACCTTCTGCCTGTTCACATGCGCCCATTGTTGACCACTTCTGCTATCTGTGTCATTGTGGTTTTGAATTTGATATATGGTGCTGCTTAGACAAACACAGACGAATGTTTTACTGCTCTTCATTGGGAATTAGTTGAGACATTTGCATGTTTTCATGCATGCTTTGACTGAGTTATCCTGGCTGGCATGTGTGTTTATTAACTAACCACAAACTGAACTGTATGAGGTAACAGCACATGGCTGTGATGGAAAATAGTTTGACGCAGTGCACAGTTTTTACAGTTTCATAATCTTTCTTAAGTCGATGCAAAGCTGGAGACATCACCCCCCTGTTTCTTTATCCCTGTGTGCGGGTGGAAGAATTGTTTCTTTGATGGTTTCTGTTTCTTGCATTGTTCTTCTTACAGTATATGGGCTCAAAACATTCTGGTTTCAAATGTTGTTGTTATGAGTGCAACAGTTAGTGTAGCATGTGTGCTATTCACCTGTTTGTTTACTCATAATCTAAAAAAGAAAGTTACCATGGGCAGGAGCATGTTTCTGCACATTTTATTAATTTGCAGTCACCCACTACGGTGAATGAATAACGATAGTGTCCTGCAAATGAAGGTACCTTTTTGACATCATACTGTTGAGCACAGAGCGAGAACTTCTTAATACAACATGGCTGAAGCACGTTGGACTTTGTGATTTTAATGTTCTATATCTGTCTTGGTAGGGGGAGGCCACCACCAGTAAAGGGTCAATCCTGTTAATTCCTTTTAACACTTATAGTAACCTTGTTGTATGCGGTCCGGGAGGGGTTACAGCTGAGGCCTATAGTTCGTCCCCGCCCTCTTCTCTCTACAGTAAACCGCTTGTACCGAAAACGCTCGCTATCTTGTAGATGGATTTCCACAGAATGCCACACCGCCCACTGTGTTACGACTTGTCCAGGATAGGGGTGCGAGGGTTAATTTGGGCAACAACTGTCATGTGGTTTCATCCATTCATCTGTAGGCTACTTCTCGTATCATGCTGTAACTTTACTCCTGAATATACAGTATAAACTAAGCCTTGCTTGCTTACAACAGTTCTGGAGTTTAGTGTGTGTTGTGTTGATTTATTTTTTTGATTTGTTTTCACTGACTGAATACATCATTCAGCGAGGAGAATTGTATTATTTAATAATTCCACATCACTGCTCACACCCACGACTGACTATGCTGCCTTGACAGATTATTCTCTAGTGATGGTTGCAACTTTGCTGATTAAAATGGCCTTGTTGTACCATGCACAGTATTAGCAGCGTGGGTACACGTTGGCTTAGCAGTGTGTCATGTATAGACCACTGTTTTGGGTTTAGTGTCAAGGAGAGATTGAGAGATTGGAGTACTCCACACTACTGGATTTGTATGCTGTGTGTGTGTGTGTGTGTGTACTGTATGAGAAGGATTAGGCTGTTCCTTTGCTCTGGGATATTTGGGCAATGTGTGTGTGTGTGTGTGTGTGTGTGTGTGTGTGTGTGTGTGTGTGTGTGTGTGTGTGTGTGTGTGTGTGAGTGTGAGTGTGAGTGTGGGAGAGAGAGAGCAGTGCACATATGTACAATGCATGTGTATAAAACAGCATCGAAGGTGTTTGTTTTATTTGGACACGTTTGAAGTAGTGGCCTTCTTTGGAAGCACAAGGAATTCCTATAGTGACTCTAGTCTAAAAGTGTCATACAATCATCTGCATAATTTCGTTACAGTACACTTTATGTAACAGTGAGAGTGAGCTCTTAAACCCTTTTCACACCAAAGGGTCACCATACAGGCTCCAAACGTCTGTAAGAGTAAACACTCTTTGTTGTGATGGTCGATTGAATTCCAAGCGTTTATTTACTAGGGGCGACACGCATCCACGTGTGTCAACGTGCAACAGGACATATCACACCACAGAGTTAATGCTAAAACCGTCTTGACCAGGGGTGGGCAATTATTTTTCCCAAGGGGCCAAATGAGATGCATAAAATATTGCGGAGGGCCAAGACTAAAGGCTGAACTAAAGTCTGCGGAATATTAGTTTAATTTCAAGATAAAAGAGCCACAGAGAACCACCATTTGATTACATTTTAGCCCCACAGACCCCAAAACTAAAGATTTCTTTTGCTTTTGTACACAATACCAGGCTGGATTTCACAAACAAAACAGTCCAACATACACATCAAAATGTCCATTAATCTACATTCTCTAGTTGTGTAGAATTGGGCTAATTCACATGATGAATATTTTAACTCTTGAGGGTGTAAAAATGAAACCAAATGGACCCGCAAGGGTCCATTTGGTTTCATTTTTACACTCTCAAAGAGTTACATCTGGTTAACCAACTTTCCATATTTAACTGGAATTCTCTCAAGGACCACTGGTGGTCCCCAGGCCGGTCAGAGTCAGCCAAAGGGCCGCATTTGGCCCCCAGGCCGCATAATGCCCAGGTATGGTCTTGGTGTGATTAGGGCTTAAACGTCAATACGTCGTCAATGATGTTCCTTCCAAAAAACATTGTGCTTTACATGGAACAATGACATTTCCCCACACAGATCCCCTGCTCCACGCTTAAGCTTTGTCATTGTGCAGTATGCAGTGATGACATGCCACAGTGGCATGACCTGTAGCTGCTAGATCCTTAAATCAATCAATCAATCACACCTAATCTGTTTTGTCTCCACCAATAGAACCTTATATGTTATTTTCTTAAAGGACCACTTCACCTCCTTTCAATCTATCTTCATATAATTGGTCCTCCTCAATAATGTTCATGATAAAATCGCACCATGTTTGTCTACTCTTCAGAGGAAGGTTGTGGCCAGTTCTGAAACCCATCCACCAGTGACATCATCAATGGGGATTGGGGAACCCAAGCTAATTCCCCTTTAAAAAGATATGCCTAATGATGTCACTTTCTGGGTTTCTAAACTGCCCACAGCCCTCCTATGAGACACATACTTATTAGGAAAAAATGTATCATGAACATTAAGGACATTATTTTGAATCAAAAATAGAAACTAAACTGTAGGCTACATTTTAGTGAATTGGTGCTTACTTTGAAACAATATATAATATATAACAATAATAACTCCATATAAATGTAACACTTAACAAAAATGGTCTGAATAAAAATGAAAGTGTGACTTTAATTCCCTGACAAGTCATAGCTATAATATTACGTGTATTGACAAGCTTTTAACATGTAAGTAACATATTAAAACCAATAAATCAATCAAACTCTCACGTGCACGTTCCCATGGGTATAGTGCTGTATTAGCAGAATCACTTTGGGCTGCACATAGGCTGAAAGTGGGTCTGTGACTTGCGTGATGGCTTCTGACAGCTCACTCTCATCCCTGCTGGATCAATGGGGCTCAGAGCTCTTCATCAGCAAAACATCAATGAGCTCCACTGCTGGAAAGTAACTAAGTACTCTTGCATTACATTGTGCATGAAACACTTCAACTTTACATTCCGTCTGTTTTAAAATCGCCAATCTACAAGCTCACAATGGGACGTGACAGCTTGATGTGTGAGCTTGTAGATCTGCTGTTTTCAAAAAATGTATTAATAGTACTTTTTCATTTTCAACCACTGCTGAGCTGCCTTATGGGTCATGAGCAGCAGGATCTAAAAGGGAGCATTCCTCAATTCTCAAAGACGTATACAGTACATCATCCATGCTGTCACAGCAAACAACACACAGATACACATATAGACAGCGTTGCGTGTCAGGAGAGTGCAAGATACACAGGAGTTTTTCAGATAAAATAACACACACACACACACACACACACACACACACACACACACACACACACACACACACACACACACGGACACATGGACACACGGACAAGCAGCTAGTTCCCTTCCAGCAATCATATTACATTGGCACTTTGTCATGTTTTTTTTTTTTTTTTTTTTTTTTTTTTTTTTTGTGGTTTTGTTTTTCCATGGCATTTTAATAATCACAAGTGCTCTTTGGGATGAGCTACAGGTATGTATTGTAAACCTAAGTAAGGTACAGTACATGATTGAAGTGATTCTGTTGTAAGAGCCATTCAATCGTGTAGTGGAATATCATCTAATATTCATGATCAGGGAAATTGAGGCTGACTGACTAACTAACTGTAGCAGGTGTCACGTTGTTCTCAAGGTTCAAGGTTTACTGCATTGTTACATTCATTGTTGTGTAGTGTACAAGTACAAATAGTAGCATAACAGCATAACATTCATACCACCAGAATAGTTAAAAAAGACCATCTACTCTACTGTAGATAAGATGCAGTGTAGTCTATTTTAGACTATTTCATACGTCTTAGGTAAAATTATTCATTCTATTTAATCCACAATATTCATATAATTTCCCTTGATCCAGTGACATACGTATGGTATTAGCAGTAGATAAATGATTTGAGAGTTATATCTTTCCACAGAACCAACTCACAAGTACCATTTTTACCCGATTGGTTGATTATTCTAGGTCAAAGGACTGTTTGAATTTAAAGAAATAATTTGACAAATCCACAGCGAAAGCTGGGAAAGCCTGTGCCGTTTTCCCTTCCCAAAAATGCACAACAGGACACAAGTTCTGATAAAGCCATTTTAAACAGTTCTACGCTGTTTCACCAGTTCGGCAGCCTAACCCTTCTCCGAACATAAAACATAATGTTTAACACGTGGGCAAAGCATAAACCTTATAGCCTGATGATATTTATGTTCAATTGGAGGAAATTAGACAGGCATTATTTTGGTACAGGCTACAAGTGGTGTTTTTCAAGTATTGCATCACACGGGGTCAGCTTCCAAACGATAGTGTTTAACACACATAAAATCTTGTTATGAATAACGGGGTGGTGGGGGGGGATAAAACGCCGGAGGAATGTCATTGGTCACAGGGGTTGTTGTCATGACGTTGGTGGGCGGGGATGAGCAAATGGCTGCTGCGCTTTCATCAGCCAAGCTACACGATTGGCTCAATGAAAATATACAGCTAATCACTTTCACTCCATTCCATTGAGGAGGGATGTCTACCCACCTGTTTACACATCCAGACACAGGCTCACGCACGCACGCGCACACACGCGCACACACGCACACACACGCGCACACACACAAACACACACACACACACACACACACACACACACACACACACACACACACACACACACACACACACACACACACACACACACACACACACACACACACACACACACACACACTCATAAGCACATACAGCCAAATGTCTCAGTATGTATTTGTGTCTCTCTCTGGTGGGTCATCAATAATGCATAATCCTTTGGGAGGATGAAAGGCATGTTTTGGCTGGAGGCTGGTGTGTCTCACATGGAGAGCAAGACATCAGTTTTTACAGTTATGGCTTAAAAAAATGCATGTTCCATCTTGTGTCTGTTTCCACATAGAACATGTCATGGTGGGTTGTTGTGCCCCTCTTTATATTTGTATTTGTTTGTGAAACTGTGTACATACTGTGTACACTCTGTGCCCCACATTGCAAGAGGAACGAAACCATTTCCTGACCACGACCGTTGTTTTTTTGCGACCATTGGCCCAACGTTCACACATCCCATTTATGGTATTTTCCAACTGCTGCGACCGTCCGTTGGCCAAATGACCAAGACCAGAATCCAGCTTGGGTGAATTGTGGGCGGAATCGCAGGATTGTGTGTGCACCAAACGAGCATGCTTGCAAACACCGCACTCACGTAAACACTTGCGTTATCGCACGGCATCTTCTCTGCACAAAATGTATGTTGAAAATGAAATAGAGGCATGTTTTATCGATTCTCGTGTGAAAGGCCCATCAGTAGTTCCTATACAGTATGTAATGTTATGGCCAAAATAGTAATTACATCATTTTTTATAGTTTTTATATTTTATATTTTTCAATCTCATCTTTTTGACACCTCTATAGGGGCTGCAGGAGGCCTCCAAAGAAAGCCCTTAGAGGCCTTTGGCTAACAAATAGTCCCGGCGGGACTATTTGTTAGCCAATCAGGTGGTGGTGGACGACTATGATTTTTAAAGGGCCACTGCGGTTCTTATGGTTGTCATACATACTAGATATTTTCAGGCAATAATGAAACTAAGATAAAGAAGAAAACAAATGCCATTAAAAATCTGAGATTTATTGCTTATATATACTTTAAGTTGTATAGTATGTTTGTATTTTGGCATTGGGTTCAGTTACAGTATCAATGATGACTGGATTTTAAACCTGTGTTCACTGGAAGTACGCAGATGAAAGGGGGTCTCTGCTTAGTTAATGCTTTTTATCTCTGTTTTTGCCGTGTGTTCTGTTCGTTGACATGTTTCATTAACAATCAGAATTGTGGCTATTCTGCCTGGACAGGACAGAGGTGAGGTGACACTATGGAGGACTCTGTTATAGGCATACAGCAATCTCATTTGGCTATTTCATTCATCTGAAACAATATGTTAAACAGTATAGTCAGTGTTTTCTGTGTGTATTTAATTGTGTGTCTGTGAGCATGTATGTGTGTGTGTACGCACGCATGTGCGCTTGCTGCGTGTTTGGCGGCTGTGGGAGCGTTGTGAAAAAAGCCTTTGAAGTCTCTCATTCAACTCCACACTCTTCTTCCTCATGTCTCGTCTCTCTTTGAAGACCTTGTACCCATGATTATTAAAGGGGTTCTCTTTCAACTTCAAACGTATGGAATTAATATATGATCACGATATGACATCCCATGTTCCAACCATCCAACACCCCGTCATTCCACACACACGCCTGTCCCGCTGTGTGAAGCCAGAGTTTGAATGAGAAAGGCTTTGACGTAGACTTCTTCACGTTCCAGAGGTCTGGGTGTCGTTTTAGAAGTGAAGGTGTGTGGTGTGTGTGTGTGTGTGTGTGTGTGTGTGTGTGTGTGTGTGTGTGTGTGTGTGTGTGTGTGTGTGTGTGTGTGTGTGTGTGTGTGTGTGTGTGTGTGTGTGTGTGTGTGTGTGTGTGTGTGTGGTCACTGCGATCAGGGTTCAGGGCTGTGCGATCAGGGATCAGGGCTGTGTGAATGGCCGTCAATGTTATTCAATGCATTGTGTTTACATGCACCCTCAAAGCTATCTTGAGGACATGTCCCTCAAAAATGCACTCAGATAGCTGTTTTTCAGCAAAGAGACACGTGTTCTCTGTAAATGGAAAGAAAAGGGATACTAGTCTATAGTACAGTATTGTACTCCTAAAGGAGTGAAGTGGGATGAATAACATGAAATTCAGCTACTCTTTTTGTGTTTTTGGTGCTCCCATGTGTGTTTTCTATCCCCACAGATTATATAGTTTGAACAATCAGTCTTTCATATAGGACCATTAACATAAATTGCTCTTAGGAATAGCTTGTTTGATTTTAGCCTAATAATGATGTCATCAACGCACCCTGCTTTGATAATTCCTCCTCTCCTTCAGTCTTCAGTTCAAAATTTATATTTCCACTTTGTTTGCAATGTAAACTTTCAAGTTTACTGTATGTTTCAAGTTGACATGGAATGTCAACATGCCTGTTTTTATCTAGCATCAGTATTATAAAGAGTCTACTATAAAATATCCTACATATCAGTGCTCCCAACCACCTCAGGACACTGTGGTACCGCAGCCAAACTGCCCAGAAAGAAATTACAGGGACTGGTTATATCAGTGGCGATTGAGGCTCAAACCATTAGAAATTAGCTTGAGGGACATAAACAATATGACATTACGTATTAAAAATAATTTTAGCAATCCATGTTATTTGCGCTTTAAGTTACCAGACTTAAGTTACTATACTGTCACTGAGAACATCCCCTCTTCTCTTACTGTGCATTACGCCGCATTTTGCTGGCCTTTCTACTCCGCACCATTCGAGGTCCTGTATATCTCTTTGGATCTATGGGGAAGAACAGCAGGATTTAGGCATGGCCTACTACTACTACTACTACTACTACTACAGTATGGGGCATCACCACACCACACTGCAGCTCAGGGCAGCCCTGGTGGATTCTCCATGGATTTAATAGGTGAAATGTGAGTGATTGTGCTGTCTCTAGCTTATATCCCCCTCATCCTTGTCCAGTAAGCCACAGGGGAGGGGCAGAGAGGTCAGGTTTGTGAGGGGTCAGGCAGCGGAGCCATGGGATCAGTCGGCTGGCTGCATACTGCAGGATTGTGTGAGTGCGTGTGTGTGCGAGCCTGAGCGTGCCTGTGTATGCGTGATTGCGCGGGCCTGGCTACAGAGTATGCTGGCAGCCTTGTGTGAATTCTAAAGTGACACAGATAGTCATTATCTCACAAAGGACCACCGTGAGTGAGCCTCTGTGTTCTTCTTCCTCTTCCTCTTGTTCTGTTCTTGAAAGTCACTTTCTTTCTTTTCTCATGCACACATACAGTATATGCACACATGCACGTGTGTGCACACACACACACACACACACACACACACACACACACACATACACACCCCCACACACAAACACACATTGTTTCACACGCACTCTAAAACAGATCATCGTTCAATCCCCTCCTTGTTTTTCCATCTTTCCTCATCCTCTTTGTGTCCTGCTCACTCTCTCTCTTTCTCTCTCTCTCCCTCTGTCCCTCTCAATCCCTCTCCCTCCCTCCATATGCTCCCTTCATCCCGCTGTGTGTGTTGTTGATGCCAGACCCTGTGTGCCCCGTGCCCTCGGCCCCTGGCACAGCCTGCCACAGCCTTTTCTACAGCCCTGACAGAGTGGCTCTGTCTGTGACGCCATATGGGCCTCTCTGTATGTATGTATGTTTGAGGTGTGTGCGTGTGTGTGTGTGTGTGTGTGGTGTGTGTGTGTGTGTGTGTTCATGTGTTCCCTTGTGAGCATCAACTGACCCGAATAGAAACATGTCCCAACCTTTCTTTCTTTCGTTGCACCTCGCTAGAGATCACATATATTTAGTTGATTCTGCTGCTGTGTGTGTGCGTGTGTGTGCGTGTGTGTGTCTGTCATCCTTCAGGTGGAGTGCTCCAATAACCCCGGGAACAGCTTCATTATTCACATCTTTGTTAAGGTATGAATACTGAAAGGAGGAAATATATTGTTTCTGTCTGGTAGAGACCTCATACTGTATGACCTGTTGTGGATTCAACTTACAAAATACTTTGGAATTTGGGGAACCATACGATAACCTATATGATAGAGGTATACAACTACTAATCGATTTGCTACTGATATAGGCTTTATTTTTAGCTGGAAATAAATTAGACCTTTTTCTTTGTAAATTGTGCAAAGAATCTGTGCCAATGGGATTATGCAGTGGTGCTGTCACATTGACGGTAGTACAGACAAACTGTTTTCTTAAACCATCTTTTTTCAAGACCTTTATTTCTTTTTGTTAAATTGTTGTTCAGTCAAACTGTCACGGAACAAATAGTGAATAGTGAATGGTGTTAGACAAACAAATACCAGTCTAACTCTCCAGCACCACTGGCATCACTTCGCCACATAAACATAAAAACACTGTAGTAGTTAATATTGTGCTCTGGGCACTTTCTATCGGATTCTATCGTTGACAATTGCACCGGTACGATAGGACCACCAACAGGAGGGCGACCCCCAATATGACCCCCCAATACAATAGACCGATTTGGTCAGGCCCTAGTCTAGACGAGGTAGCCAAAAAGCAGGGAGGTTTTGCCCGACACCAAAGATATGGGAAATGTATACAGGTGTATGATATTGTGTGAGCTGGAATGGGTGTTTTGGCAAATTGTTTCTCCAGGTTTAGGACTGCAGCTACTGATAATTATTTTCTTGTGATTATTTAGTCAGTTAGTTAATAAATGAGAAGAATGTTTTTTTTTTAATTACAAATTGATGCTTGATCTTCTTTTTACGTCAACCAAATTGACTTGACTATACTGACTGATAAATCACGTAATCCCTGTTTTATTACTTGTAGTGTCATGCACTGTCATGCAGAGATTCCAAAAATAACCAATATGTGAAGTCACAGCAGGTCACATTGTGATGTGCAGTAAGATTGTATATCTGCATTTTTTTCATCACCTATAAAAACAACAAGAAAAATAAGTACCCTCATTAAAAACACACCAACATGTGAAATGAGTGGTGCTGTGTGTGTATTCTGTATTGGTGAAACGATGTGCTCCATGTTGGTATGCTAAACATTCCATCGAGTGGTTGCACCACTAAAATTTCTTGCCATCAATAAATGTCAACAACGTCCAGCATAACAAGTAGGCAAATGCTTAACATTTAAAGACAGAAGTCAGGAGACAGGACATGGGTCACGGTCAGTGAGCAGGATTACACCTTTACTATGTGGCTGCAGTTGAAAACGGTCAACTCTACAAAATGATGTCCTCACAGCTCATACCTGGGATTTAATTGGTACTCACAGGCTGCACGGTAAAGTGGTCAGCTGAGGCCATGGCATGGCACCAGAGGAGTCAGGAGCCCTCTCTATCAGTGCCAGGTGAAGAGCTTGGGTGGGTTATGCGTTTCATCAGGCTATATGGGCTCTAATGTAAAGGTCTCAACGGGCCTGAAAATTAAGGCCCTAACTGGGCCCTAACAGTTCAGGCCCTAGGCCCAGCCCGACTAAATGGAATAGATTTTAGGCCCTACCCGGCCCTAAACTGTCTGGTTTGGGCAAAATTTGAGAATTCTCCACAGATTAAAAATGAAATGGCAATCAGCACCATCTTCATAAAAGGTAAATGCAGAAAATAACTATTATTTTTACTATAATAAAATAATTCTATATATATATTATTTTTTCATGGGACCCAAGGCCCTACCGGGCTCTACTGATTAGCATAGATTTTAGGCCTGACCAGGCCCTAAATGTCGGGTCGGGCCGGTTCGGGTTGGGTCCTGGCCGGGTTCGGGCAGAGTTTGAGAACTCTACTCTAATGTACACAGAATAACTTTTCCCTATACCTCCAGGCCCTTCCTTAACCCTTTCTCTACTGTAACACGTTTTGGTGTGCTAAGCATTATGTTATACTCTAGCAATTGAAAAATAGCAGATCTACAACCTCATATAGTGTCACCGAGTGGGACGCTATGAGCTTGTAGGTCTGCTATTTTTGGGGGAAAAAAAGTGGCACAAATCTTTGAATATATTATTTCAGAAGGAAACGTTTTTACTCAAACGTTTGCTTCTGGTGCATCCCTAGAACAACATGTTTTCAGATGGTGGTCTGCAGCTATATATGGATAATTCTCAGGGTCCTTGGCATGAAATGTTATGAGCCTCACTGACACAGGAACATAGATTCTTCACAAAAAAACTAGAATCTAGTGTCAGAAACTAGAATCTAGTGTTGGAACCTAGAATCTAGTGCCAGGAACTAGAATCTATTGTCGGAAACTAGAATCTAGCGTCAGAAACTAGAATCTAGTGTCTGAAACTAGAATCTAGTGTCGGAAACTAGAATCTACTGTTGGAAACTAGAATCTAATGTCGGGACTTTCTTCAAGTGTTAACGATGATCTTACTGTTACATGACTTACGGATGACACTGTTCCATTGGGTGTACAGTTATTGTTAAAATCTTTTAATTTCAAGGGCCCGACATACTGTAATTGAGAGTGTGCTCTGCAGACCCGTACAGGGCAATTTGGTACCCCAATCAAAAACACTTTGAGAGCCACTGGTGTAGCAGGGGGTTTCCAGTGAGCCAACATGAACAATAGCAGCCCCCTGATTCTGTTTGACCAGAATGGAACAGAGCCTTAGAGTTTCATTGGTAAGACCGCAGAAGGAGGTAGGGGACCATAGACATGTAGGGGACGGCCCAAGTTCTTTCCAAAATGGCATGTGTGCATAGAGACTATTGATTGGAGTTGCCCAATTACAGTGGGCCCTGCTATAACCATATCCCTAGACCAGGGGTTTTTAACAGGTGCTCCGGGGTGGTCCAGTGGTCCCTGAGAGGATTCCAGGTGGTCCCCATGCTAAATTATGGAGTTGGTTAACCAGGTGTTATACTAGGTCTTCATCATGTGAAGTAGCCGAAGCTGAAGTCTACACAATTAGAAAATGTAGAAGATTAATGGTCATTTTGGTCAGTAAGTTTGACTGTTCCGTTTTCTTTGAAATCCAGCCTAGTATTGTGGACAAAAACAAAAGAAATCTTTAGTTTTGGGGTCTGTGCATGGTCTAAAATGTCAACAAATGGTGGTCCATGGCTGAAATTCAGAATAAATAGTGGGCCCTGGCATGAAAAAGGTTCAAAACCCCTGCCCTGGACTATGAGCAATGGCAGAAAGAGATGAACTATGACTATAGTCTGAGATGGGCTTTTATGTAGAAATAGGAAAAGGACAATCACACACACGCAGCAAGGTAGAGAGGATGTTACTCATTCTGCGGTTCCTCTTTGATGTACATATATGGTTTCCTGTTTGCTCATTTTACTTGCGTCTTTGTCTTCTGCCTCTTACCTTTGTCAGAGTCAGCTTTATTGTCACATCACAGTTTCACAAAGTTCGTAAAGAGGGAAAGGGGCTGAAGTTTGAAAGTGACAGTTCCCTTGTTGCGCTCTAAAGCCACAGCCATTCTGTTACCCTTACCATCTATACTACTTTAGGTACATTTACTGATAATGGCAATGAAAACAAGAAAAGGAGAGCCAATATTGCTGTGTGCAGTACTGGCACAGTATGCTGTAATAGATCAGCACTTGTGCCAATACTGCATTCCTTCTCAGGTATTACTGCTGTAGTGAATATCGTAACTTCATTATTAATACTTATACTGATACTCATTGTCAAGTAAATAGTCTAACAAGTGACAGTGGGGATGATGCATTCTGACAAGTGACAAGTAAACTAAATACCACTGGTGAGTGCATATGTCAAAACCACTGCGCTTTCTACCTATATATATATATATATATATATATATATATATATATATATATATATATATATATAATATATATATATATATATATATATATATATATATATATATATATATATATATATATATATATATATATATATATATATATATATATATATGACTATACGACTACTATTGTTCATACCATATTACAGTCACCTGATTTCCTGGTATTCACATTACACACACACACACACACACACACACACACACACACACACACACACACACACACACACACACACACACACACACACACACACACACACACACACTCAGACAGGCACACACATCTGCAACGTGAACAGAGCATCGGAGGCCAGATGTCTATCTTTCTACTACTGTACTGTGTGAATGCCACAGACACAGCCTGGTGTGTGCGCTGTGGCATTCATCCGGACACACGGGACAATATTTGGATTAAGTCACGTGGAAGTGGTGGTGTGTAGCCCTGCCTTTCCTGCCATGCAGAGCATTCCGCCCGCCTGTGTGAGCCACGCGGCGGGCCGTGCAAACCAACCGGCCCATATATGCTGGAACGAAGGGTTTTACTTTAATTCTCTGCAGGCATGGGGTCACAGATTCATTCCTGCGCTTTAATAAAGCACAGTGGGATTATCAGGGTTCAGAACAACCCGGCCCATCCCCCCCACAGCCTCCTTCACACATACTGTACATACATGTTGTCACAGTCAGACAGAAACCTCTTATCTCCATATTATAGCACCACTGTTTGATGACATTTTAGCCCCACAGACCCCAAAACTAAAGATTTCTTTTTGCTTTTGTCCACAATTCCTGGCTGCATTTTGAAGCCTCAAAATGACCATTAATCTTCTACATTCTGTAGTTGTGTAGACTTGAGCTCATCCTGACAGTAGCATAAACCAAATGGACCCTTGCGAACATGTTAGGGATCGTCAATAAATTCACATGACAATGTGACCTATTGCATCACAATATCCACTGTGCATATTTTGGTGTTCATATATTAAAGACTAGGTCTTAACAAATTCACATTGAGAAACCTTTTTTCTATTGCTTTCTTTGTTTCCGCAAAATCAGCTCTGTCCACCTTTACAACATTCAGATTTAATTAAACTCCACAATTTTGTAACACATTTTTTCACCCATTGCGATTGCCAAATCTGTAATCCTGGACACTACTCTCTCTCTGTCCACCTGGGGAGAACCCCCAACTGCCCAACTGAGCTCATCCTTCCTTTAATGCATGAGAAGTGAGCAGTGCATGCTCTCTGTAAGAGCACCTACCCAAGGGACAAGGGGAAAACATGCACAGTCCACACTGAAAGGCCCTTTCACCAACCACAACTAGGGTATAGACACTGATGACACAGAGGAGAGAACATGCCCCGAGCGACCACAGCATCACGATCGAACCCGGGAACTTCTGGCTGGGAGGTGACAGCTCTAAAACCTTTTCACACCACCAAAGGGTCCCCATGCAATTCCTTGGGTCCAAAATCCAAATGGTTGTAAGAGTTAATAGGGACTATAAGCCATATGACAGCAACAGGAACTCGATCCGTCCTTGATAGATAAGCCTGCTTGCCGTCCACAACGCCTGTTTGACACACGTTGCATAGACGCGTCACCATGATAACCTGTCACTGTTGCGGATAGCTGTTTGCTTAATGATTTTGACAACTACGGCGATTGTGTCATAGCAGCCTATTGCTACAACAGTCTTGACCCTTTGGTCATTACTAGAGATTCTACTGTTTTGGCATTACAACTTCCCTTCTATCTGTATCAGTAACTATCTTTTACTTTATCTGTTACTCTCTTAATCCCTCTCACATGCCGTTTTATACACTATAACCTGTAACAACTCTATTGTCTAGGGATAGATGGATGTTTTTAAACTTAATATGTTTAAAAACATAATGAACATGGATGCTTCCATGCAGATAGACTGCATGATTCAATTAAGCAATTCACAATGCTTAGTGACATATATAACAATGCTGAGCATGTCTGGTTGATACATTTGGATCAACATGGCAACAGTAAAATAAGGTTGATTTTTGTGTCACGGATGGCAGTAGCTTCTGTCACAAAGACTGCTGAACTGGCTCGTGTTTCTATAGAAACCGTGAAGTGAAGGGGTGGAAATTGCGGCCAAAAGCAAACATTCATTGACCACGGTCATTGATCAGTGCATGAAACAAGAGACAGAAGGGCAGGATTTGGCTTACATGATTTTGGTCCTATTCTGAGTGGTCAACTTTATCCTGGTCACCGAATGCTTTAATGGCTATGGGAATGATTTGAATCGGAATTTGCCTTTAGAGTCACCTGATCCCAATCCAATAGGATGCCTAATGGAGATCTGTATTATAGTATGTGTGCATTTGCAAGTGGGTGTTTGTTTCTGTGCGCCGTTTGCAACATGTGTGTACTACTGAGGTTTTTGCTGTCTTGGGGCTGCCTTGCAGAAAAGTTAAATGCTCTTTTATTTAAGCGGGTCTTGCCGGGGACAAGCGTTGGCTTAGCTTGCAGGGGATGCTGACTCAGGTGGCTGGACAGACAGACACGGATGCTATTCTGGGTATATTACACTCCTTACATCCTCCCCCAAACACATGAATTATTCACATGATGCACATACATCTGAAAGAACGGACCCTTTTTCTTTTGCAAATATGGACAAGGACGAGTGCCAGCTCTTCTAGCCATATATAGTCACATAGCTGCAACTATAAGATTATTTTCATCAGCCGATTATTTCAACGATTAATCGATCACTAGCCTCGACACCCAGGCTTTCATTTTCGTTCGCGTTGCGCGAAAACGGAAAGCCTGGACTAACTTGTTACATACAGTGGCCTTGAGGGGGTGTCAACCTTCCGGGGTGGGCGTCGCTCTAAATGATGTGACGTAGAACAGCAGTGGACGGGTGCGGGAGGGGCCGGGGATGACGACACGTTCGTGAGATCAAATCAGATCAGCTCGATCTGCCGTGTGGATCCCACGGCCCCCCGCCCCTCAAGGCCCAAATCATTGAGGGCTAGGCCAGGCTAATCGATTACTAAATTTGTTGACAACTTATAGAATTATCGATTAGATTACAATTATTCGATTAATCGTTGCAGCCCTAAGTCACAGTAAAGCCTGGAAAACAGCTGGTAGTGTCTTACCCAAAAAACATAAAGTAGAGGGATACATGATGTATATGCATGTACTTTCTATTGTTTTTGTGTTTCTCTTTGCAGAATTAAGGTCTTGTCTAGCAGTTGTGACAGGACACATCTTTCTCTAGCCTACATCCACATTGAGAGAATAGAATTATGCTCCACTTTTAACAAATCATAGTAAAGGATGACATGTATGACTTTCACAAGTAATCCTACATACCTTGTGGAATAAAACATGTGTTTTAGTTTGCGTTACAGATTACTTACCATGATTGAAAGTGAGCTTTATTTTTTTATTTCTTTCATGAAAAGGAAACATCAAAATGAACAGCTTGTACACAAACTGGACATTGAGGATTGTGAGAACAATGAGATTAATTGTGTCCTAAACTATTATGGGTAATTAGTCTAATGTGTTTTTGTTTTCCCCAGAACACACAGTTCTGGCTTTGTTTGACTCCCTTATAACTCCCTTATAACAGTGGTTTTCAACCTTTTTCATGCCAGGCCCCACTATTTATTCTGTATTTTAACCACACACCACGATTTGATGTTGAGTTTAGTCTCTCAGACTCAGAACTATTACAATTTAGGAGAGATAACTGGCAAAATGTTGGTCAAAATAACTACTCTTCTATATTTTCTAATTGTGTAGATTCTTGAAAATTAAGTAATTCAGATGTTTTTAACTCTTGAGACCGTAAAGTGAAACCAAGTGGCCTCTTACGGGTCCATTTGGTTTTATTTTACGGTCTCAAGAGTTACGGATCTATAGCGGTCCATTTGGTTACCAACTGTCCATCATTTAGCTGAGGACCACCTGAATCCTCATCTAAATCAATCCATTGAACCACTGGATGAAATCCATGGCTTTATAATAATATAATTGGGGTTTGCTACCTTGGAATAGCAAAGAAATCTGTCAAAAACAAACCTCTCCCTCAAATCAGAGTCACAACTCAACTGTTTGCGTTTTGCTGTTTGCTTCAGATACATTTCATTTATAGTGCAAAACAACATTTTGTTGTTCTGTTGTTTTTCAGAGCATGGCACTGGTCAGGCCTCTGTCGCAGCAGATGCCTCTTGCCAAACTGACCAGTGAGACCCTCAGCAGCATCACCAGCAGCCATCGTCCGGTCACTCCCAGAGACTGTTGCTGAACAGAGGAGGAGGGCCAGGGGTCATCATGCTGTCCAGCAGCGGCCGCCACTCCTCCCTGGGCCACCGTCCCGGGGCCGTGTCTCCGGTGACCGCCATCAGGGCCCCCCCCACGGTCTGCGGGGTCCCCAGTGGCACCGTGGTGCTGGAGGCCCAGTATGACTACGGCTACCGCGGGGCGGACGGGAAGCCGGTGTGCATACGGGAGGGCGAGCGCTTCATCCTCCTGAAGAAGACCAACTCCGACTGGTGGCAGGTGCAGTGAAGCGCTTTTTTAAAAACCTATTCTGAACGTGTTTGTGCCTTTAGGTGTTTTAGCTATTGAAAAATACCAGATCTACAAGCTCATAGAGCTTGTCGATCTGATATTTTTGAACATTTTACAGGGACAAAAATGTTCCGGGAAGTAAACTTTATTTCCAGGGACAATTTGCTTTAGTTTGAGGGGCAACATTTTGTTCCAGGGACAAAACTTTACTTCCAGAGACATTTGTTGCATCCAGAGACAATATTTTAGTTCCATGGACTATATTTTAGTTCCATGGAGAATATTTTAGGTCCGGGGACAGCATTTTGGTTTTGGTTCCATGGACAATATTTTAGTTCCAGGGGCACTATTTTAGTTCTAGGGACAAAAGCTTATTTCCAGATAATATATTTTAGTTCCAGGTACCTATATTTTAGTTTCAGGGACATTATTTTACTTTGAGGGATAAAACTTTAGTTCCAGAGGCAACATTTTAGTTTCAGGGACAAAATTTTAGTCCCCCATTCACGACCTCCGTTTGGCATCAGTATGACCTTCCTAGTACTAAAACTAGACCGTTTGTACCGTACCTAAAGTGGACAAAATTGTGTACTTGATAATAGAATTTTGAATACAAAAATAACTTAAGCAAAAAATGATCACATTGTGGTAATTTGTCAGGTGAAAGAAGAACCGTTTCCGTTCACAGCTGATTATGTAATTCGATATTCGTGATTTTATTAATAATCGGTATCGGTACAAAGAATAAATAATTGAAAGAGCCACGATTACTTATTTCCTATAAATGTGTAAAAATGGTTCAACAAAAATGTGTGTCGCTGACTCTCTCACCTACGTAATGCATTTATAGATTCACCCAATTTACCCAAAATGTATTTTCTCTTTCTTTTATGTTTGAAACCCGTCTCCAATGGTGCTACAATACATGTTTGCACTTGAGTTTAAAAAAAAAAGCATTTGGTGGAGGGGAAACTGAAACAATCTTGCTGCTTCGTGCACTGCTATTTTATTAAAACAAAAGTAAATAATAACAATAATCGTGTCGACAGATATTAGCTATCTTATCGTAAACATTGGCCAAAAGCCTGATCGGTCAACCTCTAGTGTCTGTTGTCTTCTCTCCTCAATACGTACAGTATATCTTTGTGCGTCACATCCTCGCGCCTTGTGGCCGTTGATTTCGTAAACTGTCTCCATTAGGCTCTAAACCCTCAACCCATATTAGTCCTCGCGGCTACTGTTTATGTAAATTTCCGACATTTCGTGCGTGGTTCACTGACCCACATATTGCTGTGGCTTTGCACCTGTTGTGCTGTGCTGTTTCAGACACCTCTGTGTCAGTGTGAGTCATGCTTCTCCGCTGCGTTGCTCTGCCCCGTGTGTGTGTCTGAATCCTGCGTGGCTAGTACCAGGGATATTCTTCTCCTTCCCATTGGCCAGCTTTGCCGTTGGTTGATGTCCCATTGGCCGGAGGAGCCAATCAGATTAGTCAAAACTAGGTGGCGCAAAATCACTTATAAGACACTTACATTTTATGAGCGATGTTAGGTCAGGTATCACCTGACAAAAATCTGTAATGTTGAGTGTTTGTTTGAATATAAGGTGCCCTTGGTGTAGAAAACGACAAAAGATTGTACCAGAGGTCACTTAAGGCCACTTACTGGAGTACCGGTGTGTTTTCGTTCGTTTTATTAGATTCTCTTTTATTTTTATCAAATCAGAAGGAAAGCGAATCGTCCCACACCTCTTTAGCACAGTGGTTTTCAACCTTTTTCACACAAGGGCCCACTCTTTATTCAGAATTTGAGCCACGGTCCACCATTTGATGACATTTTAGCCCCACAGACCCCAAAACTAAAGATTTATTTTGCTTTTGTCCACAATGCCAGGCTGGATTTCGGGGGAAAACAAAACAGTCAAAACTAGGTGTAGACTTGGGCTAGTTCACATTATGAATATTTTAACTCTTTGAGAGTGTAAACATGAAACCAAATGGAGCCGCAAGGGTCCATTTGGTTTCATTTTTACGCTCTCAAAGAGTTACATCTGGTTAACCAACTTTCCATCATTTAATCTGGGGACCACCTGGAATCCTCTCAGGGACCACTGGTTGTTCCCGGACCACCTGTTAAAAAAAAACCCTGCTTTAGCATGTCCATTTATGACCATTATAATACAGCTTTTTATGTTCTCCTCAAGGGATGTTATATCCATCATCCTTACAAACTGACCGTGGAAGCGTTCCCTCTCACAGGTGCGGAGGATAGGTGCAGCGAGTAAAACCAAGCCAATCTATGTCCCTGCCACGTACGTGACCGAGGTGCCCATCAAGCCAATGCCCTCACCGCAGCGCCTGGTCAGCTCTACCTCCCTGAACGCCAACCTCAGCATACCACCCAGGCTGTCGATCACGCCCAGCCCCACGGAGCGCAAATACAAGGAACGCAACCATGGTAAGTAATATAAGATTTAGAAAATGTTTGTTTGTGTTGTAGAGTGATGCAAAATAAGACTTTGTTGTTACATATATTTCGTTGATGGTATCTCTCCATTTCAGTCCCAAAAGATTTAACATTTAAACCAGGGAATGTAGTGGCTTTTATAGTAACAATCAAGAATATTTCCCTTTGCTGAATATGATATCAGTGCATGGAAATAACCTAACTTGTTTTGTTTTTTCAACCAATGTTCATGTTTTAGGTTGTTATTAGAGAAAGTACAGAAAGATGGGTGTTAATTGTTTTCTATTTCTTGCTTTCTTTAGTTGTAGGGATTTTAGCAATGGGAGGGAGCACGGTCCTAAATACATGTTTGTTCACAAAATTTTAAAGCAATTTATTTTTTTATTAGCTACTACAGTCCTAATAAACCCCAGGAAATTATAACTGGCCGTGGAAGTTCACAACATCTACTGAATATGAAGGAGGCAGCACACTGTACCGCACTGCATTTTACACACTTAAGGATGCCTGACACAGAGGCTCAATATGGCAGTTTGTCACATTCAGTAGATCATGTGTGGCCAGATGTATGGATTATTTGTACTAGGACCTTACCCGTTGTGAATATATGGACACCAAAGGATGTACTGTGTGGGGAATGTGATATCCCCAAAGATGCAAGTATTTTGCTGAAGGATTGCTTTAATGCACACATTTGCACAGACACTGCAATGGCGTGTGTGTGTGTGTGTGTGTGTGTGTGTGTGTGTGTGTGTGTGTGTGTGTGTGTGTGTGTGTGTGTGTGTGTGTGTGTGTGTGTGTGTGTGTGTGTGTGTGTGTGTGTGTGTGTGTGTGTTGCTATTTGCATTGCCCCCTGTGGCCGAAAAGGGAATTGCCAATGTTAAGTGAATGGAGAAATTTAATGCACCAAATAAATTAATTTGAAAAAAGGGCTTCATCAGTCTCTTCCTAATGTTATGGTCAATGACTGTGTGAAAAATCATAGTGATTGGTGCAGCCTGTGATGAGTTACAGACAGACAGACATTTCCTTAATTATAGTATTGATGATGATGATGAATTCCAGTTTTGCAGTCCAGTCAAAATAATAGGGTTAAAAGCCCTATCAAATTTGTGATGCAGCAAATAGTAAATAGGCCATTTACTGTTTTAGCTATGTTTGAAAACTGTTGTGCAGCGAGTAAAAACAGCAAGCAGAAACTGTTGTTCGTGTTTCGCGTTGCATCGTAAAAACGTCCAACATCTGCCTTTCCCCACAGCGAACAAGTCCTTCTGCCGCTCCATGGAAAACCTCACGTCCAACAGTGCCTTGCGAGGGATGTACCACTTCCCCGCCCTGCCCCTCTCTGGATCCACCTTCTCCTCCCAGTCTGACACCAAGAGCTGCCTGTTGGTGTCGCGCTCCAGCGCGCCGCACACAGCGGCTCCCACCACTCAGAGGATGGTCCCCACCATCACCCGGAGCCGGAGCTCCAGCAACCTGCCCGACGAGACCATGCCCGAGAACCCGTACGACGAGGTGAGCGACGGGTTCAGCACCGGCGGCGGCGGCGGGCACCGCACCTGTTCCGGGATGTCCCAGAAATCGAGCAGCCACTGGGACGTGGCCGACGCGTCCCGTAGGACCAACCGTCTGCAGGTAATGAGTGTCAGAGTGCAGCTGTAAGCAGAAGAAAGCTCTACTCAGTGTGGCTACAACAGAACAGGGCTTATGTTTTATGTACATTGTCTCCCTCTCCCAACAGAGAGAGGTATAGCACTGCTATAATAATGGTGTTTAGTGTATAGAGCAGTTGGTTTTCGACCTTTTTGATACCAGGGCCCACTATTTATTCATCGTTTGAGCCACGGGCCACCATTTGATGACATTTTAGCCCCACAGACCCCCAAACTAAAGGTTTCTTTTGCTTTTGTCCACAATACCCGGCTGGATTTCTGGGAAAACAAAACAGTCAAACATACAGATCAAAATGACCATTAATCTTTTACATTCGCTAGTTGTGTAGACTTGGGCTAATTCAGATGATGAATATTTTAACTCTTGAGAGCATAAACATGAAACCAAATGGACCTGCAAGTGTCCATTTGGTTTCATTTTCACACTCTCAAAGAGTTAAATCTGGTTAACCAATTGTCCATTATTTAGCTGGAGACCACCTGGAACCCTCTCAAGGACCACTGGTGGTCCCCGACTCCCCAGACCTTTGGTTGAAAACCACTGATCTAACAGACCCTTCTGAAGGGGCTTGTGTGTCTGTCACTCTTTGTGTCTGTCTGTCTGTCTGAACGCACCCTATCTTGCCAAAACTCCCAACAGATCAGGGCCAAATCTTGTACCTGTATATGCATGCTTTTAGTAAGCCACCTCCACTGGTATATTTTCACGTTATGTTTTATGTTTGGGCAACTATTTAACCTGACAGTGAAATTCGCTTAAAACGTCCACATTCGGAGTCAAGTTCTTCCTTACACACATCATAGATCACTGACACAGACAGATAAATGAGAGCGGTTGCTGTGACCAGCTGGTCACATCAATGAGATCCACGATGGAGCCAAGTCAGAGATCCACACACACACACACACACACACACACACACACACACACACACACACACACACACACACACACACACACACACACACACACACACACACACACACACACACTCTCTCTCTCTCTGTCTGACTGTCGCTGTCCCACTCTTTCTGTTTCCAATCCTTGTGTCTCTAAGCCTAGTATAAGCAGGATTATTACAACTACGTCCACCAGGTCACAAGGCTCCCTTTTTCCACGAAATATTCACATGCGCCCATTTATACAACAACACACACACACGCACGCACGTGCACAAACACACACACGCGCGCACACACATTTCTTAGATTTTTCAATTCATTCTGAATCTGCAGTCACTTTTATCACTGACTACAAAGACGTGTTGTTGCAGTGAGCAGCGGTACAGTACATTGCACTGAATAACAATGGTATTAAGAGACATTTACAAATGAGATTTGCCAGAGATTTGGGTAACAGACCTGTTTTGCAGCAGATGGAATGGTACAGTAGCTTTTTGGAAGGAAGACGTGAGAGGAATCAGCGATTCCGTAGGCCAGGGGTTTTCAACCAGTGGTCCGGGGACCACCAGTGGTCCCTGAGAGGATTCCAGGACCCAAGATTCAAGATTCAAGAACTTTATTGCCATGTCAACAGATGTTGATAGGAATTTGTCTTGGTTCATGCTCAACATATACAGACAACATACATACAGAAGACAACAAGAAGACATTACAGTGCAAAGACCAGCAGCATAGAAATTACATGATTTTATAAAGTGCTATATGCATTGCATGTTGTTACATACATGCATCATTACAACTGTAAACTAACGAGACAAGTTTAAGTGCCTAATAGCCACAGGGTAAGTGCTATCTCTGAAGCGAGATGTTGAGCAATTAATACTTCGGTATCTCCTGCCTGATGGTAGGAGATTGAAGAGGTGGTGTGCAGGGTGGGCAACCCCAGCTAAATGATGGACAGTTGGTAACCAAATGGGCCCTTATTGATCTGTAGTATTCTGTACCTCTTGAGAGTGTTAAAATGAAACCAAATGGACCATTACGGGTCCATTTGGTTTCATTTTACACTTTCAAGAATCTACACAACTAGAAAATGTAGAAGAATTGTCATATTGACCAACGTTATTATCTCAATTAAATTGTGGACACAAACTTGAAACTCATTAGTTTTGGGTCCAAGAGACTACACTCAACATCGAATGATGGTCCCATGCCTAAAATGCAGAATAAATAATGGGCCCTGGTATGAAAAAGGTTGAAAACCACTGCCGTAGGCTGCTTGTTCCTCGGTTCCCGGAGTGGTCCATGTCCTGGACCGATCCAGGCTCTGAGGAGACAGCATAGGGTGCAACTAATGACCCTCTCAGTCACTGTCAGTACAGACAGCAGGCCCGATGGTGATGGATGTGCTGAGGACCGACGCTCATTTTTCAAGAGGAACATCCTCTTAGTGTCGGACGTGTTCATACTTAAGAATCTGTGATGCTATTGACCATTTGAATGACACTGCTGTGGAATGTATAGGGAGCTCCCTGAAGTATGCTAATGATAACTAACGCATCCGCCTGGGTGAGGCAGATTGCTGGGCACTGGTGCTTTGGCATGGGGTGGGGTCAGATGAATATATGGAATGATGAATATATGGAATTAATTTTGTACCTGCTATATAATTTTGCACCTGCTGTATATATCGAGTGTGTTTTGAGGATTTGATGAGGTCAGATCAACATGAAATGTCCGACATTACGTACTACAGAGTCGTAGAATCTTTACATTGAATAACAACAGGGAAAGACACATGCCATATTCACACCCTATTTGTCTCTATAGCTAAATACATTATCCATTTCTCCCATCTTATCCATTTCTACCATCTTCATCTGTTCTAGGAGATGTAGTTGTTTCCTTTTTTAAGATTTGATTTTTGGGCTTTTTGCCTTTATTGATGTTTTCAAGGGGAAAGACATGCAGCAAATGTCATCATGAGCGAGACTTGAACATTTGACACACTTTCAGGCCAATACCTGTATATGTGGCCTGTGCCTAGCCCACTAGGCCAGCCAGCGCTCTTGTTTCACAATGTTAATAAATACTACTGTAGGTTGATAGGAGGACAATTCTTTTGTAATCAATTTCTTGTAATAGCTATTTTGCTAGCTGCCAGTAAATTTTATGTAGGTATGAATCATTCTGATTCAGTCTGTTTGGCGTTTGTCCTAGGTACAGAGATCTACGGTAAATGTACTATCTATTACAAAACCCATAATGTTTGAGATGAGTGTTGTAACTTCCTTCCAGAATGGTTGGATTACAGGGCAAGACCAAAAGATAAGTGCATGATCGACTATCTATCTCCACATTCTCTCCATATGGTTGCCAGTCTGTTTAGACTTCTGTTTGGTGTAAAAAAGAAGCAGATCTGTTTTTTCCAACAAAAGTCTCTTCTGGTCAGGGAATTAGTAGCCTCGACACCCAGGCTTTCATTTTCGTTCGCTTTGCGCGAAAACGGAAAGCCTGGACTAACTTGTTACACACAGTGGCCTTGAGGTGGGAGTCAACCTTTCGGGGTGGGCGTCGCTCTAAATGATGTGACGTAGAACAGCAGTGGACAGGCGCGGGAGGGGCCGGGGATGACGACACGTTTGTGAGATCAAATCAGATCAGCTCGATCTGCCGTGTGGATGCCACGGCACCCCGCCCCCCCCAAGGCCAAAATCATTGTGGGTTAGGCCAGGCTAGGGAATTAGTAGTCCTTGATTGTGTTTCACCCATCTCTTTCTCCCATCATTCTCTCACATATATCGTCTTTTTTCGATTACATAATTATATATCTTACATGTAGGAGTAATGCCATTGTCATGAGATCTAAGGGTTTGATGTCAGATGTAGACTTTCTGGCCAATATTGACCACATCAGGACAGCTCCTCATATATCAGCATCCCCATATTTACTTACGTGAGCGGAGCGGGCACAAGTTAAGCAATTGGTTTTGGTCGTTGACCGTCCCTCGCAGTACTCCGATTGGCTGGTTTAGGTGATGACGTAATGATGGTGATATAATTAAGAGATCTTTATGAGTGTGTTGAGAGTATTATCTCCTGGAGGTGTCAGGGCACTTGCTCACTGCTACATGGCCTACTTGTACGCAACGCGCAAGTTTGCACTCTACTGGGTGCTGACCTAGTTGGTCTTAATAACGATAACGTCAGGGACCTCCATTCCTGATGATGTCACATGATTTGTGTGAAGTGAGGGGCACTCTTATCATCTTACATCACATTCTGTGCTCAGCCAATCAAATCATCCCAAATGTCTTCACTTTTATGCTCTCACTTTTATCTTCACTATCGCTATGGAGTGATCGATCGGCCAATCATAGTAAAGCTAGGCTTACCCTAATGAATAAAATAGCTAGAAGTAAAGCAGCAATAAGATTTTTAAGCAATAACAGCCTTTAGTTAAGGTGCTAGAATAAGAAGATGAACACCCAAATACAAAGGTCAGTGTGTAGTTGTACATGGGATTAATTGTCACAGTTTCTGTGCGTGTCAACTGCATAATCTACATGAAAAGACTGACACTGGTATAATCCCTGGGTAGGTCTGGCGTTAAGGATGAATGACAAAAGTATGAATACACACACATACTGGTACTGTATACAGTTATACAAGCACCTACACGTCATACACATGAAACTACTAACATTTCCTGTATAACCGTTTTTTTCTCACACACCAGAGAGAAGTTTATTCGTTGTAGTTCAAATATGCCTTTGCTTTTTATGTGCAGACTTACAGTATGTAACAAAAAAGTGCTCTATTTTAAGGTCTTCATGTTTAGTTGACTATTTGGGTTGGGTGGGGATATTACAGTACTACAGAACAGTACAGCCACACTGAAATTATAAAAGATTAGAAGATTAGAAATATTGTAGCTTAGTGTCAATATGTTATTCTGAATAATTTAGAGGCACTTAAATAATAATAAATAATACATACAAACCATTTGTGCAATCTACTCTCAACCTATTTGTATCGTTTGAACTAAGACGTAACATTTGTGAGAGTTTGTACACATACAGCCCACATATATTATGTAATAACTGTCAGTGACCTCATGTGTGACTCCTTGGCCACTTCCCCTCACTCTATTGACGTGCTAATCATAACACACACAAATGCACGCATTCACACTGTGCGCTAGAGCAGGGGTGGCCAACCTGTGGCTCGCGAGCCACATGTGGCTCTTCAGCTGGTTAAATGTGGCTCTTAAGGGGCTTCAACATGAAACCGTCAAAAACACTCGGCCTGGCGCAGTGATCCATTCCCTATACAGTGATGCCTAACCACTCGACCACGGACTGATTCCTAGTCGACCGCGGAGGTGTAGGTGTATGTTTTTTTACTTATCATATACTTTTTTTGGATTGTAAACCCTGTTTCTGAATACATGTCTATATGTTTTAATAGTGTGTCTTTGCATTGCGCACTTGCACACAAATACACATGTCTTATGGCAGGAGAGGGGAAATCTATTTGCGATCATGACGGCCATCGCAACGGTTTTATAACCGTTGTGACTGTTTGATGTGGCTCTTTGCAGTAACTCAGTGAAAAATGTGGCTCTTAGTCTACGACTGGTTGGCCACCCCTGTGCTAGAGTCCGACCAATAGAATCGGTCTGTGGTATTGGTGGCCATATAAAAAATATATTGGTTGCAGATGGTTAAAGATGGAGTGCCATGATTTTTTTCTACTCAAAACATGTTCATCAGCTATTAATGTTATATGAAAAGTAAGATTTTTTTCCCAAAAAGTGTATGGTGTTTGTTAAACGGTCATTTTATGATTCCACCTAGCCAGTTCATTAAGTATGCCTGGTTTGCCTGGTGGGTGGTGATGGGTGGAGATCCACCTGAACTCAAGCCACACGCACAGCTTTAGTTGCATGATAAAGGGGGAGGAGTTAGGGGAGGGGCTGAGCATGTGATGTCACTATATTGAAGTTTTTTTCAATGGTACATTTGGCTGGAAAGGTTCAGCCCCCAGGAAGAAACCCTAAATACAAAGGGAAGACATCATCATTGCGCATAAAACACACCAAGGGGTCTATTTACATACTGTCACCTCTTAAACATGTACAAAATTGAAAAAAAAACAAAAAAACAAAAATCACTGCACCCCCTCTTTAACGGTGGTTCTATACCCCTATCACCGGTAATTGCATCGTTCCCGAAATTCCGTCAGGCTCGGTCAGGCTCTCGTGCGCACACGCATCTTTATCTGATTGGCTTTGTGGTGTGTTTCACGGAAAGATGACAACACACACACTTCACAGCTGCTGATTTAGACCCCTCAATCCAATCCGCTTGAGCACATAGCTCTCTATAAGCTGTGTGACTTTAATCCAGCCATCCAGCCTCTCTGGTGCTGTACGGTGCGCTGGGAGGAGGCGGTGGTGGTGCGTGATGGGGCTTTGGACGGCGGACGCACAGGGGCGGATGTAACATGTCCCATTTGGGGGGCAAGAGAACATGTTGGAGGGGCAAGAGAAAATGGTATGGGTGCGGCTTCACACCCGGAAGTCGGAAGTCACACCCATACCATTTTCGGTTACAGGACTTTTTATTAGTCAAGTAAAGCATCAATAATAACATCGGTTGTTGTTGAAGTTGCAACAGACACGCAGCATGCATAAAGCTAAAGGTCTGACTCAGAGAGTTTTCTGTTTTCAATGATGAAATGCTGTTGGTTTAGTGGTGCCAAAATTGTAGTTAGTAGCAGTAGTCGTGTTTCAAATCATTTTTAAATATAAGCACTTTAATTTGAAATGTCTTGGGTTGTTTTGCATGGCATTGTGTTTGGCGGGGCAGACTGGATATTTAGGGGGGCATTGCCCCCCCATGGCCATGCCTAGATCCGCCCCTGCGGACACACAGTTTTGCTCTGATGACGTCGGCAAAGACGTCATCCATCTGCTGGGGGCCATGCCTGTTGTGTGACCGCCACACGTCACTCACAGTATGTGTGCTGGGCATACAGATCATGACCCTGTGTACCTGCATGCACACACACACATACACATGCACTCATACAAACGCATGTGTGCCATCTGTGTGTGTGTTATTATACTACACACTTGGCTGCGTTGTCTCAGCATATCTTATGAGAGTTGATTGAAGAAAGGTATGAAGAAAGGTTGATAGCAAAATTGTTTTTTTTCTTATTTGATTTCGCTAAAAGAACTACGAATATCTTGTAAATATTGTGTTACTTGTGCTGACTGGGTCCAATATTCAGTTCAGTGTCCATGGAGTTCATAAGTCCCTCTTGGGCTGATAATCTGGTTCGGGTCCCTTGTGTGTGCCTTCCAATATCTCTCCCCCTGTTTTCTGTCAACCTAGTGTAATCTATAAAGGCAAAATACCTCAAAATGTATATAAAACAAGGAATCTACAGTAGATATCACTGAGTACTTAACATGACTTACCAGAATTTTATAGAAGAGGACTAATTAGAAATGTGGAGGCAAAAAAAAAACAGAATCTGGTGAAGTGAAGTGGTGTGTTCTGAAGGCGGTTTTAAAAGAGGAGTGGATAGGGGCTGCTCTTGATGTGGGTTGGGGCGGGAGTGAGTTCCATATGAGAGGGTGTGGCGTGCGACAGAGTGCACGGCCCTGAGTGAACGCTGGTGAACTGTGGTGGTTGGTGTTGTTCTTCTCGCTGTTTATATTACAAACAGTCAACCCCCCCGGGGCTCTTCTTTCTACTCCTGTGCACACACCTCCTGTCTCCATTCTCTTGTCTTACACTGCATAATATGCCCTTCTTCTCTATTCCTCCTTCCCTGCCCTTCTCGCCTGTCGGCCTTATCCTGGTGCTTGTGAATTAAAGGTCCCAACAGAGTCCTATTTCCCCCAGCTGTCCTGGCAGGACTCTCCTCTCTACACTGACGTGGTCGAGGAGCCGGCGAAGAAACCGCCGTCGTCGCCATCGTCGTCTTCGTCGTCCCAGCTGGAGCCCCCCACCCCGGCCCCGGGACAGAAGCCCCTCCAGGTCATGGACCTCTGGGAGCAGTACTCGGATCCGGCCACGGGGAGATACTACTACGTCAACAGCTTCACCCAGGAGAGGTCGTGGAAACCTCCGCGCCGCAGCGCCCTAGGACGAGGATCCAGCAAGGTAACAGCATCTTGGAAAGAACTTAGGATAGGACACCCTTCCCTACTTTACAACTTTAGAGCATTTAGAGCACTTTCCTGGTGTGTAATGTGTGGTTTTATATATCTTGTAGATGTTAACAGTGAGCCCAGTGTCTCTGATGTCATCTACACTACTATGTGTCTCAGTAAGACAGACCCTCTCCCTAGCCACACTGAGGTGTAGCGCACCAAAGAACTGTGGGAATTGTAGTCCAGGAAGTAGTGTCCATGGCATCAGAGGCACTGGTCTCACTGCTGATATCCAAAATATCTAAAACCACACCTTACACACAAAGACCACCAGGAAAGTGCTCTAAATCATCTAAATGTCATTAACATATAGTATATTTTTGGTGAAAAACTGTGAAATGTCCCTTTAACAGCTAACACAGCTCTTTTTCATTGACCGATTGATTGAAGATGTTGTTTCACAGTATGTAGAATATAAAAGAATATAAAACAAAAGCACAAAAAGTGCTACTTTGAGGAGGAAAAAACGCACAAAGCACAGAGACTTGTTTACATCAGAATCCTACTGGTCAAACAGTGTCAGGGTCCTGCTGTGGTCTGTCTGGAAGTGTCCTTGACTGCGTTCCAAATGTTATGGATGTGTAGCTCTGAGAGTGTACCTATACATGGGCAAGTATACCTTTCCTACAAAAACAAAGGAAAGAAAAGAAAACCGCATCTAATATTTCCCCCAGGAACGTTACAAACACAATCCCACCCCCACCCTCCCTATCTCCCTTTTTGTTTGGGTGCTTTGGGAGACACCCAAAGTCCCCTCAGGGCCTCAAGTTGAACACGTTTTGGGAAAACCCCTTCAGTAGAGGTTTCCCCAAGCCTGATAGTGAATAAAGCAAAGCAGAGCAGGCATTTTTCCATCTCAAGAGGGAGCTAGACGCAAGCAAGTATATTTAAGATTTTAAGGTCATGTGTAGGCTATCTTTATTCAGAATATTAGAAAGATTGGGAACTTTTAGGGTAGAGAGAGCGTTTTAGTCCAGCGTATATAACAGGAGTGGGTCATTGTTTTTTCAATGACTAATTCTGTAAAACACACACACACACACACACACACACACACACACACACACACACACACACACACACACACACACACACACACACACACACACACACACACACACACACACACAAAACGGTCCATTTGAGTCCATTTCTACAGTCTCAGAGTTATAATGGTCCTTAAAGAACCTTGGAGTATAATTTTATAGCAAAAGTTCATAGTCGGTAGCAGCATGGTTACTGTGGTTGACCCAAAAGAATCCATTTGATTCCATTTGTGCAGTCTCCGAGTTATAGTGGTCCTTAAAGAAGCATTGGATTATAAATGTATTGCAGAAGTTCATGTTAGAGCCCTGCACCTGGAGTGGGGTCCTATGGTACAGGCAGTCAAGATAAATCCAGCAGTCCCCTCTCTCTGTTTCTCTTTTTCCCTTATGTCTCGTACACCCACTAAACGGCATGTTACTGTTTTTTGCACCTGTGTTCCTGTGCGTAGGTCATCATGCTGTCTCTGTGTGTCACTATGTATTGTTGCGGGCAGGAGTGGCAGCCAGGCGGTCAAAAAACGAAATCATTGAATGAACAGGCAGGAGTGGCCAGAAATCCCAACGGGAGCTGAGCTGGATTGGGATTAATAAAACACTTCTGTGTAGGTCTCTCTAGTCCCCAAACCAGCTAAACGACAGTGTGATAAACCACTTTTGGAAGCAGTTTGAACTGTGATTGAACTCATTGCACTTCCTCAATGTTGGATTCTGTTCCCCCCGGTTCTGGAGTGATGATCACTGCTTGGTGAAGCCACTAGATGAGGCTGCAGCTGTACTGTATGTGCAGGGAGGATGTGTGACTGAGCTGACTGGAGAAGAGGCCTCTGTTGTTGTCGTTTTCAACAACGATGATGGTAGAATAGTGCAGTGGTTTTCAACTGCACTGGTTCTTGAGAGGGTTCCAGGTGGTCCCCAGCTAAATGATGGAATGTTGGTTAGCCAGATGTAACTCTTGCGGGTCCATTTGGTTTCATGTTCACGCTGTCAAGAGTTCAAATAATATTAATCATCAGAATTAACCCACTTAATTAAGAAGTGTACACAATTAGAGAATGTAGAAGACTAATGGTCATTTTGATGTTTGCCTGTTTTGTTTGCGAAATTCAGCCTAGATTAGTGGACAAAAACTAAATCTTTAGTTTTGGGTCTGTGGGGCTAAAATATCATCAAATGGTGGTCCATGGCTCAAATGCTGAATAAATAGTGGGCCCTGGTATAAAAAAAAGGTTGAAAACCACTGGAATAGTGGGAAGAGGCTGAAATAAACACAACAATGAGGAGAAGAAAACAGGTGCGCTTCCTCTAGTTGCTGCCACTAATTTGGGCAGTGGGTGCTAAGCTCTAGGTGCAACTAAACATGGGAATCCACAAAAAGTGGAAGGAGCAGCACACCAAATGAAAAATGCAGGACCAGGCTCAAATTTGATAATCCATTTTAATAAAGCACTGACGCGTTTCGGCCGAAGCCTTCATCAGATGAAGACTCTGATGAAGGCTTCGGCCGAAACGCGTCAGTGCTTTATTAAAATGGTTCCAGTCAGATCAGAGCTGCCACTACATACCTGTTATGCACCAGGGGATTCTCAGGCTAGGGCTGTGACTTCAAAACACTATCATCGTTATTTCAGCCTTTTGCTTCCAGTAAGATTCATGAACACATTTCTTTTCTAAATAGTGAAAGTGGCACCGATAAGGGTGGATCCCATATGGAAAATATTTTATATGCAAACTCTTGAAAGTGGCACCTTTCATATAAGACAGAGGTTTTCCGTGGTCCGGGGACCACCAGTGGTCCCCAGCTAAATGATGGACAGTTGGTAACCAAACGGATCCTTATACATCTGTAACTCTAGAGAAAAATGATTTAGAAAATGAAAAATGATTTGGAAAATTGTTTCATTATACGTATAATTATTACTCTGATGTAACATGTCCCGTTTGGGAGGCAAGAGAAAATGTTATGGGGGCGGCTTCATCGCCCGTGGCGCAAAGCCGCACCCATACCATTTTCGGTTACAGGACTTTAATTAGTCAAGTAAAGCATCAATAATAACATCAGTTGTTGTTGAAGTTGCAACAGACACGCAGCATGCATAAAGCTAAAGGTCTGACTCAGAGAGTTTTCTGTTTTCAATGATGAAATGCTGTTGGTTTAAGTGGTGCCACAGCTGTAGTTAGTTAGTAGCAGTAGTAGTGTTTCAAATCATTTTAAATATAAGCACTTTAATTTGAAATATCTTGAGTTGTTTTGCATGGCATCGTGTTTGAGGGGGCAGACTGGGTATTTAGGGGGGCATTGCCCCCCCATGCCCATGCCTAGATCCGCCCCTGCGTCTTTGTTGTTGCTGTTGTAGCTTTTGTAGCAGCTACTACAAAAGCGTCAGATGTATCTTTTTTTTTTTATCTTCAAGTCACTTTTTATCTCCATGTCACTGCGTGGCTTACATTGAAAATGAAAGGCAACCTGCTGTATCTTTGTAGCTTGCAAGTGAACGCAGCTTTGATACTTGCGCACCAGTCAGTGTCGTGCACTGAATGTACTGTAGCCCATCTGCAAGCTAACAGGACCGACCGTGCATGGCGAGTGTTTTTAGTCCTTAACATTGCACAGTAGAAATCAAGGTTTTGTAGTGGCAATGCAGTTTACCGCAGTTAGTTTATTAGTCTAGGTCAGTGGTTTTCAACCTTTTTCATACCAATAAACCATATTCAGTCTGAATCTTAGCCACGGACCGCCATTTGATGTTGAGTTTAGTTTCTCGGACCCAAAACAACTCTTCTACATTTTCTAAATGTGTGCATTCTTGAAAATTAAGTAATTCAGATGTTTCAATAAAATTTAACTCTTAAGAGCGTAAAATGATACCAAATGGTACCAAATTATACCAAATTTACGTTGTACGATTTCAAGACTTACAGATATATGGGGGTCCATTGGGTTACCAAATGTCCATCATTTAGCTGGGCACCACCTGGAATCCTCTCAGGGACCACTGCTGGTCCCCGGGCCACTGGTTGAAAACCACTGGGCGAAGTAGAGATTAATATGTGAGTTTGTTTGTATGCTGGTGGTCTCATCCTGGCCCACTGCTCTGGCATGCCAGGCCTTCACTGCAACGAGCACAGCACCATGCAGTTATGGAAGTTAATAAATAATCTGTGGTGTATGCTAGTGACAAATCAGACATGTTATGTGTGGGATTATAAATTAATCCAGTAATCCACCCAACTGACTGGAGACAGGACTATCCAGTCTAGCTCCAGACAGACGAGAGGTTATGAGGTCATTCAATGGTTGGGGTTACTCGTAGTGTGAATGAATGGTCTCAGCAACTTTTAATGAAAATTCCCCCCTGTGCGATTTTTGGGCTATTCTGCTTACTGTCGAAGTGGAACCTTGTGTGCTAGAAGAGGATATATTCAGCCTCCTCACCAGAGTTCATCCTCAGAGGAACATGACGGCTGAAGAGCAAATTCCATGGCAACGACCAAAGCAACTGTCAGACTGACATGACATCACTGTCCCAAAACGATACTGAGAAATTCATTGTTTAACCTTTAACGAAATAGAAAATGAAAATGAAAAAACATACTTATTGTAATATTGTACCCTGACCAATGCTGCTACATCTGTTTATTAAATTTGCACTCAGCTTGTTTGTCTGTAAAGTTGGTTGTACTGTAAATATCGGTATAGTTGCAGGTTGATTTTAAAGGGTGTTTTTCTAAAGTGTAGTAGCTTGTTTGTGTTTGCTTCCTTTTGCTGTTTAAAGGGGAAGTCCACCCATTTTCAACATTCTAATATGTCATTAGTATACTTTAGAGGTGCTGGGTGGACATGATAAAAAAGTTCCCCCATTCTGTGTTTCCTAGAAATGGAGGTCTGAAGAAAACCACTAACATGGTGAAACATCTTGACGACATCATCAAGATGTATTTTCACCATGTTAATGGATTTCTTCAGACGCTTCTTTTTTCTGAGAGCGTACAAATGGAACCAAATGAACCCGTTAGGGTTCATTTGGTTGCATTTGTACGCTCTCAGAAAAAAAATGAAAATGGGTGTAATTCCCCTTTAAATCAATGGTCCTCAAACCTTTTCATGTCAATAACTCCCAAATGAATGTAGATGTGTCTGCAGAACCCACAGCTGAAAATATCAGTATCAGAAGTTCATAGACTAGTGCTTTTTGAGCTTGTAGATTGGCTAGTTGTCTCAAACATTCATGTATGGCATGTCATATAAAACAGATTTTGACACTATTATTACTGTAAGTCATTGTAGGAAGTGAGAACCCTCTGTGTGTGTGATGATGTGATCATGCGACCTAGTCCATTTTGGGCTTGTTTTCACCCATGTTCCTGTATTCTGGGTATTTCTGGGGATTTCTTGTCCTATAATATAATTCCTATAATGATTGAGTTAAAAGCATAAACTAGAGATGTCAGGTTGCAAAGTTTTGATGGTCATTGTTTTCTTGTCTCTTTCAGGCCAGTGAAATAAAACCACAAACATTGCCCAGGGATACCAGCCATCTATCACTACCACTCTCTGGGAACCACAATGGCACCATGCACAGGGTATGTATGCATATTGTACTGTATCTACAGACAGCTGACTGCTGTAGCAGCTTAGAGTGCAGTAACACAAGCCCAGGGGTGCATCAGTATAGTTTGATAACATCCATCCATTTTCATCCGCTTATCCGAGATTGGGTCACGGGGGCAACAGCTCCACCAGAGAGCTCCAGACTTCCCTGTCCCGAGCAACATTAGCGACCTCCTCCTGGGGGATCCCGAGGCGATCCAAGGCCAGAGAGTCAATGTAATCGCTCCATCTGGTCCTTGGTCTGCCCTGGGGGTCTCTTCCCAGTGGGACGTGCCTCGAGGACATCCCTAGGGAGACGCTCGAGAGGTATCCTAACCAGATGCCTGAACCAGCTTGGCTGGCTCCTTTCCAGGCGAAGGAGCAGCGGCTCTACTCCGAGTCTCTCCCGAGTGACTGAACTTCTCACCCTATCTCTAAGGGAGATGCCAACCCCCCACCATAGAAAACATGATTCTTGTAATAGGCTTTGTTTCCATTTGGAGCCCAAATGGAAACAAAACCGTGAGGAGCAGTGGCACACCGTCCTCTTTGAAAAGCTACAGTATGTGTGTCAGTCTGTCCATCGGTATGTCCGTTTGATTACAGCAATTCTGTCTGTGCAGGACCTTTGACCCCTATCTGAGTAGGACCTATTGACCCTGCAGCTGCTTAAGACAACAACTGTGCTCCAAGGCACCGTACACACGACTAGAACACAACAGTATTATAACACAGTCACTATGTAACTATAACAAAAATCACACCTGTGTGAAGTGAGGCACACTCTTATCATCTAACCACATTGATTACAACATAATGTTTTTATTTGTAACGGGTGATAAGGTTTATTTAAGCAACAAAACAAACATTAATTTGTCTCTTTTATTGTCAATGGCGTTTTTCAAACAAACATCATAGAAGAATAAACATACAGTAGCTGTAAATTAAAGTATAGATCCTCCACCACTATGGCCCATCAAACAGGGTCCAGAGATTGCCCTGAGCACCATATAATCTGCAACATAGTTCCAGATTAGAGATGCAAGTGAGGCTGAGCTCTGGCAAAAAAATAAAACGGGGATTACATCCTTCTGGTTTCCCCATGGTTTACTAAACGAGTCATTGACCGACGGAACCCCTTCTCTCAGATCACTGGAGAAGGCCCTGTAATATTATCTCTTGATCTAATGCAGATGAGCAGGAGCTCTTTGGGGATGAGTGGAAGGCTCAGATCACTCATTTTATGACCACATACTGTAGACTGTAGACAAATATTCACTTCCCAAACGGTGTTGCTGTTGAGACACACTTGTCTACCGAAAGACCATAAGTGTCAAAGTCCATCAATTCAAACATTTCACACAGTGATCAACGTTTCATGTGTGACATTTATGTAATGTGACTACGTGTTTTTTTTTTAGCGCAGGGCTTAAAGGGATAGTTCAGGCTTTTGGAACTTAAATTGTGTGAAATACTTACCATTATAGTGATCAGTCAACTGTATTAATTGATTGCCAGAGTCCCATGGTGGGAGTTCTGCTCCGGTGTTAGTGAATATTAAGTAGTTCTGGTCATTTTGTGGAGGTCACGTTGTAAAAGTAAAAGAATTCAAAAAACTGCACGTCATTTGCATTATTGAATTACTTCTGAAATATTAGCACATCCTTCATAGTTTTTTGACGGCTCTATCACATGGAACTGCTTTTTGGGTGTAGAGCTATGGACACAAAAAACATCGTTCTAGGGGTCAGCAATGAATGATGTGCTAATATCATAAGAAACGGGTCAACAATACAAACGACAATAGCTTTGTGGATTAATTTACTTTTTTTGCATGGCCCCTGTGACCCCCACAAAAGGGCCAGAAAATGGCCAGAACTACTTGATATTCACCAAATAAAATAATACATTTCACTTCACACACACACACTATATTAATGCAAATATTTCATACAACTTAAGTTAAAAAATGGGTCATTGCCAGCTCTGTCATTGCCAGTTCCTGTACACTGGTCCCTGTGCAGGAGACAGCGAGATCACATTGTTAGTTAGCAAAAGGTGGTATGGGGACCACCAGTGGTCCCTGAGAGGATTCCAGGTGGTCCCCAGCCTAAATGATGGAAAGTGGGTTAACCAGATGTAACTCTTTGAGACCGTGAAAATGAAACCAAATGGACCCTTGCGGGCCCATTTGGTTTCATTTATTTACACTCTCAAAAGATAAAATATTCACCATGTGAATGGTCCGTGGCTCAAATTCTGAATCAATAGTGGGCCCTCTCGTGTGAAAAAGGTTGAAAACGCCTGCTTTAAAGTGATGGTGGTACCACATGGGCCTCCTCCAATATGATGGAGTCCCCCATAAAGGCTGAACAACGTTGAAGTGCTCGGCCCATACACTGGTCACAGGAGTTTAACATTGAGCGCCACGATTGCACTTCCGCATTTTTAGATGCCAAATTTTGGAGGGGCGGACCTTCCTTTATCCTTTTATGACTCTCTGGGACATTCCTTACTTCCTTCACAGGTGTTACCCATAATAATACTAACGTAGGCTCTGTTCCTGTCTGCTCAAACCGAGCTAGGACCGTGCTGCTGCTGTGCGCGTGTGTGTGTCTGTGTGTGTCTGTGTGTGTGTGTGTGTGTGTGTGTGTGTGTGTGTGTGTGTGTGTGTGTGTGTGTGTGTGTGTGTGTGTGTGTGTGTGTGTGTGTGTGTGTGTGTGTGTGTGTGTGTGTGTGTACGTGCGTGCGTGCGTGCGTGTGTGTGTGTGTGATGTGATGATGGCCTAGTGACTTAGTTCTACAATACCGCAGAGACACCTAACCCCCATCTTTCTATTTCCAGCTATTATGAGGACATAGCATTCAGGAAAGACAACGTTGCCCTTTAGTTTGCCTATAAATTAAATTTAGTAGATATCAGCATGTGCAGAAGTCTTCCCATTAAAGTTAACCACACCAACTGCCACTAAGCGACTACTTGCAACCTTATCTTAGCTTCACTGCTAAGATAAGGTTGCAAGTAGTCGCTTGTTGCAATGAGTTTGGCATGCAGAATCATTGGTGAGGTTCGAGCTTTACATTCACTAATATACAGTATATACGCATGCACGCAACACACACAGACGACAGAGCACACCATGCAAGGTGCCAACCTTCTCATCAGGAACATTTAGGGGTATACTTTGTACACTGTCAATAAACAAATACATTATTTATTACTACCAAATCAACTGTAACACTTTTGGACAATATTGTCTCTTAAATGATATGACCAAAATTGTGACCCAAGTTTCCTCCTTACCATTTCCTTGCTATTTGCAAAAAAAGCCCACAGCTATATGCCCGCTTAAACCAAAAAAGTTAGTCGTTTGACTATAATCACAATAGCATGGCAATGTTTATACCAGAATTTGGCTGCAAGGCACAAACTTCCTGGTTTTGTGACAATGACGGTAGGTGCTGCTGATAGAGCCAACTTCCCTCTAGATTGGGGAAGTAGACATGCACACACACGCATTACACAAACACTCACACACAGAGCGTACAGAGAGATGGATGGATCATGCAGAGTTTAAGATGACTCAAAGCTACGACAGACTTTTATCCAGCAGATTATAAAGCACGTCCTGTCAGTCTTGGCTTGGATTTTATAATGTTTGGGGAATCAACCATGATGAGCCCCACAGCTGTAAGAGTAAGTTTGCTTTGTTTTTGGAATGTTTCATCTCAGCAAATGCACAAGAATGTTGTAAGAAATGTTTTGTAAGAAAATTGCTGGCAGGTTGTTGTGCTTTTACATTGGCTTGTCACTTATCATAATACTAATTTGACTCAAACATACAGTACTCTCTGCATCTGAACAGGCAAATGAATTAGCCAGAAATCACAGGCACATAATGACATCATCCATGTTTTATGATGGTTCACAGAGCGGTGAGAAACTAAACTGTTCAAATGTCAATCAGCAACTACAGTGTAGATCTGAGGGCCTGCGTTTGCCACAGGTCTCTCCTGTACCGTGGAGGTACTGTACATGCAGTAAAAACAACATTTTCCTCCCCAGAATAAACGCTGGCAGAACATAGAGTAGTGTTTGTGGGGATTGGGTGTATATGGCCCCACGGACGTTACCGTGGGTGTGGCCTGGTTTCAGCGGTCGATCTTTACTCAGCACACTTCTCTGCATCCTGTTTTTATATTTGCGTTTCACAGTCGCCATTCCAAACTGTCCCCTATTGGTGGCAATGATAACAAAGAAAAAGTTGATTTCTCACATCACCTTTCCCATATAAAAGGTCTGTTGTTGTCACCAGAAGAGGCATAACGCCACAGTATAGCATGCATTCAACAACACAAGTCTTTCAACATTCTGTGGATTTAATCGAGACATAAGGGATCAAGTGATGAGGAAATTGTTTTTTAACTGAGATTGTTTCCTCCTGTTGTTCTCATCCTCATTCTTTCTCTCTCTCTCACACTCTCTCTCTCTCTTTCTCTCTCTATCTCTCTCTCTATCTATCTATCTATCTATCTATCTATCTATCTATCTATCTATCTATCTATCTATCTATCTATCTATCTATCTATCTATCTATCTATCTATCTATCTATCTATCTCTCTATCTATCTCTCTATCTATCTATCTATCTATCTATCTGTCCATGTCTCTCCCTTTGCAGCTGTCTCCTGATTTCCTCTTTGGAAGCCATTCAAGGACTGCTGGCAGTGGCTGGCAGACCAACCAGGTGAGAACCCCTCTCTCTTTTTCTATTCTACAGTTTGTCACCTGTTTTTTACACTGCATAGACATAACTACACAATTTTCTGGCAGTGTCATAATAGGCAAAACATTAAAAAGAAGGGAAACTAGAAGCTCACAACATGTCGTGTTGTGACGTGTTGTGTTGGCCTATTCTCGCCGAATGTTTGCGTGTTGTTGTGCAGAACGTTTGCGTAAAACTGTTTGAATATTATGACATGCCCAGAATCGGATGGATGCAGGGGTTCAAGTGGTTGAAGAAAGGAATTTAAACCACCCTGTGACTCACCACAGGAACAGTTTCTTATTGCACTGAGGATGACCTTCAGTATCACTTCTTAAAAGTGCCATACTGCTGGAAGAAACTACAGTCACTCAACTACTGGCACCCAAAGGCCAGAAAAATAATGAAGTCTTTGTGTTTGGCTAGGGTTTAATATAATAATGGCCATAATGCATTGGTGCACCTTGTGAATTAAGGGGAGTCTGCATGGAGGTTCAAGTTCAATTTATTAGTCTCATGTTTGAGACAAGAGACGAGGTCTGCATACATATAACATAAACACAATACGTAAAGCAAAGAAAGAAAAACATTACACAGGGAAAAAAACGGGACAAATATTGCCCACGTCCCTTACTAAAGTGCTCACATTAGTGTGTCTAGTCATTTGTCAATCTCTGATTTAGCATTTTGATTGACAGTGGTACAAATAATAATTTGAACGTACTATGCACGTACTTTGGAACACATGCATAACAGGTTGAAATTTGGGGGCGGCTGTGACTCAGGAGGTAGAGCAGGTCGTCCAATTCTCCATGGGTTGGCGGTTCGAATCCCGGCTCCTCCTGTCTATATGTCCAAGTGTCCTTGGGCAAAACACTGAGCCCCAAATTGCCTCCAATGAGTTGGTGGGTGTGATTCTGGATGGTGAGCACGTTCTATTTTTAGTACACTTACTCAAGGACATTTTGAATTCTGAACTGAACTTTTGATACTTTTACATAAGTACAAAGTGTGAGAACGGAGATGTGCTGTGTGTGTGTGTGTGTGTGTGTGTGTGTGTGTGTGTGTGTGTGTGTGTGTGTGTGTGTGTGTGTGTGTGTGTGTGTGTGTGTGTGTGTGTGTGTGTGTGTGTGTGTGTGTGTGTGTGTGTGTGTGTGCGTGCATGTGTGTGTGAGAACTGTATTAACAACTCCCGCTGCATGCATGGTAAAGGTGGTTGTCCGTGCAGGCAGCAGTTGTTAGTGCAACACGTTGCATCACAGACGGGGTGCGGGCGCGTTTCGCTGTATAAAGCCCTTTTAACAGCCTCTCCTCTTAGCCAAGGAGCAGATTTGGCACTTAATGCTAATCCTCATGAAACATTGGGAGTGGAATTTATTGAAAGTAGGTTACAGGGATTTGGAAAGGTAAATATTATGTCCTGTGTGTGTGAATGCGTCGTATAGGGATGAGGAATGAGGTTCTGGATGCATGAATATTGTGCATGCATGTATATGATGCAGTGTACAGTGCACCTGCGCCAACCTGTTTCTCTATGAGTCAACTGTTAGTGGGAAGTGGAGCACAATAATTTAAACATCAGTGAGCTTTTCTTCTACTATCTCAACAGCCTGCCACTATGTCTATGAAACAGGCATGGCAAAACAGTCCATTTTTGCAATTTTAGCCATATGGACAGCGGCGGTGGCTCAGGAGTATAGTTGGTAAACTCAAGGTTGCCAGTTTGAACCCGGGCTCCCCCTGAGTTAGTGTTGAATTGTCCTTGAGCAAGTTTCTGTCAAAGGTTCAAGACAGGTAGTTGTTGGACCCGAGCGCAGACAAAGGCAGATGACAAGGCAGACACAGAGCAGGTCGAATACAAGGCCAAAAACAGGAACATACACTGGGATACGAGGAAACATTAGAAAATTACTAAGAACTAGGACTAACAGTAGGAGCAAAAAACACGAGTAACTTACTTTTACAAATGAACAAGGAACTGAAAACACAAGGGCATACAGTATACAGTATGGCAAGGACTAACTAGACACAGGTGAGCAACAGAAAACATTAAACACTGGAATAGGAGGGGGAACTAACTAGGGGACACGTACAGGTGGCAATCACAGGACTAGTTAGACAAGGCAGGTACAGACCCTGTCACAGACTGTGACAGGGTCTGAACCCCTAATTGCTCCTGTTTGGTGCCTTGCATGGTACCGCTGTCATCGGTGTGTGAATGGGTGAATGTAATCCACAATCGATGAAAAGTGCCTTGCATGGTACCGGTATAACTTGTAGATCGGCGATCGACTAAAAAAAATGAAGGGACAAAGTATAGACTCTAGAGGAGCACACACATTTATAACTGGGATGGGATGTTTTATTTTGAGCTGAGAACTGCATGGTCCGGAGAGACACTTGTTGAATGGCTTTTTTAAAACCATTTTTGATCCTTATTTATGATTAAATCCATGATTCCATATGGCTTCTCTGAAAAAGAGCTCAAAAAGACATGCACATCCAACCCCTATTAGGGCAGGTGCCGAGCAATAAACAGTTGACAAAAATGGTAAAGAAAAGCTCGCACACTGAGGGCTCAGATGCTGTATTGGTACCTTTTATTGCACCATAAAGGTGAGTGACATTTCGAGCACAATGCTCTACCTCAGACTTCCATATGGCTTCTCCCCACCTGTGACGATGAAAATCTGTCTGTCATGTAACAGGAAGGAGGCGGAATGGAGTGCCATAATATGCATCCATTTTATAGAGCAGGGGTGGCCAACCCGCGGCTCGCGAGCCGCATGCGGCTCTTCAGCTGGTTACATGCGGCTCTTAAGGGGCTTCCACATGAAACCATCAAAAACCTTTTATATATATATATATATATAATATATATATATATATATATATATAATATATATATATATATATATATATATATATATATATATATATATATAGGGCCCATCATTTATTCAGAATTTGAGCCATGGACCACATTTGATGACATTTTAGCTCCACAGACCCCAAAGCTAAAGATTTTGTTTACTTTTGTCAAAAATTCCAGGCTGGATTTCAGAGAAAACAAAACAGTCAAACATACAGATCAAAATGACCATTAATCTTCTACATTCTCTAGTTGTGTAGATAATTCACATGATGAATATTTTAACTCTTGAGAGCGTAAACATGAAACCAAATGGACCCGCAAGGGTCCATTTGGTTTCATGTTTACGCTCTCAAAGAGTTAGTCTTTGCATTGTGCACCTGCACACAAATGCATGTGTCTTATGGCAGGAAGAGGGGAAATCTATTAGGGACCGTGACGGCCGTTGCAGCGGTTTTCTAACCATTGTGACCGTTTGATGTGGCTCTTTGCAGTAACACAGTGAAAAACGTGGCTCTTAGTCTGTGACCGGTTGGCCATCCATTTTATATAGAGCATGTGTAGTACTGTTGCTGCTCCAATGCAATACTCATTATGTGAAACATCTGTGAATTTCAAACTGCACAAGAGCCTGAATCAAACTATTGGTGCAATCAGAGCTACTATACTGTAGCCACGCTCAAGGCTAATTTATACGCTATCATCATGTGACCATTTTAGCTAGTGTTTCATGAGAAAAAACCTACTACTAATAATTATATGTTCTGTTCTTCTGATGCTTAGTGATAGTGAGGGACAACCACAGTTAATCATGTCAGCCAATACTACATACAGGCTGTAGAGGAAATGAGAGGGAGGAATAAAAAACAACAGACCTCTTGAGAAATCCATGCTGAATCTGTGACTCGTATGTGAGTTGCTTTCCTCTCATAGTGCTGTACAGTCACAGAGCAACGGCAGAACGAGGCAAAACGCTAGTGGAGACAGATTATTGCACCTTGTCCGTCATTCCGTCTGTCTGTCTTGTGTTGGTGTGTATGAGGGAAGTAAACATCCGTCAGTGTTCTGTGGCAAGTAAATATCTGGCACCATTAGACAGATTGCAGTGAAATCGTGCGTGCGCAATCCACCACAGGCCACAAACCTGACCTGGTGGAGACATGTGAACAGAACTTATGTCCTTGTTTCATGTTATCCTTGAAAAACCCAACACCTTGCACATCCCACAACTGTGGAGAGGACATAGCTTTCCTTTATTGTAAACATTTCAAATCTCTAATTCTTTCTTTCTTTATGTATTCATTATCTATTGTTTTTGTGTGTTTTTATGTAGTCTAGTGTAATTGTCGTGTCTTGAATGTATTGACCCAAGCAAAATAAGTTTTTGATTTGATTTTTGTTTTTGATTCCATTTAATCTAATCTATCCTAATCCACAAAAATCCCTGACATCCCCAATCTGGAGAGAGCATTCATCAAAAATAGCAGATGTAGAAGTTCATAAGACTTACACCACAACAAGTTGTTTACTCAAGTACTGTACCTAGGCAAGTACAATGTGGAGATATTTGTACTTCGGTTTATTGTACAAGTTCACAATACGCCAAAAACCTTTTTACATTCTGCACATGACAACTTTTACTTTTGGAGCTTTAAGTACATTGTTATGCCAATACCTTTTGCTCAAGTACAGTACATTGTACTTGAACTTGTTAGAGTATTTCTATCTGCAGTGTCGAAAGTTAGAACATTTGGGTGCTTTAATACAGGCCACGGCAACCTAGGGCACGCGTGCCAACGTTGGCATGCCGGGTGGCATCAGCTGGCACGCGGCCAGATTCTGGAAGACGTTTTTTTCCCCCTTTTGGTAATAAAAATAAGTGCATTTCTCGAATGTGCATGTTATAAAATAAAGTTATCTGCACTAAGGCTTCAAACCGAAAATGCGATTTGAAACCATGTCATTAGCAAATCGCAACGGCCGCGATTATTCATTAATTTAATCAATATTCAACCGGAGCGACTCTGATCCAGTGTTGACACTTCTGTGCTGCGCGCAGCCCTGCCCAGTCACTCAGTGCGCCTGCAGTGCCTCTGCTCTGTGCACGTGCGCAGAGCAGTGGAGCAAGTTGTTTTGCTCCCAAACAGTAAAAAGTCGCGTCGGTGGCTGGCTGGTTGCTAGCCAGCGCATGTCGTCTGTCCCGCGGACCCCCGTCATGTCAACCTAACCAGACAACATCCACGCTGAAATTATTGCGTTTCGACTGGTGTATGGCTTCACTTTAGCCTCCCTCCTCCCTCTCCCTGCCTGTTGAATATTATTAGCAATGAGGCTAGCTTGTAGCTTGTGTGTGCTGCTGCGTGCGTGCGTGCGTGCGTGCATGTGTGTGTGTGTGTGTCGAAGCGGGGTACAGTAGTTTGAGGGTGGCCAGATATCCCCGTTTCTGTGGGACAGTCACAGGGTGACCCGAAGTCCTTCTTTGCATGGGACAGTCTCTCATTTCAAAGACTTCAATCCCACAAATTGAGACCCTGTCCCACATTTTGACTGACAGACTACAGTGGTCAATTGTCCCAATTGCCCCCCTCATGTTTTCTGTTATAAAGTTTTCTCACTGTCTCTTTTCATGCTAGATGTGTTTTAAGCCTGTTAAAATAACAGGAGAAATACATACTAACATGAATAAATAACAAAATGATGGCTGGGCACTTTTAAGACTATTGACATGAGGCATTTTTAATACCCACCATAATGTGTTGCTACCCTGCAATTAAATGTCCCTCTCAAGTAATACTTCTGTCCCTCAGATGTTTTGGTCACCTTAAGTCTGATTGATCAATCTATTGTGATAGAAAAATATCTACCAGTCTGCCTGTTCTGATAAGAAATAAAATATGGCCTAATAATGACATAACTGCAGTAAATGGCCATTGAATATGTGATGACCGTGAAAATGCACTATTTATTGACTATAAGGGAATTTATAGTCATTTTTTTTACTGTGGCACTCGGAGTGTCAAGGAAAAAAAATCATGGCACTTCATGTCAAAAAGGTTGAACATTTGGGTGCTTTAATACACCACTGACTCCTAAGGGTATATTTGTCCTTAAAGGTAATAGAGGCAACTTTTTAGCCAAAAATGAAAATGTATACTGTAGCTATATTTTTGCCCTTTTCCCCTCTACGTTGCTTCTACTTTGATGCTGCAGCTGTTTCCCTACAGACAGACACTTGCTTCATTCTGCAGACGGTCCAGAACTACGTCCGGCTCAGGGAAGGCGGTGCTAATGTGAGAGGGGGAGGGAGTTGTGTGGGGTGAGGCAGCATTTTAGCCAATCACAGCACATAGCAGTTTCGTAATGAGCCAATAGTGTGGAGGTGAGGCGGAGTTATATTCTGCTTTTAAACAAGTCTGTTTACAAACACAGTGTTTGTACACTCTAAAGTTGCCTCTTCTACCTTTAACCTTTGATGGCTGACCCTGGTGTTGTGACTGTGACTTTGTCCCTTACACAGAGCATGCAGAGAGCTGTGTCATCAGAGACCCTGGCCAATCAGCACTGTGGCAGGCAACAACTCAGCCATTCCCAGTCTATGATCCTACCTGAGAACGGCAAGGTACCATAACCTATGTTATAGATCAGTGGTTTTCAACCTTTTTCATACCAGGGCCCACTATATATTCTGCATATTAGCCACGGATTACCATTTGATGTTGAGTCTAGTTTCTCTGACCCAAAACTAAGAATTTTCAAGTTGGTGTCCAGAATTTATGAGAGAAAACTGGCAAAATGTAGGTCAAAATAGCAATTCTTCTACATTTTCTAATTGTGTAGAATTGTGAAGAAATTCAGATATTGGAATATATTTTAAATTCTTGGGAGCGTAAAATGAAACCAAATGGACTTACAGATCCATAAGGGTCCATTTGGTTTCATTTCACGCTCTCAGGAATTACAGATCCATAAGGGTCCAATTTATTACTAAAAATCCATTCATTTATTTAGCTGGGTACCAATTGGAATGCTCTCAGGGACCACTGGTGGTCCTCGGACCACTGGTTGAAAACCTCTGTTTTAGATGAATTAAGGGCTTTACAGACGGGGAGTAATAAATCGCACCTTCTAGTGCATTTTCAACGAGACTGGCGTTTTGTGCTTAGAAAAACGCTGTGCACTAAAGCAAGCGTGTGATGCCGGGCGTTATCGCACGCCACACTCCCCGTCTGTAATGCTCTTTAGTCTCTCGTCGCCAGACCTTGTCATTTTTGAATGGTTCCTCCATAAAGATCTGGAGCACAGCAGTTCTTCTCTTGAGAAAGTGATATAAAGCGGAAGTGACGCCTTCTGTCCACTTCCATTTTGTCTGTACAGTCTAAGCCTATATAGCCTGCTGCTTAGCAGCTTGGACTTATACAGTGGTGAAAATGGGGGGAGTGCACGGGAGCGCAGCTCCGGTAAGACTTTGTAAGTTCTGCTCCATTCTCAAAAATAAAAAATAAATTACTGCTTTTGGTTTCCAAAAGCAGGCTTCCAAAAGCAGTCATTTATTCTAACTGTAAAAAGCTGTTTAATGTGTGCTTATTTTTAATGTAATTTCATTCGCTTTTTGGGGAAAACAGTTATTATGATGTCTTTAGAATAAATGAAGTAATTGCACATTGCAAGAGACATTTGCACTAATGATTTAAGACCTAATGTGTTTGTATTGTGTTGGTATACTGTGTCAAAATGCATTTTTATGCATTTTAGGGCTATTAGAGCGTTTGACCTCCCCCATGTTTTCTGGACGCATCGCAGACTCTTGTTTCTGATAGCTATGGCAAGAAGTCCAAATCACTTTCACCACTGGATTTACAGATTCCAGTAACAATTCTTCCACATTGTTTAATGTAAAGTCTTGACATTTAAGTAAAATGTTTAACATTTATTTACTCTTGAGAGCGTAAAATGAAACCATTTCATTTTACACTCTCAAGAGTTAAAGATCTAAGGGTCCATTTGGTTACTGTACTGACTCCATACTTTAGCTGGGAACCACATGGAACCCTCTTAAGGACCACTGGTGGTCCCTGGACCACTGTCTGAAAACCACTGGTTTATTATAGAAGATGACTGTAAGTCTAGTAATGAAAAAAGGTAAAAGGTCCCGCACACCGTCAAGTACTTGCCAAAATGCTCTTTATGATAAAGAGCATTTTGGCAAGTACTTGACGGTGTGCGGGACCTTTTACCTTTTTGCATTTGTCCTTCCACTGCCCTACGCACCCGTCACCAACAATTTGAGGTGTGCATTGGCCTTTTTCTTTTAAGTCTAGTAATGAAACATGTCCTTCATCATTCGTGTGTTTCAACTGTTAGCCAGCATCAATTAAATGTTTATTTCATCAACAATACCTTTCAACTGTTCGGCAGTGTCTATCAACAGTTCATTTTTCACCTTTTTAGCACCGTCATATACGCTGTTTATTTCACTCCGTATTTCACGGTGTCTTTCAGCTCTATCGTCTCGCTCAGCACCAGCAGTATCTATTGTTGAATTCAGTTGTGTTAGCGTTAACATGTACATAACGTCATGTCTCCAAAATGACTGTGTTCTCCTTTCTAGGTGGTCCAGCAGTGCAGAGACTGCTCCTATGTGACAGACATCATAGTGGAGCCTCCTTCTCCTGTCGACAGCTCCCCAGACAGTGACGGCTGCACGCCGGTAAGACTCTACACCAGGGGTTTTCAACCTTTTAGATGCCGGGGCCCACCATTTATTCAGCATTTTAGCCGCGGACCACCAATTAAGGATATTTTTAGACCCTCAGACCCGAAAGCTAAATATTTATTTTTGCTTTTGTCCACAATAACAGGGTGGTTTTGGGAAACAAAACAGGCAAAGCTTACCGACCAAAATGACCATCAATCTTCTAGTTGTTGGGCTAATTAAGATGAATATTTTAACTTTGAGAGTGTAAAAATGAGACCAAATGGACCCACAAGGGTCCATTTGGTTTCATTTTTACGATCTCAAGAGTTACATCTGGTTAATCAACTTAGCTGGGGACCACCTCGAACTCTCTCAAGGACAACTGGTGGTCCCTGGACCACCTGTTGAAAACCCCTGCTCTACACTTCCACCTTCTAGTGGTTTCACAGCATTTTACTGTTATTAGTGTGAGAACTACAGTACAGTACGTGTGCACAGACTGCACAGCAGTGGCTGGTTTTCAAATTCCTTTGTGTCAGGGACTGTCAAATTGTAGTTATGCACCGATATGGAAATTCTTTGCCAATTACTGTGTTTAAAATAGCAATTTATTATTATTATTATTATTATTATTATTATTTAATTATTTTTTATTGATTTTTGGCACATAAAACACGAACACAATGCAATACATCTTGGGAACCACTTGAGCTCCTCAAGTTTTAGGTGTGCCATCACCCATCACATCTCCAACCCAACGTCTAAAAATAACAATTTAACGGATATATAACCACATATCGATACCGATGTGAGTTTTGCTAAGGTTATTTTTTGTGCCAGGGAAACTAAACATCTTCAATACTACAGGTAGACTACAGATGACCAACATAACAACATCAGTCAATGCTTATCAATAGCAAATCGACTACTGCCATTGGTTAATGTCAGCTTTATTTGGCAATACTAATGTTGATCGATAAAACAAATACCGACCAAACCAATGTGTGGATCGATACATCTGTGCATCACTACCAAATTGATATGTACTTGGCATCGGACCCGCATTTGAGCAGGTTTTGTGTTCCAGACACCGACAGAAGAAAAGAATATTGTAGAAATTAGAAATTATCCAAACATTATTGATGATAATGCGGAGAGTATGGATTTTCTTTTATGCCACTCAGACTACAGATTTTATTGGCTTAGAAGCAGCCAATCATGAAAAAGTGTTCACGGTAGGGCATTAACCAAACACGTTTTTGCTAGTCGAATCGAATACTTTGGTAGTCGAATAGTTGTTGACTAGTCTGTAGTGATGTGTATATTTGTTTTTTAGCCAATGAAATGTGTGATTCTGGACTTCCCATTGAAACAGTGCATGCCTATAACACTACTGTAACTCAGTTACAGTATGACATGAAAAATAAGCAATCAACCAACAATCACTACCAACATCACAGCAAACATCCGCAATGCCTGCTGCAGAAATTTGAAAAATATATCTAAAAAATTATTATTAGTGAATAACGAATAATGAATTAATAGTCGAATAGTGTTGAAAAATTGAATAGTCAAATATTTAGCTAATGTCCCAGTCGGTGGTCGCTATTACTGTTACTGCTAGTGGTTATGTGTAAATGTCGTCCAGCCCCTTTTCAAACAGCTTGCAAAAATAAAAAAATAGCAAATTTATAAGCTAACAGCACACAAGGTACCTTATACTGTATATTAATTGAAATGTATGTATGTGATCTCATTTTGCTGGGACCTTGAAATACACCTGAGACACCATTTTGAGAACCATCGGTGTACATTACGATACAGAATCAGTAACTGAAGTCAAGAGTTGAATCCAGAAGAAGCCAGAAGAGTCGAATGAATCATTTCTGTTTCTATCTGTAACCCTTAAAATTCACAACCACATTCTCTCTGTCTCTCTCTAAGAAAGATCTCTATTGTATCCATTAGCTTTAGATACGATAACTATGCATTCCCTTTGTGTTTAGTGACTTTGAACTGTGATCTTCAGCTTCGCAGTGGATGCTTTCAGAGCAGCCCTCCTGCTATTTTTCAAAATGATGCAAGTGTAACAGTCAAACAATATAGGCTTGCTCAGGATCCAGTGCTATGTGCAGGGCTTTGCTGTAGCTTTCACACACACATATATATCATTTTAATTAACCTGGTTCTGCCAGCCGGTGACAGTAGGGAGTACACAGGTTCTCTCCCCCGGTTACCATCAAACCAGTAGTGGGTTTTCACCAAACAATGGCAGCTTGTATTAATACAAACACTGATCCCATGCACTTATTTGTACTGTTTACAGTGATGAATATCATTGTGAAGTCAATTTGCAGTATCAGCTACACCTGGCTGAGATGCATCTATTTATCTGCAGTAGGGGTGCAGGAGCTAATTAATGAGCTAATAGCAGATGAAGAACAGCATGCAGATAGGCTAATAATTATGATATTTGTGTGTGACACAGCTGTAGGCATAAAGGATGTAATCAGAAAAAATGATTTGGTCAATTATAAACATCAATTATTATCAAGGATATTTTAAAATCACACTTCTCTGAAGTGAGGCGGCCACGATGTCTTACGTAGTCTATTTAGTGCCCTAAACAATCAAGTCAAACTAAATGAAAGTTGCACCAGCTCATTGGCCTTGTGGTTAGATTGTCCGTCCTGAGACTGCAGGTTCAATTCCCGAACAGGTCATACCAAAGACAAAAATGGGACCCAATGCCTCCCTGCTTGGCACTCAGCACCAGGGGTTGGATTGGCGGTAAGTCCTGTAGCGTGAGGCCGCATTTATGTACCCCGCACTTGTACATCAAAGCTGCCTCACACAACAGAAACAGGAGATAGGCTCCTGACCTATATGGGCCTCAATGGCTCAGCCGGGCCTCATGACATCATGGCATGGCAAGGCTACTTACTTACTTTGAAGTTTGAATGTAAACACAATGAAAAGGAGACAGTTACTGTATGTTGATGGCAGCTAAAATATCTTCTCTCAGGAGCTGGAGAAGGCTGGGCTCTTGAACAAGACCAAGATCGCTGAAGGTGGCAGGAAACTGAGGTAAAACATCAGTGTAGTGATGTGTTGTCCGGTACAGTCCGGTACAGTACAAACATTTTTATAGTGTATTTTTTAATGGGGGCAGGTTTATATTTGGCTGAATTCCTGAAGGTATTCTTTTGTTTGTTTGGATTGAAGGAAAAACTGGAATCCATCCTGGGTGGTGTTAGTAGGAAACAGCTTGGTTTTCTTCAAAGATCCCAAATCACAGACCCCCAACAGCTGGGTAAGAGCAACTGTACACCACCACATTGTTTATGAGACAGCACTTCTCTTTACCAATTGCTTGCTTATTATTTCCGCAAAAGTACCTTATTACTAGCTCAAAACAGGAACCTTTTTTCCACTACCTATCTATGATAATAATTGATTAATGCTTAATCATTTTACGACTTCATACCTAACATTACTCTGTTATATTGCCTTTCTGTTGCAGAATGTCACATGCTGTGTAATAGTCAAATGGCACTGCTAATAAGTTATTACATTTACCCTCGGGACCTTTTACCAATTTGGACAAGCCAGACCCTGGCTTACAGGACCCATTTTTAGATACAGTAGCTGAATGGGCAGAGAGGCTGTCTGGGACCCTTGGCTTGTCCATTCTATGTTTTAATTGTCCCTGCAAGACACTTAATTCCCAGTCTATTCAGCGTCTCAACGAGATGCAATTACCCCTACCCAGCGATATGCCCTCTTTGCAGTCTGTCTATGTTTCTCATAGAATTACAATTTGACAAATACAATGACTGGTACATGAGCTATACATATTCATAGCTATGCATAACGGTCACACTGACTCACTCCGTAATAGCTCCACAATGATTGCGATATATATTAAACCAGAATTAGGCGAACAGGTTTATGAATATGGCAAAACGGGAAAAAAATGTGCATTTTAATGATGCTGTTTTGATCGTTGGCCCCTTCATGAGGTCAACCTCAGAAGAGCCGATACTTGGAATGTTGTCAGGTTATATCATTTTTCCTATTATCTTCCATGAACCCAGCAGCCCAACCAACTGGTGATTTGCATATTCTATCTGCTTTTTATTAAAATCTGATGAAATATAATGCATGTGCATATTTTTTTTTGTCCTTGCGCTTCTCGAATGGGAAGCAATTCAAGCGACTAATAATATATATTTTATCCTTGGGTGGGAACGTGCACAGAGTTCAGTATGTGTTACAGGGGCGGATGTAACATGTCCCATTTGGGGGGGGGGGGGGGCAAGAGAACATGTTGGAGGGGCAGGAGAAAATGGTATGGGTGCGGCTTCATCAAAGCCGCACCCATACCATTTTCAGTTACAGGCCTTTTTATTAGTCAAGTAAAGCATCAATAATAACATCAGTTGCTGTTGAAGTTGCAACAGACACAGCAAGCATAAAGCTAAAGGTCTGATTCATAGAGTTTTCTGTTTTCAATGATGAAATGCTGTTGGTTTAGTGGTGCCAAAATTGTAGTTAGTATAGCAGTAGTAGGGTTTCAAATCATTTTAATTATAAGCAGTTTAATGTGAAATACATTTGAAATTTGGGTCGTTTGCATGCCATCATGTTTGGTGGGGCAGTCAGGGCATTTAGGGGGACATTGCCCCCCCATGCCCATGCCTAGATCCGCCCCTGATGTGTCACATTCTCTGGCGTCTTCCCAGAAACCAGGGAACAGTCGTCCAGAGAGCAGCGTGGACCTGAGGGGAGCCAGGATCCAGTGGGCCAACGAACTGTCCAGCAAGAAGAACGTCTTCAAGGTGACCAGCAAAGCATTCTCCAACTTACACAGGGATTATAGGTGGATTTACACTTCATAGGTTGATTTTATTGTAGAGGAGGCCAATTACAAAACAGGTTTAAGCCTAATAATATGCAGTATGCTCCATCACACCAGTGAGCTGATTATTTTCTTATGCTGTCATACAATGAAGTGTGAATCTGGCATCTAGCATGATTTTACCTAATATTGCTTTTCACATTAATTGTTATTATTCAGCTTCAGGTCAAGAACAGCTGAAATGGAAAAATGGGGCGGAAAAGGATTTATTTGGAGTTGGGGGGGGGTCTTTTTGAGCATCAGACAGTCCGGTGTATTTGTCGCAAAAGTCAAATACAGTATGAATTGCTTCCTGTCAACCAAAAATGTGATAAACCAATGATATCATGACAGGCACCTATCCATCAGGTTTCCAGGCAGGGCAATGTAGCAACTGTACCCACCAGTGAAGTTATTTATATTATGGACTGATGTTACATCTACGCCCATGCGTACTAAATCAGACCTTGTCACTGGGTCAAAATACATCCAGACAGTCGGTATATGGAGATTGTTCCATATACCGACTGTGCACATGTTTGATCCGAACCTGTACCCCATCCATTGCCGATTGGTTGAGATAGCCCCTGTTTTATTCTTTAAAACATCACAATATGTCCATTTTCACCTGTTTCAAGATGAGAAAATGCTTAGGCAGAGAAAGTATACAGTAGACAAACTGCAGCCTTCAAACAGCCTAGTGTTCCACAATCCTATCCACTTTGAATTTAACCTTTCCTGAAAGTGAGGTAGAGACTAGAGATGTGAGGAGTGACGGAGTGATGGAGAGGAGAAGAGGTCTTCTCCCTATGGGCTATTTATCAAGAGGTGAGGTCAAGGGGAGGGCAGGAGTAAGGGAGAGGAGGTAAGGAGGAGTCACAAGGAGGGAGAGAGAGGAGGTGAGGACATGGGGGAGAACGAGAGAGAGAGGGAAGAGAGAGGGAGGGAGAAAGAGAGAGGAGGCAAAGGGTGTTTCTCACAGTCAGAGTCGGAATTGAGATATTTAATTTACGTTTAGTTTATCATTTAACCGTATGAAGACTAACTTTCTCTATCCAGCATAAGTAACACATCTGTAACACGCTTACTACAGTAGAGTGACAAACGGAGGGCAATTAGTTGTAGATTAAGTAGGATGGTCAAAATCATTTAAGCGGTTGTGGATTTATTCGGCAGCGGCAATCTCCATTTGAACTTAAATTCAACTCTCCTTACGGCATGAAGAATGTGTTTTTGTGCTCGGAATTTTCTGCTTAAAGGAAGTCGAGTATCACAGGAAGTGTATATATAGGGTTTCTTTCACACCTCCACTGCAGACGGGTGTCCGGCTGTGCAACTAAAGCCTCTCCGCACACTGCAAACTCAGCCCACTCAGTGTGACAGAATATCTGACCCAAAGCTATGGCATGCTGGGTTTGAAACTTTACACCAGACAACTTTTTGAAGCGGCGCGTCACTAGCCAGATCAATGCTCCAGTACACTTTGTTACACTCTGCTTTAAAGGAGATTTACACAATGTGTAGTCAGAGAAGTGTGAATAGAGGAGAGAGAGAAAAAGAAGAAAAAAAAAACACATTGTTAAACAGCTCACTGGGGAACTGTGGGATCGTCTCCAGAGCTTAGCGCAGCAGCGATGCTGTGACAGCGGTGCCTTGGCTATGAAAGATGGCAGTGCCGTGGGATGCATGTGGGAGTGTCACACTAACACGGGCATTCAGGGAGGAGGAGGAGGAGGTTTTAATGTTTTCTGCGTTCGCTGCGGTTTGTTTTACAGCTGAGGACGGTGACTGGCAACGAGTTCCTTCTGCAGTCGGAGACAGACTCGCTGATCAGAGAGTGGTACAACACCATCCAGAGTGTCATCGACAAACTGGTGAGGCTGTCTCGCACAAAACACACGGGAATAAGCGTCTGTGCACGCATGTGTGCAAACGCACAATGATGTATAAGTGCTGTGTTATTATATATAAGAACCGCTGACTGTGTAAAAAAAACACACACACGTTCAAACAAATGATTGTAAATCAAACCCAGTTTAACCTCTTGAACCTGTAGGAATCCTGTTCTGGGCGCTAACGTTTGGTGGAAAATTCTACAAGCTTGCAGTGCTTGGTGTAGAGGGAATTACTAATGGATCTTATCTAGTGTATAGAGGCCTGTGGACACCAGTCAACTAAGTATGCGGTTTTAGTGGTTAAAAACAATACCCTTTTCCCTCCCACACATAGCAGTTTTTGATGTACTCACTCACACCATTCATTCCTTCTCTCAAGCACATTCTTGTTGTGATACAAAGTACCCTCCCTGGTGGAAAACAGCTCCCTGATAGACAACAGCGGACAACATTGACTTTACCAAATTTCTAGTAACGGCCTTCTGCATCACTATAGTTTACTCTCACTACTAGACCAGGAAATGTGTCTTGTTTTCCCAGGACCTCGTACACACATAAAGAACAAAATGTTCTGTACTCTGTCTGTGTTTGATGGCCTGAATGGTTTTCCAGTGGGAGTCACATGGTTTGACGAAACATTTTTGTTTGGCTCCCAATGAAAAGGCATTAGGGACTTTAAGAAAGCCGTCTTCACGACTTGGACACGACAAGGACAGGGGCGTACTCTGTCGCCACAGAAGCTCAATATAGTTAAGAAAGCAGGCGACACCGATGGGGTCCACCTCTTCCACTGGCATCTCCGGTTTCCATGGTGACGCTCCTCTACAGCGTACCTCTCGTCCACATCGTTAACAAGAAGCCAAGAGCTGTGTTTTGATGTCGGACAACAGGGTCCAACGGCCGCGAGGCTTATATATCGAGCACCGAATCAGTCATCAGTGATGTTGCATGTTGCACGTTGGAGAATCTTAAACTGGCTATTCGTTCCTTACAAGGCCTCAGGCTTTCAGTTTTGAGATGAATGTGAACGAAAATAAAAGACTGGGTATAACAAGGCTATGTGTGTGTGAGGTTATACCACCCTAGGTATACATTCAGTCACGTTAATCAGATAACCGAGGCCATGTTAAGTAATGTATTAGGCAAACGTTTACCTGCTGTGTTTCAGGACCGCGATAACCCTCTAGACAATGTCCTCCTGTACTCTCTGAGGAGAGCGGGCAGCGTGGAGATGTTGGAAGAGGATGAGGACGACAGATGCAGGACATCAACATGTAAGCCCCCGCAGGCGATCCGTCAAAATGTTTCTTTCCTGCTTAAGGCCTATTCATACTCCAGTTTTCAGAGATGAGGTGGCCACCGAAAATGTGGTCACGTTATCACCTAAAAAAGGAGTATGAATATAGGTACTCACTCACCACCCCGAGCACTAACTACACTTTAGAGTCTATCAGTAGTTGCGGTAGTTGCTGTATTTACAGTCTCGGCTGACACAACCCTGTTCAGTCCTCACTAGTGTCTTTGACTTGTTCACTCTTATTTTCAGAAAAAAGGCTTCAACTTTCAATCGTCTTTTTAGCTGATACTTTCATTATTGTTGCACCCTTATCTATCCATTGAGCCTTCCAATTACTCTGCTGTCCTACCCTCCATTTCTATTACATGCTCTCACATATTTCCATACCCACCTTCAGCAATACCCTGTCCCGACTCCCCACGGACGGTCCTCCCAACCCTCTGCTCGTCAATAGTGTCCCCCCACTCTAACCCACTGGTTCCTAAACACTGAGTTGGGACTCATTTGTGGGTCGCGGACACGTATTTTGTGGGTTGTGGAAAGACATGAAATTCTCTTTTCTTTTGGATCACGGGCCATAAACACCAACTGCCCTATAGCCTCCCCCTGCTTTGACTAATCCTCCACCTCCTCACTCAACAATGTCCACTCATCCTTCTCCTCTCTCAACAGTGTCCACCTCTCTCTCCTTTTCCCCACACAGTGCCGCGCTCTGCCTCCAACCTGGAGAACACGGAGAGGAAGAGGGTGAAGAGCCGTCTGAAGAAGCTGATTCTGAAGAGACCGCCGCTGCAGGCCCTGCAGGAGAAGGGCCTGATCAAAGGTGACACACATGACCACATCAAAACCCTGCAGGAGAAGGGCCTGATCAAAGGTGACACACATGACCACATCAGGCTATAGCAGGGGTCGGCAACCCAAGATGTTGAAAGAGCCATTTTCCACCAAAAAATAAATTCAAAATCTGTCTGGAGCCGCAAAAATGTAAGCCTAATAAGCCCTTAAAGGGGAATTCCACCCATTTCCTTTTTTTCTGAGAGTGTACAAATGTGAACCAAATGGACCCGCCAGGGTCCATTTGGTTCCATTTGTACACTCCTGAGCCGCAGGTTGCTGACCCCCGGGCTATAGGCATGTTAGCGATAACAAAAAAACAGCAACATTCCAAATAGTTGTAGCGTTGCGTTTGTGAACCTGTAGATGAGATGTTTTGGGGGGTGGGGGGTGTTGTGGTGTGTGCATTTGCGAGCATGCATGTAAACCAGGGGTGGGCAATTATTTTTCCTCAAGGGGCCAAATGAGATACAGAAAATATCGTGGAGGGCCGGACTGAAAAGGCTGAATTAAATTCTGTGTAATATTAACTTAATTTCTGCATAAAAGTAGTAAATGGCATTGATTTGACATTAGTAAGAGTGTTATTATGCAATGGAAAAAGTGAGGTTGTTTCAAAAAATCTCCCAAGACACTGGTAAACAGGTTCACGGGCAGGAAAGTTTAGGTATCGTATTGCGTGTTGTATTTTCTAATTTCCTCCTTTCGTGGGCCGGTCAGGGTCAGCCAAAGGGCAGCATAATGCCCAGGTGTGGCGTAAACAAACCGCAATGATGGCTGAATGATGACATACTGCAGTGGTTTTCAATGTTTTTGATACCAGGGCCCACTATTTTTTCAGCATTTGAGCCACGGACCACCATTTGAGAACATTTTAGCCCCACAGATCCCAAAACTAGAGATTTCTTTTGCTTTTGTCCACAATTCCAGGCTGGATTTGGGAAACAAAACAGTCAAATATACAGATCAAAATGACTGACCATTAATCTTCTACATTCTCTAGTTGAGTAGATTTGGGCTAATTTAGATGCTGAATATTTTAACTCTTGTGAGTTACATCTGGTTACATCTGGTTACCCAACTTTCCATCATTTATTCTGGGGACCACCTGGAACCCTCTCCAAGGACCACTGGTTGTCCCCGGACCACTGGTTGACATACTGGATGCTCTTATGAAGCTCATTTTCATTTCAACCAAAATATTCTTAATGTGTGCTAAAACTGTGACTTTGACATCTGGTTTACCATTTTGGATTATCCCGTTTTTTAACTTTTGAAGATATCGCGCCCAGTAGTGTAGTTACACTTACAGTACAGGGTTACTATATACAACCCAACCCAAACTGCCAAGGTTTCATTCTGCGTTAAAGACACAGCCTCGGGGCACATAGTGAAGTGAAAGGTTTCCAGGGGTAGCAGCAATAGCAGGAATGTGTGAGTGATTCTAATCTGATGACACAGGGCTATGTCTGCTTTACTGCAGGGCAATATTCCTCTCTCAGTTGTTCTTCCACTTATCCCACATCTTGACGTTCATACGTCTATAGAAACAAACGTGAGATGAAAACACCAGCGCCAGTGTCCTTTAAACAACCCCAATTTAGGCACTCAAAGTCAAACCATTATCCCGAATCTTCTGGAGCTCAGTCGACAGCACTGGAAAGACAGCTGTGCTGTGCTGTGCTGTGCTGTGCTGGCCCCTGGTGTAAAACTATTGATGTGCAGCAGAGTAACATTTCCCCTCCCCCCCTCATACCCACGCCATTGCTCTAAATAAAAATGTGCAATTAAGCATCTTCCGTGGTCATATAAGGGAAAAGTTAAAGTGATGAGCACACTTGACTACTGTATCCATGATTTTTTTATGAAGCGCTTTACACAAGCGGGGTGCACCACCACCACAAACGTGCTCTGCAGCGCAATGGGAATAAAAAAAATGATCATGCAGCAATGTCACAGTGGAATACATAGTAAAGTCTAGTGTAGAGCCCCTCTCAGATGAAGCACTGTATATACTGTACATGAATGCCATTGCATCATCAAGGGCGAGCTTAGTTCTCGGGCTGGGAACTGAGCAGAGGATGGCAGCTGAAATCGGCTCCAGGGTTTTTTTTTTTCCTCTTTTCCCTCCTCCTCCCTCTCTCAGAGAAAGGCCTTTTGAACTGTAAACTTAGATAACGCTTAAACTTGCTTGTAGCTTCCATATTATGTGCTATTATCAGTGTTGTCAGGAAGTGCCTGTTGAATCCATAATGATCTGTGGAACACTTCTGAACAGATTGTGTGTGTGTCTATCTGTGCGTGTGTGTGTGTGATTTCTGTGTCTCTGTCTGCCTTTGTCGCCTGCGTGACGTTCTCTCGGCGCAGATCAAGTTTTCGGCTGTCGTCTGGAGATGCTGTGCGAGCGGGAGAGGAACACGGTGCCTCGTTTCGTCAGGCTGTGTACTCAGGCCGTGGAGAAGAGAGGTACGGTTTACCATGCTGAACTTTGAAGAGTGTACAGATGGCGCTCAACTACGTATAATGACATTTATATTTAAGGCAAAAAAAAGAAAGCCACGGCAAGCGACTGTCCCATGACGGTTCGTTCTTGCAGAGGACGACGGGGGTTTAGAGGCATCGAGGCAGAGATTCGGCTAAGTTCTGTCTGCACTACATGCAGGAAGGAGACTTTGACGTGCACGCTCACAGTGCAGTACCGACAGCAGGTGCCATGTTAACCGTTTTCCTGGACCAAACTTTTTTGACTTGAGGGCTACTTTCAAAATGACCGTCTCAACGGGATCTACACATCAACAATGTGATTATCCCATTACTGAAAATCCACTTCAAGGAAAGTGGGAAATAGTGAAATAGTGTTGTGACTTAATTTTATACAGTGTAACAAGAGGCGGAGAATTTGA